>JAPFRF010000002.1:23038646-23406146 GCA_029282475.1 Phrynocephalus forsythii | reverse complement strand
TATCAGCCTATCATACATCCCCACCAGCTGGCCTTGCCCCATACCGGATGAAGAGGTCAGCTTGCAGTTTTACAGTTTGCCTGCCCTCCCTGCCTCTGTCCGTCCCCCAGCAACCTGCTCAACCTTACCCACTCCTGGCTCTGTTGCTGCAGCACCCTCCCCACCTCCTTGCAAGTCCTAGAGCAGTGATGGCGAACCTATGGCCCGGTTACCAAATGTGGCACTCGGATCCCTTTCTGTGGGCACCCGACATCGCCCCTTCATAGCCACCTGTATACAGGTTAAAATACTGTATTGGCACTTTGCAAAAAAAAAAAATTAGTGGGTTTTGAATTGCAGTTTGGGCACTCTGTCTCTAAAAGGTTTGCCATTACTGTCCTAGAGGCTTGTTCAAAGTGTGGCCGGGGGGCCAAATCAGCTGAATGGTTGTCCCCCCCCCCCAACATTTTTGCCTCACCAAATCTGGCCCTTCTTGCAAAAAAGTTTGGACACCCCTGCATTATTTTGTTGCTGGGAAAACTCATTCTTGCCTGTCCCGCACCCCAGCCGCTGGGAAGACCACAATGGGAAGGCGAGAAGAAAAGGGAAGCCTAAAGCTACTTAAGAGATGACATTATTGTCTCTGTCACTCTCAACAACCCAATGCTTCACCCGTTGAGTACTGCTTGTGGTTCCCCACCTCTGTGATCAGACAGAAAGAAAAGAAAAGAAAACACATTGTTCCATGCATCAAGTAGTTGATGGGTGGAGAATGAATAACTCAGCTGCACTTCATTTATTCCAGGCAATTTTTAAAAATTGCTCACAGATTTATTATACAACTTCTCATTATATTCATCATGCAGCATTTGAGCAGTTTCTAAAATCACTTCTGATTATGCAAATCAGGTTGGATCTTGCATGCTTGTTTCCAAGGCTGCTCCTCCTTGGCTCCACCTCCCAGCTCTGCAGCTATTATTTTATGAATGAATAGCAACACTCACAGACAACGATGGATGGCCAACTGCCCATTTGACCTATTTCAGTTCTTTCCTGCATATATATATAACTGCCCTGTGACTACCACACAAGACTTCACAGCCTTATATTCATACGTACCTGGGAGCCGCATCTCATTGCCTTCAGCGTATTTCAGTGCTCCCAGATTCTAAATATCCAAATGTGTTTCACATTAATCCATTTTAGAGAGCCAGCTTTTCAAAATGCATCCAGAAAGTTGTTGTTTTTATTAAAGGATTATTCAGTGTTAAGCTCTTGTGTTTACAAATATTACTTTTCCTTATATTTAGTATCACTGGAATATTCAATTAAGTGGTACCAAAACAAAGGTTTATGTTATAGTGAGCTACCTGTCACACTACTAAATTATCAAAAATGTGACGGGAGGTATTTTAGTTAGAGAGCAACCTGGAGATAATGATTCCATTCAAACCTATTCTCTATTTAGGGCTGCACAAAGACGGGATTTGCCCAAATTTCCTTTGTTATCCTCCAAGTTTTATATTTTTAATCCACTTATGCCACCAGGAAGAAATATGTTGTGTTTGTCCTACATGCCTGTACTTAAACAAGCCCCATCAATTTTAATACAACATAGTACAGTATTTAGGATTGCATTGTTAGACTGAGATTTTTTCAGACACTGTATGGCTTCTTGAGGGAGTATGCAGAGATGTAGTTAGTGAATGGGGAACATGGTTGGGCCTCGCTGGTGCTTTTCGTAATCATGCCAATGGCCATGTCTTCCACCTCTACACAGTACTGGCACCTTCAGATAATCCAAGCTGGGCCACCAATGGAGCAGCAACCTCATAAATTTCAGCTGAAAATCTCCTAGATATACTGTAATAAATTTTGAAATGGACCATCAAGTCCAACTCTGTAAAGGAGGCACACAGGGGAATTGAACTTCCAACTTCTAGCTCTGGGGCCAGATGCCTAAATGGCTGAGCTATCCAGCAGTTCCATGCCAATCAACATTTGGATTTGGCTAATCATATGTTGTTCACATATAGGAACATAGCACTCAAAAAATAAAACCCTCACATCTTTTTTTATTACTACTGACTCCGAGACGTTTGCAATTACTATAAAGGGAAGGGGAGCATGAGAATCTATCCCCTCACCATCATTCTTCATCTTTATATAAGTCATTCATTCAAGCCTAGAACAGCAGTAGTTGATAACTTTCAGGACACCACTTTAAAACACTTTGTAAAGGTATGTCCTAACCATTTGTACAGGTTGTCTCAACTGCTGCAACAAAAAACTCCAATTCAATCAATATTAAGAATTGAATAAAATTAACTGTAAACTATTTCAAAATATCTTAAACACCATCTCTGATAATCTGCTAGAATAAACAAAAGCTTTAAGCAAGATTCAAGCATATGCAAACCTAATTATAAGTTGTTGAAAGACCCCAATGTATATGAAAACAGACAAATATTTAGATGACTATCAAGCAATGTTGTAGATAAATTAATAGTTTAGTCAGTCACCTTAGAGCTTTTGAAGTTGCAGCTTCCTGCACTAAGCAACACAATTTCAGCCGCTGTGTGGAGAGGTCAGGAAAATGTATATGATGAAAAATTGGGATTTAGTTTTATATCTATATCCTCTGTAGGCCAGGATGGGGAAAAAGTTGTATCAGACATTCTTGAAAACATGTGTTTTCAAGAATGCCTGAGACAGTTCTCTGAAAAAGATTCGTCTGACAAAGTGGACTTGTCTGCAAAAGCTCATGTGAGGATATAGCAGCTATTTTTAAGGGCCATTATATTTTTCTCTTCTTAATTGATATTTTTAGTGTTTGTATGTTGTCTAATGTGCTAGCACAGACTAGCACAGGCTAACTCCTCTAAAACTACAACTCTCAAAAACAGACCTTCACAGATTAATTTGGGAATACACCTTGGATAAAAACAGATTTCTCAAGAGCTTGGGAAATTTGTTGGACTTGAAGCACAGAGGTCCAAAGCTGTTTTGAGCAAATGGAACTACCTGGGTAGATTATCAATCAATCAATCAATCCATCCATCCATCCATCCATCCACTTTATATGCCGCCCACTACCCAAAGGTCTTTCGGTGGCTTATAATTCAAAATGTAAAGGAACAATTCAAAATGTAATGGAACAATTAAAACAATTAAAAACATTAAAATACCAATGAACAATTAAAATAAATGTTAATTAAATGTTTGTATTGTTTTTGATTGTTCACATGTTTTAAATGTTTTAACTATTCATTTTAATTGTGAGCTGCCCAGAGACCTTTGGGTGGTGGGTGGCATATACGTTGAATGAATGAATGAATGAATGAATGAATAAATAAATAAATAAATAAATAAAAGCAACTAAATACCTTTAAAATACAATACACTAAAATTGCCACCAGGACCCACAATCTATTATATCAGTTTAAAAAAAACACCTGGAACAGGAAGGTTTTTACCTGGTGCTGAAATGTCATCAACGTCGGCACCAGGCGGGTCTCACTTGGGAGGGTATTCCATAGACTGGTGGTAGCAGCTGAAAAGGCCCTATATCTACAAGCCATCCTTTTCATTTCCTTGAGAAATGGCTCTTTCAAAAGGTCCCACTGGCTCAATCTTAATTTGCTCAGTAGGTTCATAAGGAGGTGGTCCTTCAGGGTATCTAGGGGTTAAACTGTTAAGGGTTTTATATGTTAAAACAAGCACTTTAAATTGGGCTCGGGCAGCAACTTGCAACCAATGTAGCTTGTACAGAATCGGCGTGATATGATCCCTGGTGGCCCCGCAACCCACCAGCTGCACTGTGCAATTCTGAACCAGTTGCAATTGCTGGACCATCTTCAAAGGCTGCCCCATGTACAGAGCATTGCAGTAATCAATACGGGATGTTACCAGTGCATGTGTAACTGTCATGAGGCTCCACTTCTGACAGGTAGGGGCGCAGCTGGTATATTTTCTGCAGCTGAAGAAAATCATCCCTGGTACCATTCCTGGTCAGTGAGTCCACCTTGGCTTCCAGAGTTAGACTGGGATCCAGGAGCACCCCTAAGCTGAGCACCCTATCCCTTAGGGGGAGTGCAACCTGGTCCAGTGCAGGGAGATGTCCCTCTAACCTGTCCGGTGAACCACCCACTAACAGCACTTCTGTCTTCTCTGGATTGAGTTTTAGTTTATTAACCCTCATCCAGTCCATTATCTGGCCCAGACACGAGTTCAGCACAGAAACTGCCTAACTTGGGTTGGTGGAAAATGAGAGGTAGAGCTAAGTATTGTCAGCATATTGCTGACTCCTCAGCCCAAACTTCCTGATGACCTCTCCCAGTGGTTCCATGTGTAGATGTTAAACAGCATGGGGGACAGTATCAAGCCCTGAGGAACTGTCCCCCGGCACTACCTTCTGGACATGGTCAGCCAGGAAGGAGCAGAACCACCACAAAATAGTGCCTCCAACTCCCAGCCTGGCTAGCCTATCCAGAAGAACACCATGGTCGATGTGCCCAAATCAGGGAAGTTCTTTGTTTGTCTAGTATAATAATTCGAATTGCTGGATACTTCAAGCCAAATTTCACAGCAGCCAGAGAGCTAGAATTAGTTACCAGTCTCTTGCGTCATTCCTTCCTCTGCCAAATGGTAGGTGGTGTCCATGATTTTCTACATTTATACATTTTGGTTTGATTTGGTTTCCTTGGACATAGTCACAAATCCACAATGATACCTCAGAGGTTTTCATTTGCGCTCTATTCATTATGTTAAAATGTCAGTAATTCTGCTTCTTTTGATCTACCATTTGTCAGTATTCTGACACTGGGATGATTGGGCTAAGAAAGCACCTATTACTATCTGAAAGCAAATCTGAGTTTTACACTTAAAAGACAAAAAGCGAGAGGGAAAACACTTCAGCATCTTAAAAGGCAGCAGTTTTGAAAAGGAATCACCCCCCCCATAGGTATTGTCTTCATAAGAATCCAAACATCTCTATATCCCTTACTCTTTCTCTGTCCATATCTTCTTGGTAGTATACCCTGCCTGTTCATTCACATAGGCATTATTTTAAACCATTTAGAACTCCAATGAAAAAACAAACAGTGCTACTTTAGTATTGGTTGTAACTGTCAAAATATATGGCACAGCATGCAATGGTCACATTAAACCAAATGGGGTTACATTTGTTTGCACAGTAGAAAATAAAGTTCAGCCGTCCTCAATTGCTCCTGTTTTGTCCAGTGGGAATGTGCTCAGAGCTGCATGCTGACTTGAATGAGAGACCTTTACTCTGTGAAATATTTGCAAAGTGGTGACTGCCAAGCAGAATACGCCTTCAGAAAATTTATTCTCAGTCCAAGAAATAGGCAGAGTAATTAATTAGTGAATCTATGCTTCCGGATAGGAAACCTGACTTTAAAAAAAAATCTTTCTGCATATGTGTGAATGTGTTTTACCATTCAGCATTCAAATGACAATTGCACATTATTTATTAAATCTCCAAAGTGATTTACATCTAACAGGAATCCCTGAACTGAAGATATGAAGAGCTGAAGCTCGAAATCTAGATATGGGCTAAATTAAGAGTCTATGGCCAAAAGCTTGTTGTTTAGTGTAATAAGTCCCAACGAGTAGGCTCCTTGAATTGGTGGGAATTTGGTGCGTCAACTCTTCCGTAAGTTCCAATGACTCAATGCACCTCCTTAAGTTGTGGCTAAGGCCGCTATCTCACCTGGGGGAAGATCCAGATATTATGAAAGACCGGCTTTTCTTCTTTCTTGGTCACGTGACTTAAGATGTAGGCTCTCTGTTCCCACTTACAAGGATTTTTTTTAAATTGCAGACCAGCCACAGGGCCAGCAGGTGGCGCTAGAAAAAATAATAAAAATAATAAAAATAATAAAAAACAGGGCTGACAGCCCGAAGGCCAGCTGATCAGCGCTGGGGGGGGATTAATTTTTTTTTTAAAAAGCGCCGACAAGCCCCAGGACGAGCTGGTCGGCACTATAAAAAAAACTGCGCTGATAGCCCGAAGGCCAGCTGATCAGTGCTGGGGGAGGGGATTTTATTTTAAAAAGTTAAAAAGCGCAGACAAGGCCCAGTACAAGCTGGTCGGGGCTGGGGGGGGGGCCAGAAAACCGGATCATATGCGAGCTCCCACGGACTTCTGGCTCACATTTTTTACTGGAGCAAAATATTCCCAATTTTTCTGGTAGTTCTTGGGAAACTTGCTAAAGGGGCATAACAGGGTTGTTTTTGTTTTTTTTTTTTAAAAAAAACCCTGTTATGCCCCTTTATCTTGACATTTAATCAAAATTTTAAAGGACATGTGATTCAGCCTTTAGTTGTGCTAAGCAACGGAACTTCAGCCTCTGAACTGTGCATTTTTAAAAAGTAGAAGGGAGAGACAGGACAGACAACAGATTTACTTATGCACAAACTGCTTTGTGGGTGTACACATTTATAAACATATGAGATAACTTTCCAGCATCAATGGGATATACACAAATGTGATGCAGGTGAAGTCACCACTTGCCCTAATGCTTTTTTTACAGTTTTAATCTCAGTGAATTATGAACTTCGTTGACCATATAAATCTTTTTTTTAAATAAAATAAATCTTCAAGGGAAAAAAAATCCAAATTGATGAATTCATCTCAGAAGTTCTCAATCAATTGCTCCCATCTGTCTGAGCTCCCTGCTCTAGATTCTAATCAATTCTGATTATTTTGAGTTTTGATAGCGGCAGGCACTCTCATAAATCAGATTTCTCTGGGGAATGAAATGAACATCCCACTTGGCCAGAATATTTAGAGTGTGTCCCTTTTCGGCAAATATGAAGATGAACAAGCTTTAGAAGCAGAGCAGGCTTATTCCACCTTTATCACCGGGGTGCCCAAATTCCAGAGCTCAGAATCCACTGGCAGCCTTGGAACCTATCAGGCTAGAGGCCAGCGTACCCTCCACTGTCATCAAATTTGCAGCAACAAATTTGGTGTGCATAATAGACTGCTTCCTCTCTGCAATGACAGGGTCTACCAGTTGACATGCCTGTGTGATCCTTGCATCAAGGGTTTTCTGGCTACCAGCCTTAAGGATCTTGAGGGTTGGAAGACTCAGCTGTCCCTCGAGGTATGCAAGGTTGTGCAAGCGCAAGGCGGGCATGCACCGCCAGAGATGCAAGGATGCCAGAACAAGGCTCATCCCAGGATTCCTCAGTTATCTGGGTGTGCCAGCCTGAGGCCAAGTAGAAATCCATCATACTTGGCCTCTCTCATTGCCATGGCAGTATCCCGGTCTTTGGTGGAGAGGCCGGCAGAGGAAAAGGACTCTGCAGCAGACATGGCCCGGGACTACATGGCTGAGTCCCTCCAGCCACCCATGGCAGATCCCCTCCATAATTTGGCCAGTAAGTCAGAGATCTGGCCCCAGTTGTCCCAGCTGGCCATGGACCTGTTCTCTATCCCTCCCACCAGTGCCCCAAATGAGCAACACTTTGGGGACATTTTGAGACCTCACTGCTCACGCCTGGATCTGGGCACCATGGAAAGTTTGGCTTTTATAAGGTTCAACCTTACTGCATTGGGGTTATCACCCCCCAAATCATAGTCTGCCCCCCTGCCATTGTTCCAGGCCTGCCTGCCTCCCAGGTCTGCCTGCCTGCCTGCCTGCCTCACTGTGTTTCAGGGTCTGTAATGGCCCAATGTTTCTAAGGCCTGCCTTGGCCATTCTGGGGGGGGGGCACTCTCACTCTGTTTCAGGGTCTAAAAGGCCCCAATGTTTCTGGGGGCCTTTCAGACCCTGAAACAGAATGAGAGTGGGTCCACTCTCACTCTGTTTCAAGGTCTGATCTGCATGTTTAAGATCTGCGTCCTGGCCTGCCTGCCTACCAGCCCGCCTGCCAGACTCTCTCTTGATAAGAGGATCAGATATTGCCCGTTTCCCCTCTTCCTTCTTCTATCTCTCCAAAGTATCTCTTGCTCTCCCTAGGAGCTGAATTCTAAAGATAAGTGATTTGGAGGTTACAAGGAAGCTGAAAGCTACAGGGATGTAAGGGAAAGCATGACTCCAACTTCACGGCGGGTCATGGGAGTAATGCTTCCGGATTGTTAGTCAATATCTAGCAGCATTGTTAGAGCTTGAGGAAGCTCCCCTGCAATTTCCACTCACCACTAGAGATGGGCACGAATCAGAAAAATGGCATTTCGTTTGTCGTTTGTCGTTTGGAATGTCCGTTTCCGGTTCGTTTCCGTTTTCCGCAAATTTTTGCAAAACATTCGTTTTTGTTTTCTTTCGTTTCGTTACCATTTCGTTACCATTTATTTCATTTTTTTGTGATTTTTTTTTAGGATTTTAAGCTATTCACTCATATTGCAGTAACGGAAACGAAACGCACGACAAAAAATTCCAGTGTTTCTGTTCGTTTCGTTTCATTTTAGAGACAAAATTCGTTTGTTGTTTCATTGCGTAACGAAACGAAAAAACAAAAACGGAAACGAAAAATTGTTCGTTTCGTGCCCATCTCTACTCACCACATTCTCAGTATTTTCAAATACTTTAAATTACTAATGTTTCCCCCCAGGGGGCACCCCTTTGGAGTTGAATAACTTGGTCCCCTGTACCACAAACTTCACCAAATGATGAGTGCTTAAAGGGAAGAGCTTGAGGAAGCTCCCCTGCAATTTCCACGATGCTAGTTGGCTGGGATCACTATTTTCAACCACATAACATTGCAATTAGGAATGATTTTTCTGGGAGGCACCCTTTTTGAAATTGAATAACTCAGCCTCCCAAACTCCAAACCTCTCCAAATTTGGAGGGTTTAAAGGGGAGAATCCAAGGAAGGTACAGTACCCATCTAGGGGACCCATTTTAGAGAGAAGCAAATCAGTTCATTACTGGTTTGTTTCATATGATTTTTTTTAAAAAATGTTTCTAACAAAATGAAATGAATCACGGGGGAATGAAATGAAATGAAATGAATCACAATTTTTCCAGTTCATGTCCATCCCTACTATCTGTCAATGGCCTTCTACTATTAGAACAATGAAAGTAAATTCTTTCTCTGCTCCATTTTTTCCAGCAAAGAAAGATGATAGAATTGTGCACAGTGGATGGATTGGATGAGTTACTACTAGATTCTGGCTGGAAAGGCCTTGTTATGTACAGTAAAGTCTTGAGTTCACAGGGTTGATGCCGCTACATCACATCATAGCCTTGTTTTATGTTTTCCTCTTTTAAAGAAACTCTCTCTCTCTCTCTCTCTCTCTCTCTCTCTCTCTCTCTCTCTCATTTGATGATTCAGTGTGTATTGCCACAGTTTTCACAGTTTCCCTTCTTTGCCAGGCAATCTTAGAGGAAGTCAAAAATCTTTGAGGAGGTCAAATCCAAAATGGCCTCTTTCGAAAGGAAAGAAGAGGGGAGAATACCAAAATTAAAAGCCAGGACTTGTCTGTCCTTCACCTCCCATGCATGGTTTTTTGTTTGTTTGTTTGTTTTTGCCACCAAGTCAGAACCAACTTACAGCAACCTTAGTAGGACTTTCAAGGTAAGAGAGAAATTTAAGGAGTGGTTTTACCAGTTCTGCTCCGCCAGTCAGTTTCAGTGGCTGAGCAAGGATTTGAACCGTGTTCTCCAGAGTCCTGGTTTGTCACTCTGTCCACTATACCACACCAGGAATCCCTTAACCTCCTGGCTGAGAGAAAATACGCCAAAGAGAAGATACGAAAGGACAGGTGGTCCAACATCCAACCACCTACTTTTCCCAGAATCCTTAGGTAATATATCCAGGTTTCATTCATGCATTATGTTTGTAAGTGTGCAAGGGCTAAATGAGCCATGCATATGAGGGTGCACGTGGAAGCTCCACTCGCCACATTCTCAAGCACCCAAGCATGAGTTTGACCTTTGCACAATTACCACAAATGTTTAAAGAGAAGTTTGTAAACCCATTCATTTTCCCATTTCGTCCTCTCCGTATGTTCAGGTGCAACTCATGTGAACAGAAGCGTAATTGCTTCATAACAAATGTATTTTGTGGGGTGCACTCAAGGCTGCATGGTAGAAAGACACATGGAGGTCCTACTCTTTATCAAACTTGCATCCCACCTTGCAATGTAATCTTGTCCAGTGCCACTTACGATCTAGAAACAGTCAAGTCTTTTTTGAGACTTGTAGACAATGACGAGCCTGCATACATAAATTGTAAACAGCCCAGAAAATGCTTTAAAGTCCTCTGGGACGGTATATAAGCAGAACACTTTGCTTCTTGGGTGGGACAGTAAGGAGTAGCCACTGCAGTCCACTGCAGCACAGAAGTGTTGGCGTTATTTCAACCTCTCTGCCTCTTCTTTTAAGGGGGAATACACTTCTCTGCTTAAGAATCTTTCCCCATCCCCTATTTTTAAATCTGATGACAAGTCTGCAGCATAGTCTACAGGAGTTTGCTTGAAGCTGGCTATAAGTCTGTTGAGGCCTGTTAAGCATTCATTTTTGTACAGCATGTGGTTTGATCTATGCACCCTTAAATAAAACCTTTTATTCTTTCTCTTACCCATATCTCAGAGTGAACTATTGAGATTGTAAGTGCCAGTCAGTGAGAAGCAAAAAGTGTGGTCTACTCTTGGGAGACCTTCAGCTAATTCTGCTCTGCAAGTCCCTGCTCTTCTGCGCCACAGCTAGAGGGTTTTAATCCAATTTCAAAACTCTGCAACAAAAACAAAGGATTTAGGTCTGTAGGTACCCTTAAAGGTTAAAAGTTTAGTTTGACATAAGCTTTTTTTTAATGAACTGGGGTTCACTTTATGGGATGCATGATAAAAGCAATACAACACAAGCCGCTCCCATACTTGTCTTTCCCTTCCCCCATCCTTCAAGAGTGGTTATAATTTCTCATCAAAGACAGGATTCTCAATGAGGTTTAAGAAACAACAGATTTTTTTTCATTGTATGTTCACATGAAATGCATTAACGACAAAAGCTTTATATTTCTGGCAATAATTAAAACCTTTTCACCTATCTTTTTGTACTCCTGCACAAAAACACATGGCAACCATTTGTGGGCAAATACAAGTGGAACACAATTGCTACAACAAAGTAGATGAATGCTTTTGCATCAGGGCTTCTGGGCCTCATGTTGAGCTGAAGGACTGCCACCCAACTCGGACGGCTCCCTGGCACTCAGTACCTTCACTGCCGAAAATGTTTGCTTTTCCAGCCATTTCACACATTATGGTGACCCAGTTTCAGGTTGCAACCCTTGCAGGCCTAGCAGCATAAAAAAAAGAGAGAGACCTTATCGAATAAAGGCTACCGTTTGGAGCCAATTTGCATTGTCAGTGCCGTGAGAGCCACCAGACCGTATTCCCATTTCCTTTTCATTTCTGTCCCTGAAAATAAAATCTGCACAGTATCACAAGTCCTTCCGTCATTACACTTCACCACATGGAGTTGAGGGGAGAGTAATAATGATACCACTGGTTGGCTAGAAAGAAAATGTGTTTAATAATGCCGTGGTTTATGTCCAATTGATGGTGCTTTGTTCATCAAATGTTTGATCTAAGAGAGTCTTCTATCAGTGGAATGAAGAGGAAATTCATGTTTTATTTATCCTTTCCTCCTTTGCAGCCCTCCAATGCGCACCCTAAATCTGGAAGGTTGGCAGAGCCTGATGTATCTCTTTTTTTACTCCCCCTTAAGATTGGATAGATAATATTTTTGCTAAATCCAGGGAAGAAAATCTTAAGATCTTAAAATGTGGTATGCAATTTTGAGCACTTTTGGTTGATCTTAATAAACATCTTATTTCACTATGAGTTACTGGAATCTGGCTCTCTGCCTAGATGCTCTAAGCATATCCGATCCCACCTGATTTCGGAAGCTAAGCAGGGTCGGCCCTGCTTAGTACTTGGATGGGAGACCACTAGGGAATATCAGGTGCTGTAGGATCCTGGAGTAGGAATTGGCAAGCCACTCCAGCATTCCTGCCAAGAAAACTCCATGGATGTGGACTTATGAAGAGTCAGTCACGACTGTAACGACACAAAACACACACACACACACACACACACACACACACACACACACACACACACACACACACACACACACACACACACACACACACACACACACTGGAGCCCTGTGACCATATTCAGCTGAGTCTTTGGCAAGTAGACATTTATCCTCTTGGAGTCCTAATCATATAAATATACACCAGTCTTGTACCTCCTTCTCATCCTGCAAAATCTTTATTGTTCATATTGGCACCTATTTATTACATTCATCCCACACTTCCTCCAATGAACTCAAGGCATCGTACATGGCTTTTTTCCTCAATTCATCCTCACCAGAACCCTGTGGGGTATGTTAGTAGCTGATAGAAAATCAGTGGCCCAAGCTCACCCAGCGAGTTTAATGGCCACGTCAGTGTTCTCAATCAACCTTTCAACCACAAAAGTAAAGCTTGATTTTTGCAACAAATCTCAACGCACTAAATGATTGGCAACTATAAATCATTCTTGTGCTAGCATCAGAGAGCTGTGTCATGTTTAATATATTAATTAGTTGAACCTCAGTTTATTCATTTACTTGAGCTACGCAATGAAGGGTTAAGGAGCCCTCCTCTTTCATTGCTCATGTGAAATGGTCAGCTGATGTGGCGTGTGTTCGTATCTGGGGGGGGGGGTCCATCAAGTATATGCAGCTTCCCTGTAATTCCCAAGAGGCATCAACCTCCCCCAAAGGTCTATGATGTAACATTATAATATATACTGTATATGCAGGGCCCTCTTAATTCTTGATTATATATACATTTTCAAAAGCTTTTAATGAGATTCTGCCATCAGTTTTACCTGCTAAATCTGTATTTCTTGTTCTGACATAATGCCAAACTGAGATCACATATACCCGTGTGTGCACACACAGGTGGGTAAGGAGAGCCTATAAGTTTAAATAGTTGAATCCTTGGAAAGGAGGTGGTGCTCAACTTTGACAGATGATTAAGACAAGTTAAAAATCAATTTCGGAGATTATAAAAATTATAATTGGACCAAGAACGTATGGAGACACGTTGCCAAATAAAGGGGCAAGCTGGGAAATGGAAATGCCAATTGAAAGTATTGACAGAAATTGGACAATCCAAAGAAGACGATGGGTGACATCCAGTTGTTTTTCTCCATTCGTGGAAAACACTTTGGTCCATCACCAAGTTCCGTGAAATCAAAGGAGAAGGCTGGCAATCTTCTTCAATCTTCTCATTTATTTCAGTCCCTATGTTGGCTTCCATGCTGGTCTAAAATGCCTCCCAACTCTCTGAAAGAGATGTCGGTCTAAAATGCCTCCCAACTCTCTGAAAGAGATGTGGTGAAAGTATGGGGGTGGCAATGAATAAGGAAATGGGAGTCCATTCAAAATTTCCTTTCCTCCTCCCAATTCACAAAAAAACTCAACTGGATTGAAGAATCATCTGTTAGTAAATGGGCACAGCTGGTTGTAACCTGAATATGCTGGTCAAGGAAATGAGGCTGTTATCAATATATTTTTAATCCATTCTTATAATTTGCAATGATTTATTAAATTTGTCCATGAAAGATCATTTTTATTTTACTAGTTATGTTAGAGCACCACTTACTAAATATAGAGCCTCTGCATCTTACCATAAGTACTTGTGTTAGATTTCTCAGTTGTGGTGGAAACCTAATTATTTCAAACTCAGTAGTAGGTAAAATCTTATTTCCTTTTAGAAAGATATAAAAGTCATTAATATTTTAGCAGTAACTACAGTACATTTAAATAGGGCCAATTAATCTGAACAGTATCTTGACATACAGCTATGCCTCCTGAATTCATTAATTTGCATTACAATCCAGGCACACACACAGTTCTTTACAATATTCTTTAAAGGTGGGGAAATTGCAGAAGCATATATTGGTATTCTGAATTCACGCCTTAAAATCTATTAAGAAAATAGTTTTCAACAGCTTTCACTTAGATTAATTATGTATGAATAACTCCACTCAGACCAAGAGAAATGCAGAAATGTTACATGTTGCAATGCCTATATTTGTAGCTGAATAAATAAGTGTTGATCTATTCCACTGCTTAATATTTTTGTGATAACTGAAACAGCTGATAATTACCAACATTCCAAGAGAGTGGGTTAAATTTAAATGAATCTTACTCATTGCTACTAATGCATGAGAAATAGATTAGTAAGCGGTGTCACTAAATGCAGGCTCATAGAAGACTAGAGCTGTGATGGATCACAGGGATCACTGAGACCATGGCCCTGAGAACACAAGGAAATCCCTACCTAAAGGTTCCCTGATGTGAAGTCATGCAATCTCTGTTTAAACATCTCCCATGAGGGAAAAGCTACCACCCTATTAGGAGGTCCATTCCACTGCCCAAGAGCTCATGCAGTTAGGGTGTTTCTCCTAAGGTTGAGTTGAAATCTCCTTTCCTATATTTGGAAGTTGAGTCACGGCAACTGGACTTCTTTTCTTGAGAGACTGAAACGTTTCACTGCTCATCTAAACAGATGAAGTTGTTTGGATGAGCAGCGAAACATTTCAGTCTCTCAAGAATAGTAGTCCAGTTGCCATGACTCTTCTTCCAGATAAAGTCACCTGGATGACTGAGAATCTTCACAGACATACTCCTTTCCTATAGTTTTAACCCATTACTTCAAGTAATGCCTCTGGAGCTGCATAAAACAAGCTCTTTTCCATAAAAGCCTTTCAAATATGTGAAAAGAGGTATCATATCCCATCTAGTCTTCTCTAAACAAGTCTACAACGTGTCCAGCTCCCTCAACTGTTCCTCATAAGGCTGGTTTTCAAAACTTCTCTCCTAATTGCCCTTACCTCTCAGTAACCATCTTCAACTTGGTTGCCTAAGTATTGCATAAGTGGCTTGGACAAGGCAGAATACACTGTTATTATTGCTTCCTTTAATCTGGACACTCTAATACTGTTGATGCAATAAGCACATGCCTGGAGGACAATACGCTTCCAAATAAATGCAATTCAGCCTTACTCAGCACATGGGCAAGAATGCTAATAATCACAATCCTGTTCACTGTACAGCACTTAATGTCACATCAACTTAGATAACATGACTTGGAGGCAATATGAAATGTCTACTCTGACTAATTTATGGTAATTCTTTGTTGTACATTACAATGCTGGTGTTCTACCAGCAGAAATATATAATGGCCAAAATCCTATTGGTATTTTTTTAATTGAAAATTATAAAACTACAATACAAAAAACACATACAACAACAAAATACTGTAAAGGAAAGGAAAATATTAATCAAAACACACACCAATATGACAAAAATATAACAAATATAACAAAAATAAACTCCGTGCTACCCACCCACCCACCCGGGACTTTAACAAAATTACAACTCTCATGGTATTAACCAGGCGATTTCCCTCCAGAAATACATTGAATCTTCTCCGGGTGTATACCCTTTACCTTTCTGAAATAACAGATACCAACAGTTTATCCCATATTCCATCAAAGTCATTAGACTTACTCAAGCCTTTCCTAATTTTAATTTTCCAAGTCAATTTATCATTAATAGCCAGATTCCATAAATCCTTAACCATTCCTCCAATATTTTTTGGGGGGAGAATAATCAACCTTGCGGTCGTAATCATTATAATTACCAATTTCCCCTCCTCTTTCTTCAGTTGCATATCCGCAACAATGTTTAACAATACCAATTGGGCGGACATTTGGAAAAAAAATCCTATTGGTATTTGTTAAGGTGTGCAAGCCTTTGAGCAGTTCTGTTGTGACCAACACATATACAGTTGATACTTTATCACTGAGCTGTCATTGTCTATGACACCTTACACAATTTCTTCATGAATATCAATAGGATTTTGACCAATAGAAATCTGGCCATTATAAAGATAAAAATGTCACCAAAGGAGCCTAGTAGTGCAGTGTTTAAACAGCAATACTGCAGCCAAAACTCTGCTCATTATCTGGGTTCAATTCCATACAGTTGGCTCAATCAGCCTTTTCATCCTTCCAAGATTGGAAAACTGAGTACCTAGCTTGTTGGGACAGTGTAATGGGGAATGTGTAGCCTGCATAATTAAAATGTAAATTGGCCAGAAAGTGCTTTAAGCGCTTTGTTCTGTCAAAACAAAGCTTAAAGCGCTTTATAAACAGCACACTTTGTTTTTGTTATTTTGCAAAACTTATTACAAAAACAGCTCATTAGAAAAGCAAGTTACTTCTCAGGTCTGGTAATTCTGAAGTTATATTCACAGAGGTCCCTTACGTGACTGGTTTTTAGTAAAATCAATGGGGAATTTGGAGCCAAATTCATTGGACTTGAATTTTCACCCAAAACTTCATTATGTTCATCTGAAATTCTGCAAATTTATTTCAATATGCAGCAATATACACTGAAATGGTATGTTGCAAATAATTCTGGCGGGGGGGGGGGCTACAAAAAAATCCTCTACCGCTTTCAATTTTATGATTAGAATCTGCCAGTAATGTACAAGGTTTTAATTCAGTGAACTGCATAATATAACCAATCAATACTAATTACACTGCTAATGAATAACATTTACATTCTTTTGCAATTGACCAAGTGTTCTACAATCAGGACATGCTGCGACTGCAGAACCAGGAGTATTTCAGAAGCCTTTATTGAGAAATCAGCTTAAAATTAATATTACTAATTAATATTAAATGTTTTCTATCAAGGCTACTGCCTTCCATAAAAGGATTTTAGTCAGGATATCCTTGGCAGTCTTGATGTGTGCCACATTCAGATGTTTCGAGCTGCCAATTTCTGGAGTCTATTTATGCTACCACGGGAGAGCTTTCACACACAGTGGCTAGCAGTAGCTGAACTGCGTTCAGCTTTGCCACTTCCTACAGAAAAATCTCCGTCCATCTTCCTGTGCTCCCCGCTCTCATATATTCCAGCTATTACAGTCTTATTTTCTTTTGCCAGGCCTGTATTACCATCTTGCACAACAGTTGAGTGTTAGCCTTGGCAAAAGTCTAGCATGGTAGCTGGCCAACATGCACTATAATGGAGAGTGCTTCAGCTCCAAATTTCAGGGGTTGTGACTCGGCTCCTGCCCTGGTCATAACCCATCACACAGATCGGTACTTTGAAACCGCCAGGTTTTGACAGAACAAAGCAAGCATTGGTAAACAGAATTTATAGAACCTTGTGGAGCGTCTTCCTCACAGAGCTTGTAAGTGACACGTGAGATAGCTCCGGGATGGGAAGTAGACATTTGAGGGTTGAGACTGAGCCTCGTGGCTCAGTGGTTAAATGCCTGCACTGCAGGTAAAACTGTGCTCATGACCTGGGGTTCAATCCCAGGTAGCTGGCTCATGGTTGACTCAGCCTTCCATCCTTCTGAGGTCGCTGGGGGGCAATGTGTAGCCTGCATACTGTAATTAAAACTGTGAACCGCCCAGAAACTCCTTGAAGTGGTATGGAGCAGTATATAAGCAGAACACTTTGCTTTTGCTTTGAGACAGCTACATCCTACCAATGTTGGGTTCAAACTATGCCACTGCTGCAAAGCAAACGTGAAACACTGCTGAACATTTTGGAAATTTTAATGTTCTACTTATTAATCAGAGAGGTTAAAACTAGAGGTGGGCATGAATTTAAAATACAAATGGCAAAACTTATGAAAAAATCATTAATTGATTTGTATTCCTGTGAATCAATACCCCTGGGAAATATGAATCAATTATTATTATTATTGGTGGTCGCGATTTTTCACTCATTGATTCGCTGGGCTATAAAATGGTCTCTTAGGCATCACCAAAATTGCAGAGAAACTTCTCCTGATTCTGCTCCACCATCCCTCCAAGTTTGGGAAAGAGTGGATTTCAGACGTCTGAGTTATACATGCACAATAGGCCCCTCATGTAATTACCCGTTAGCAACTTGCTTGGGAAAATTTAATTTTCATCAAACTTGGGGAGATGGTAGAGGAGAGTCAGAGAAAGCTTCTCTGTGATTTGGTGTCTCTCAGTGCCTGAAGGTGGTAGCTCTTGAGTGGAGCATATCCTGGGCATCTGGAACTCAAATTTCTAGAGCAGAGTCAGACTGTGATTTTGGTGCCTCTAAGTGCTTTGAGAAGGGGGGAGTTATAGGGTTTCAAAGGCAAAATTGATGGATCAATTTGCCAGGAAAAATGTGTAAATTCATTATTTGTGATTCATCAAAACGAATGGTTGCTTTTCTGATTCGTGCCCATATCTAGTTAAAACACTGTCAGTTCAAATATACAAACTTAAAGTTTTGATTTTTATCCATAAAGAACAATGACCACAGGCTAAACAGGATGAGACAGGACAAGACCTGCATTTGAGAACTGAGCCATAGAGGGTAAAGGCAGAGCATGGTGACAAAAGGGGATGCTGACTCTTTCCTCTGATCGCCTCTCTACATCTCTCTGGCTGTTTTTTTTTCCTGGTGGCAATAACATTGGAAGTGATGTCTGGAGAAAAACAGCTGGCAGAAGAATTTTATAGGTGAAAGCACTGGACGAATAAGGTCTGAACATGCTGCGAGTCAAATCTACCCACTCTTGGCATAATCCATATTCTAGCTACCCTGATCTCTCATCTGTTCCATCCACCAGCCCAGATCTTAGTGCACCAAAGACGGCGTTGTTCACAGCAAAGACTCAAAGAGGCATCTGATGCCTGCTGCCCAAATCTGAGACATTTTTCTTTCAGTGGTCAAGCAAAATCTGGTCCAGAATATCTTCTGGCACCACTGCAGTTTCATCCTCTTCCAAATCATCATTTAGTGTTCGGGAGGGTGCATAAGGAGGCTCTTTGAATAGCGGTCATATGCTATGCTGATGTATCTGGATGATTAAAAATTAAACAATCACCCATGAAATATGAAACAGAGTTATCAATGGCATGATATAGTTCTGACTTCCAATTAGCATTCTTGTCTCTCCTCCTACCCACACACCCTCCATTTTATTCCACCTGTTCACAGAAACAGGAGCAACAGTCCACAAATCACCCAGCAGCCAGTCAAAACGACATGCTACACTTGAATTGCACTCAAGGAGAATTCATAGACTTTTGTGAAACCCCCTTACCTATTATTTTAATACTGTAATGATCAAAATTATAACAAAAGCCTGGAGTCTGGGAACGGCATGATGTCGACTGCTAATCTTTTCGTCATTAGAGCACTGCTTGTTTATTGATCTTTGTAGAACTGTTCCGACCAACGCAGTATATAAAAGGGGAAATATATGAAATGTTTTGATTTTTTTAAAAAAATATCTAACACCATTCACAATTTTGCACAATGTTAAATAGGCACAACGTTATACATTTTTAACCCAGTGTTCTTGCATTTTATTTTGTCACTAATTGTTATCCACTGTGACCTTTGGTAATAATGCATGCTGAAAATCTCAAATCATATCTAATTGAAGGGGGGAGAGAGAGAGAAATCCATTATTAATAACTTTAATTTATGGTATATTGTCTCTTAATGTTTCTACATTACCCATCTACACAAGCTGTCTGGGAACCAAGAGTATTTATTGTCTGTTCTATCTAATAATGCGTACACTTGGCGCACATCACACATGGAAAAGCTCTTGTCAACATTTCTCTGCAGTACTGGAAACCAATATTTATGGTTATGTGAATGTTCACACTGGAATTGGCATAACTGCACTGCATAGCTTCCTTCTGCAAATTTGTTTTGGTTCCAGGATTACACCACAGGCATGGAGCTTCGCATGCTAATTAAACCCACCAGGGACAGCTTGGTGGTCTGTTCTAATCCATATGCTTTTTCAACCTGTAAGGGAAGCATATGTGTGAAAACACATAATTCACTGAATTTGAAACATTTTGTTGGTGGAAGCTGGGAGGAGGCAGCAAATTTTGCACCCAGAAAACACTTGGTTGGCTAATGCCTTTCTCTTCCTCAAAATGGAATAAGATATCTGTTAGAAACATCACACTGATTTCAGTGAACAAAAGATGCAGTGGGATCTAATGGTAGATTTCTGTGTCAGCTAGTGGTAGCAGCAACTCAAAAGCTGCTACCATCCCTTGAACAATTGGGTTGCTCTAGGACAGTGTTTTTCAACCTTTTTTGGGCAAAGGCACACTTGTTTCATGAAAAAAATCACGAGGCACACCACCATTAGAGTCCTGGTCTCCGTCCGTCTCCTCCTGCATCGGTTCCTTTTGGTGACTCGAGTCACAACGTCTTCTTCTCTCCGCTGCTGCGCACACTGTGCTCGGGCGGGAAGGAAGTCGGAAGATGATGTCCTCTGTGATAGGTCCAGGCTGGAGTCTTGACCAATCACAGCCCGGACATCAGAAAAGTGGAGGGTGTCCCCCTGAGGAGTGCCAATTGGCGCCCCTGCTGGCTGAGGGTGGGGTCAAAAACCTCACTCCTTCATACCCAGGACACAGTCCAGCGCCCGCCTAGTAGGCGAAAATTCGACATTTTTTTTAAATCTTTTGAATTTTTTAATTTTTCCAACGGCACACCAGGCAACATCTCGCGGCACACTAGTGTGCCGCGGAACAGTGGTTGAAAAACACTGCTCTAGGACACCATTCTTAACAGCTATAAATACAATATGAATAAAAGTATAGGCTGAATCAAGGTTTTAGATGTTGTACAATAAACCTTAAATGGTGTGTGAAGAACTTTTTTTCCAGTCTGTGTCCCCCTTCAAATGTGGCTCCCACTGAGAATGGCTACTCTAGAAGGGGTACTACCCCCGGGGGGTGGGGCGGAGATTGAAATAGTAGATTCCTGTGTAGAAAACTGGATGCCAGGGACCAGATTCCAAGGTCAATATTTGAAATGCAGTTAAGGTGTCAAAAATGATGCAGTGTTGGAAAAGGTTGCCATGAAAATGAAAGTATGTTTAAAAGTATGGTTTGGAACAATAGTTTACATTACCTTTCTAAACAATCAGCTGCAATTCCAAACAATTGGATGTTTTCCTGCCTGAGAACAAAGGGCATGAGATAGAACTGCTTTGAAGTATTTCGTTCATGTCTGCCACTTAAGCATGGAAATAATTTAAAGGTTCAATATTGGGAAGTTTTTGATGAAATTAGGAAAATATGAAAATGGCATTTGCCAGTTCAGTAATATACCTTACCGGTGATTTTAATAGTTCACATTTGCAATAGACTACATGAGTGTGGTGAAGTGGGATAGAGTGATAGACTAGGAATCTGGGTTCAAATCCTTGCTCATCCATGGAAACTCAGTAGGGGAGTGGAACTGGTAAAACCCCTCCTTAAAGAACTCGTTTAGTTTGAAAGCCCTATTGGGTTTGCTATAAGTCAGTTCCAATTTGATAGCACAGAACACACACACTTAATGTAATAAGATCTTATTAGTTGAAGGCCATAGAATCACATATTTTTAGAGTTCTAGAAGTTTGCAAAACCAATAGTCAAACTAAGGATGAAAATCATAGTAATGCCAGTTAGCCAAATATGAAATTCACAAAGATTGCTGATAAAATAGAATTTTCCATAGGAAAAAATGTGTTCGGGACATCCAGGACATTAGGATGTGCAAATTGTGTAGATAAGGTTTATTTACTGCCAGTGAGGAAGTTAAAACAACTTAGAATTATAAATATGTAATGATAAGTGTTATTAGGCAACAAGCACTCACATTTTTAGAGTGTAACTTAGAACATTGCTTTTGCTATTTATTTATAATTTTGCTCCTGTATTTTGGATTGAACTCTGACTTAAATATTTTCCTACAAATTCAGTACAGTTTTTTTTACATATTTTAAGCATTTGTGTCTATAGTTTTTCTCACAATTGTAAGATTGTTTTCAATACAGTTTAACTTATTGTTGCAGTATTTTGTGCATATAGAACAAAGAAGCCATATAGATTTTAAAAAGCATGTAGAATTAGATAAGCTGATATTGCTTAAAATTACTGGAAAAAATGAGATACTTTGATACTCAGACGAATGTTGAGATGATGGTTAGTGACTGGTTTCATTATGAAATTAACCCTTTACTGGGATAAATGCCAGTTATGACAAACATAGGCTTTTAATCCCTCCTCCCCTAAGAGATCTATGAATTTCTGTAGGACACCTAGGGAGGGTCAAACAACAGTTACCTGATGTGAAACCAAGTTCATTCCAGAAGCAAGATCAATTTAGGGGAAACACTTGATCAGACATGCGGAGCCTCCGGCCCTCCAGATGTTTTGGACCACAACTCCCACAGACCTTTGCCACTGGCAATCTAGGGTTGGAATTCTGGGAGTTGCAGTCCAAAACATCTGGAGGACCGAAGGTTTCCCCACTGCTGCACTAGCTGCTTATGAGGCCAGCCTCTTTCTGCAACTGAAGTATTCAAAAGGCCTCCTGTTAGTCACACCATTTTTGTCCACAGGTCCCATTACCAGACTCGAAAGATTCTGACCAAGACCCTCTTACTCTACAGCAGCCACTGCAGCAGCACCACCACCACCTGAGGCTGAATTCCTTTATGAGACAAAGCTTCTGGCATTAGGAGACTGGGCCAATCTGTCTCAAAGAGGCTAACCCAATGGTGGCGAACCTTTAGCATTCCAGATGTTTTGGGCCACAACTCCCTGTATTGCCAATGACAAAGGACTGTGGGAGTTGTGGTCCAAAACCTCTGGACTGCTGAAGGTTCGCCACCACTGGGCTAACCCCTTAACTTCAAATTCAGGCTCAGTATGGTCTTTGTGGAGTAACACAGGCTGCTTTTACACGACCCCTAAAATCCGAGGCAAAGGGCTCCCAAATGCGGAGCTTAAAACTGTTTTCCCACCAGCTGCGGACTTTAAACAAAATAAAGTCCGACCACGCCCACCTAAGCGTGCCCCAGCGCACTTTAGAAGTACCTGGTCTCCGGAGGTAAAAAAAATTCCAATGCAGATTGTAAAGCTGTGGACGCCGGGCTCTCCTCGCCTTCTGTTTGTTTTCTTGTCCCCACCACCCCTTTAAGAGACAGGAATCGCTACAGAGCTGCTTCGACGGCAGGCGGAGGTGAGCCTGCATTTTTCTCTCTTTTTTTCTCCCTCCCCTCACCGCCGACAGGAGCAATGGAGTGCGGAAGAGTGGGAACACAGGAAGAGGAACCAACCCCAGGATCTCTGGTCCGAATTTAAGTTGCCAGCGGATTTTAGAGGTCGTGTAAAAGCGCCCACAGGGACAGCTTTGTTCGGCATTCAACCCCACTTTGAGATATCCAAGGTGCTGATAGGTCATAGGTGCAAAACAGCCTTAGTTCCCTAGAGTTCTGGCATTAACCTGACATCTCCCAAGTGCTAGACTAGTGACAGCACAAACTTTTCCTACCTTCAAAAATGGAACTTTGCCTTCCAACGGCGACAATACCTGACCCTGCAACTCAGCAAAATCCAGTTCAGCTCTGGATTTATTAACCTATGGAGTTGACTGTATGCTCAGAAGCAGCCCTGCTCCTTAATTCTTTGTGTATGTCCATTTGTGTTTTACTTTTGTGGTTTATTAGAATTGTCAGGGCTCAGAAGTCTTGTAGGGAAGAAAGAAAAATATTGTCAAACAAGAAAACAAAGCAACGAAAGGCCTAATGTTTTAAAAATAAAATGCAAACCAGTTAACTAGATTTGGGACTCAACATGTGAATATTTGTATTAACTAAATAAAATATTAAGCAAGCCTGATTTTTGCTGATCTGGTCTATTTAAGCAATTCAGATCCCTTTCCCACCGCATTGGTACACAATTTATAAGTTGTTAAGATCAAAAACAAAAAACACAAGTTTTCCAGAGCCACTGGTTTTATCAGATTAAGAACAGAAGTATATATCAATGGTCCAGGTCAGGACGCCGGAAGAAAAGTAAAGCATTTGCCATAAGTAGTCCAAGGGATACACATATACACCTAAAAAAGAAGAGTTCAACCAATTACCTTTTCTTAACTTCTGTACAATAAAGATCACTGCATTTCTTACAATAACCACACTGCCAAGTTGCACAAAAGATCAAAACACAACTCCAAAAAAAAAAAAAGATTCTTGACCAAGTGCAAACATTTCTAAAGCCTGGGAAATTGCTTTGTAGCTTCATTTTCTAACTTTCCATGAAGCTCCAAAAATTATTGATTGAAGTCCATGTTACATATGTATACAAATGCTCTACATAGTGTCACTTTTTGCTTTTCCTTCTAAAAAAATCTTGGAAAACATCATCTTAGAAATGAGGAAATGGTTAAACTATAGGGCTGGAACTACAATCAAAATGCCCTCCCCCATTTTGCTGCAATAAAGTAACAAGAAGTAAACATTATTGACCATATTAAGAAACATGGAAGTATGACAAGTCATTACCATGTTGCTCCAGAAGAACCCTAATCTACGGCTTCATTATACTTAAAGGTAACAAATTATGGGCAATGTTGCTTCTTGCTAAGTATTATATATAAGGTCTCTATATTCCCCCCCCCCAACACAACCACTGAACCGGACACATTTTAAAACATTGTTTTCATTTCTGAAGCTGCCACAGATAAATGTAAATCAGATCAGCTACAGATATATGTAAATGATGCCTTGAGTCACACACCCAGAAGAAAGAACCATCAAAATGCAGTAAAAGACAAATGAATGAATAAATGGAAGTGTTTTGGCATTAAATATAGCATTTAGAAAAAGTGTCCATTTAAGTGCAACCTGAGTGACAGCAGAGACATGATAAAAAGAGTGCCAGGTGTACAGATTTCATGGTGTTGTTTTTTTAAAACAACAGAAGAAAAATGAAATGGCAAATACCCATGGCAAAGTTTAGAGATTGTGCTGGGAGTCCCACTTGTAGTTTAAGGGAAACATGTACACTGCTTTATAAGCTGCCATCATTGCACTGAGGCAAAGCCTGCTACATCTTGCTACCTAAAGAAAAGATGACCCAGTTCACATACTGATGGTCCTTCCAATTGCGAATACTGGCAAAAGGAAAGGGTCCTTTTCACACTGGAGGGTAACAGGATGGTTTGTGGGATACAGAATAGGGAGACATGGCACACAGACTACTTTATCTTCCAACTGAAAGGAACTGTTGAGGAGAGGCTGAGGAGGACGTCTTGAGACAGCAACCTCATAGAATCATATGGGCCCCTTCCAACTATTGAAGTTGGAAGGGGACCATAAGGCCATCAAGTCCAATGTCCTACTTGATGCAGAAATACGCATCAAAAGTGACTAGTGGTAGTTCTGGACTCTACTGGAACAAGGGAAGTAGCAGAAACTGTCCATTTGCTGTTAATGTTAAGACATGCAGCCCTATTCTCACATTTCAGGCCTAAATTCTCATCCAACCTAGGTCTTGCTCTTCTTCCTTTCTTTTTGAGGAAACAGGCATGTGGATCATTCAATTTCAAACTAACATAGGTGACTGTCATGCTAGTTATTTGATTCTGTCTCAATTTCTTAAGACTCTGCTTTTAAAAATCCCTTATTTTTCAGTAGATGAGAATCTTCTACTGTACGTATTATTGACAATGCAGAGCCAGCATATTGGAACCTGTTGAGCTATTGGTCCTCTGAAAAGGTGAAGAAACTTACAAAATGCACATCAAACAATTCTCCCTTCTAGCTAGGCATCCACAAAATTGTACTAATATGTACATGCAAGCTTAATGGGGGTGAACAAAGCATTGTGATGTATACTCAGAGAAAAACCTGGTATGACCTACTGATATTTTTTTGGTCCAGAAGAAGGGAAAGATGAATTTAATAGAAGTATGGATGCAATTCAGACCAGGGCAGCAGACTATTATAAGAATGGCAGTTAAGCTGTTTCTAAAAAGGAACAAAGTGTGCTAGAACAGAAATGGCTTTGCAGACTAAATCTTCATTCTTGTTCTTTGAAATATGTTCAGATGTGCTTAAACCAAACAGATTAGAGTTAGGAAAAAGCCCTCCCTGCCATAATCTCTCTTCGTTTATTTTATTTATTTTGTTTCCTCCCCCCCCCCCATTTCTCTGGGTGCAATAACACAATCATTATAGAGCAGGGCTGTCCAACCTTGAACAGGCCAAGGTCTACTTTTTCCGGCCCAAAGTGCCTGAGGGCTACTACATGAAGGAGCCACAAAGGTGGGGAAGCAAAGAATCGGGAGCTGGCCCAACCAAGCAGCACTCCCCCCACACCACATATATGCCACAAAGTAGGAGGGGGGGAAATGGGAGCTGGATCAGCTAAGCAGCACCTCCCCCTCCCCCCACACATTCCACAAGGGGGGAGTGAAGTAAATCTGGAGCCGACTAAATTAGGCCTCACCTGTCACACCAAAAACAGACATGCCTTGCAGCGCTCAGGGCTGAAAATTAATTAACTTTTTAAAACAGCTGCCAACGGGAGCCATTGAGCATTCGGCTACCCATGTGGCGCACACAACACCCCAAGGGCCATCCAGGCTGAAAACTACTTTTCTAAAAGCAGCCATTGACCGGAGTGTGTCAATCACGTAGTTCTACAGGACTGATTGTGGAAATCCCTTGGCGGGCTACGTTTTAATAGCCCTTCATGAGCTACCAGTAGTCCGCGGTCTACCCGTTGTGCAGGCCTGCTACAGTGGGTGCATAATAAAATCAAGAGGGAAAGCCAACCACAAAAAAGAAAAACACAAGAGAAAAATAACTACAACCTATAAAACCAAAGTAAAAACCAGCAGGAAAAACAGAGAAGTGCCAAGATCTGAAAGCAGTTGAAGAAAGTGCATAAATATTAGGAAGAAGATTATGTTCATCTGGAGCCAAAATATCCATAATATCAATGCCACACAAGTCTTTTGGGGAAGGGCACTCCATGCAGAAGGTGCCACTGCTGAAAAGGCCTTCACTCTTGGGGCCACCCACCTCACTGTCTCTACAAGGTACATCTGGATGAGGGATTTGTATGATGCCATTGGGGTCTTAGGGGTTAAACATGGAACTGTGACGCTCCCTCAGATAAATGGGACCCTAGACATTTAATGTTTTAAATGTTAAAAGCAGCATCCCTGTAACTTAGCTGCATTTGCTAGTTGAATTGTTTTCTGTCAGTCTGTCAGAAGTACCCACTACTCATTAGAATATCATTTCTGATCCATAGAAAGGTATCATAAGAAGAGCCAACTGGATGACCAAAGAAGGGTAAGACAACAGACAAACCTTGTTCCTATAGTTCTAGCCACAAACAAATATTCAGAAACATTAACTATTGAGCGGAACATTGGACAATGACCTCTGGGTACTTGCTTTAAAATAATGCACCACATCCGATAGCTGTTACAAGCAGTTCATAAAGCAACTCAGGAAACACCAAGCCCTCGGCCCTCACTGCCATCCTCCAAAGCAACAGTGACACTGTTAGTGCAAGTAGTCTCTGCTCAGGTGAGACATTGCTGTGCCAGCTTAATGCCACAACTCTCCTGCATCTAGTAATATGGAGTGATCTGTAATCAAAATGCAAAGCACTAAATAGCTCACCACTTTGCACTTGTACTGTGCAAGACAGAAAATAAAGGATCAAATTCTGGTGAGGTAGCAAGATTAACAAATGTATCCTGGCATGATGTGTGTGGCTTAGAGCCTGCTTTGCCAGCTGCTTGACACAACCAGAATGGCACTATTGATCTCTAAGATGCCACATGATAACAGAAGAATCAGGACAAAGCGCCAGTACAGTGGACCCTTGTATAACAAACAGTTTGTATAATATAAAATCTGTACAACATAAAAAATTCCAGAGATAGGGGAAATTTGCCTAACATAATCGCCTATGGGGAGAATCTGTACAACATAAAAATGAGATTACTCCGTTTTCAATGCATTCCTATGGGAATTTGTATAAAGGAAATTTTGCTTAACATAGTTTCATTTGGAATGGATTAATTCCTTTATACAAGGTACCACTGTAATAGGAAATTGGGCGCAAGAACCCAAGACTGGTAAGGGGCAAACAGTATGAAAGTGCTCATAAGAGCATACAAAGAGGAGAAGGTAGATGAGACAGTGAACATGGCTCATATGCCTGCCTAGCGGACGCTGGGATCAGTGGCTGGACACCTTACACCAGGCGTGTCCAAACTTCAGCCCTCCAGATGTTTGGGGCCACAACTCCCACAGTCCTTTGCCATTGGAAATACAGGCCTGGGATTCCGGGGGGTGTGGTCCAAAACATCAGGAGGGCCAGAGTTTGAACATGCCTGCCTTACACATTTGGCCCCGGTCAGTAGCCTAATGAGTAAGAAACAGATGGCATGAATTACATTTCCACCAACTGAACACAGTGATAGCCCTCTTTAAAGACATGTCTGGTCCAAGTCACTCTGATCATAACAAGCCTTTCCAGGAAAACGGGCAGCTCACAAAACTAGGGGCTAAATTAAATTCTTAGTTCCAACTACCGCCAAACCATCAAAACAGTGAAACTTAAGTGTCGTCTTAATGAGCACCTCTCATTTCTTATGTTTACCTCTAGCTGGTAGTAATAGTTTGATCTAGCCCTGTGTGTACAGAAGATGTAGTAGGGTTTTTCCTGTATCAGCAGGGGGCCTGTGCGTAGAAAAGGGATGGTATACAAAGCAAATGTAAGCAAAGAAAACATTTTGGTATTAAGTATGCTTAACTGGAAACAGGCTTGTCTTATATGGATGCGTGGCTGGGGAAGCATGCAGAAGACCACACGGTGAGAAAAGATATTAGGCAGAAACTTTATTATTGCTATGTCTATGGTCGAAACACTTTTTCTTGGTTTGTTTTTTTTAAATCTATTAACCAAAATTAGAATTACATCTATCTACATTTATATACCTATATTATTATGTTCACGACTAGCCCAAAAGAAGATACCAATCTATTGTTAAGAAGATAAGAACATAAGAAGAGCCATGCTGGATGAGGCCAAAGGCCCATCTAGTCCAGCTTCCTGTATCTCACAGCGGCCCCACCAGATGTGTTTGGGAGCGCATGAGACTAGATATCTGTCTCCTGATACCACTCTCCTGCATCTGGCCCTTGAAGTACCCTGGTTTAAACCCTGGAGGTTACACATCTCCATCATGGTTTGTAACCTGTGATGGACTTTTCCTCCAGGAATCTGTCCAATCCCCTTTTGAAGGCATCCAGGTCAGATGCCATCACCACATTGTGTGGCAGGGAGTTCCATAGACTTACAACGCGCTGGGTGAAAAAATATTTTCTTTTGTCAGTTCTTACTCTCCCAGCCCTCAATTTGAGTGTATGTCCCCTAGTTCTGGTATTTTGGGATAGGGGGAAGAGCTTCCCTCTATCCACTTTACTCATACCCTGCATTATTTTGTATGTCTCAATCATATCCCCCCTCAAGCGCCTTTTTTCCAGACTAAAGAGGCCCAATTGTTTTAGCCTTTCTTCATAAGGGAGGTGCCCCAGCCCAGTAATCATTTTAGTCGCTCTCTTCTGCACCTTTTCCAGTTCCACTATGTCTTTCTTGAGATGCGGTGACCAGAATTGTACACAATACTCCAGGTGGGGCCTTACTATTGTTTTGTATAATGGCATTATAATGTTGGCTGTTTTATTTTCAATCCCCTTTTTGATAATCCCTAGCATGGAATTGGCCTTCTTCACCGCTGCCACACATTGGGGAGACACCTTCATGGAGCTGTCCACCAACACACCAAGATCTCTTTCCTGATCCGTCACGGATAACTCAGAGCCCATGAGTTGATAGATGAAGTTTGGATTTTTTGCCCCAATATGCATTACTTTACATTTGGTTACATTAAAACGCATTTGCCATTTCTCAGCCCATTCCCCCAGTTTGGAGAGATCCTTCTGGAGCTCTTCACAATCTTCTCTGGTTTTTACCACACGGAAAAGTTTTGTGTCATCAGCAAACTTGGCCACCTCACTGTTTATCCCTGTCTCCAGGTCATTTATGAACAGATTGAAAAGCACCGGTTCCAGGACCGAGCCCTGGGGCACACCGCTTTTCACTTCTCTCCATTGTGAAAATTTCCCATTGACACCTACTCTTTGTTTCCGGGATCTCAGCCAGTTCTCAATCCATAAGAGGACCTGCCCTTTTATCCCCTGACTGTGCAATTTTCTCAGCAGCCTTTGGTGAGGGACTGTGTCAAAAGCCTTTTGAAAATCCAGATAGACTATATCAACCGGTTCACCCAAATCCACGTGCCTGTTGACCTTTTCAAAAAATTCTAAGAGGTTTGTCAGACAAGATTTACCCTTACAGAAGCCATGCTGATTTTCTCTCAGCAAGGTTTGTTCTTTTATGTGTTTTAAGATTTTCTCTTGGATTAGGCTTTCCACCATCTTCCCTGGGACAGATGTAAGGCTAACCGGCCTGTAGTTTCCTGGGTCCCCCCTCCTTCCTTTTTTAAAAATTGGTGTGACATCTGCTATCCTCCAGTCCTCCGGCACTGTGGCCGTTTTAAGAGACAAGTTGCATATAACCGTTAAGAGATCTGCAATTTCATTTCTCAGTTCCCTAATAACCCTTGGGTGGATGCCATCTGGGCCAGGTGACTTGTTAATCCTCAATTTATCAATTAGTCCTAAAACCTCCTCTCTTTTAACCTGTATTTGATTTAATTCTTTAGTCAAGAGGGGCGGCTCAGGCAGCGGAATCCGCTCAAGGTCCTCTGTCGTGAAGACAGACGCAAAGAACTCATTCAATTTCTCTGCAATGTCCAAGTCTTCCTTAACCTCCCCTTTTCCTCCCTCACCATCCAGGTTCTCTGGCAGGTTTTCTACTTCTAACATATTTAAAGAAGCTTTTATTATTACCCTTTATATTGCTAGCCATTTGTTCCTCAAAGTCTTTCTTTGCCTCCCTTATCATCTTCTTACATTTCTTTTGCCAGAGTTTATTTGGCAAAAGAAGATCCTTTTTATTTTCCTCATTTGGGGAGGATTTCCATTTACAGAAGGACCTCTCCTTGCGCTTTAGAGCCTCTCTAACTCCACTCGTTAACCATGCCGGTGTCCTCTTGGACTTAAATGAGCTCTTCTTTCTTTGTGGTATGCACTTGTGCTGGGCCTCTATTATTGTTGTTTTAAACAGGCTCCATGCACTCTGAAGAGATTGGATTCTTCTAACCTTCCCCTTCAGTTTCTCTCTAACTAGTTTCCTCATCTGAGGGAAGTTTGCCCTTCAAAAATCAAGGGTTTTTATGTCTGATTTGGTTGACACTCTTCCTCCGACATGCATGGCAAAGGTAATAGCAGCATGGTCACTGTTCCCCAGAGGCTCAGTGACATTCACACCTCTGACCAGGTCCTGAGTATCACACAATATTAGATCCAGAGTTGCCTGTTCTCGGGTGGGCTCCGTGACAAGTTGCTCTAAGGCACAGTCATTCAGCAAGTCGAGAAACCCAGTTTCTCCTTCTTGCCCAGAGCTCGCTATGCCCCAGTCAATGTGGGGATAATTGAAGTCCCCCATGATTACTATCCTATCCCTTTTAGCCACTTCCATGATTTCTCTCCTCATTTCAAGGTCCCCCTCAAGTTTCTGATCTGGTGGACGATAGAATACTCCAACGATCACATCACTCCTTGGACCTGGTAGTTTAACCCACAGTGATTCTATGGCGGAGTCAGACCCTCTGTCAATCTCCATTCTGCTGGATTTTACCCCTTCTTTGACATAGATGGCCACTCCTCCTCCAACCCGCCCCCCTCTATCTCTTCTATAGAGTTTATAGCCTGGGATTGCTGTATCCCACTGGTTCTCTGCATTCCACCAGGTTTCTGTTATGGCTATTATATCAATGTTATCCCTAGCTGCCAAATGTTCAAGTTCTCCCATCTTTGCTCGGAGGCTTCGAGCATTGGCGTAGAAGCACCTGTACAGTGGGTCCCGCAACAACAGCTGCTGCCTTGTTCTATTCGCCCCACAGCTTTTATTTTCAGTAGATGAACTGTCACATTCCGTTATTCTCCCGGTGCTAATACCTATACCTGCTATGTCTTCTCTATGTGATTCTCTACCCTCTCCAACCTCATTCCCCGAGGATGAGGTGTTCCGAACCGGATGCCACTCAGCTCCTGTCGGCTTTCCCCCCAGTTATCAGTTTAAAAGCTGCTCTGCTGCCTTTTTGAGGTTGAGTGCCAGCAATCTGGTCCCATCATGATTCAAGTGCAACCCATCCCTCCTGAACAGGTTTGGCTTGTCCCAAAATGTTCTCCAGTTCCTGACAAATCTAAAGCCCTCCTCTCGACACCATCGCCTCATCCACGCATTGAGGCTTCTGAGTTCTGCTGTCTGGCAGGTCCTGCACGAGGAACAGGTAGCACTTCTGAAAATGCTACCTTGGAAGCCCGGGTCTTCAATCTTCTACCTAGCAACCTGAATTTGGCTTCTAAGACTGACCGCTTGGCCTTCCCGACATCATTGGTACCGATGTGTACCATGACCACTGGCTCCTCTAATGCAGAGGAAAATGTGCTTAATTTCACCGAAGGCACCGAGTTTAATAAGTACAGGTGACTCTATGCTGGGTTGTGCCCAAAACAATTTCCCTGGATAATTCCCAGTCCTGCAAGGGAAATCTCAGCTCAATTTAGAGTTAAGCTTCTGTCAATTTTACATGGCAAGCCACAGCTTTTCAAGCTACTTGGATCATCACCTTAAACTCAAATAACTTTCAATAGTAGTTTCAAAATGTCAAAGCAGACAGACTCAAGGTCAAGTTAATATATGTAGATAATTATTAACACAGTATGTCTTTTTTTTTCTGTCTTGAATTAATGCTACATTTTGTCTTCACACAATACTCCCACATTCCAGGCTCCCTCTACTAGAGGCAGGCAGCAAAGTTTGACACAAACATGCTTCAGAATTAAGTCCATGCACACTCTTTCTCACACACGCCCCACGTATTTTAAATAGGAAAAATAGCTAATGGGAGAATTGGCTTGTTGGATAGTCCATGCAAACTGCAGCCTCAAATTTAAACCCACTATGGCTCAGAAATTACAGACTTGAGTATCCCTTTAACCTCTGGCTGAATGAGCTGGGGTACCTTGATGTCCTGAGCAGGAGGGAATGGTAAACAGTACCCAAATAGTTTAAACCTTGGAAACCCTGGCAAGTATTGCCACAAGTAGGAACTGATTTGACGTTGTAGTCATCATCGTCATCGTTGTCATCATCATCATCCCTTTAACAGTCTAATGCAAAATTTATGTCCCCATGTAAGTATAGAATTTACTAGAGAAATATCAAGGTGTTATATATAGTACTTGTGAAGATTAGTCTCAGTGACTGAAACACGATTTAGTTACCTTTGGAAAGCTACTGAGGTATTTTTATAGGACAATCTATTGTTAGTATTACTCTCTAACTTCTCCCACTGTGTTAAATACTGGTTGTTTCCAATATTCCTCTTGAACAAATAATCTTTTGCTCCCACCTTTTTTTTAAATTTCTTGAGGACCAAAAGATTACAATTAATTTTCCAACATATCGATCCTTATACAATTTCCAAGGTTGTTCACCCTTCTTCTCCCCCACCCCCCGAGCAAGCAACTAATTGCAGTTTCCTCTCATATTATATATTGTCAAAGCCTGATGGAAAGGTCTAGCCCAGTGATGGCTAACCTATGGCTCCAGGTGCCAAAGGTGGCACTCGGAGCCCTTTGTGTGGGCACCCGACATCGCCGCTTCACAGCCACCTGGATTCAGGTTAAATTGCTGTATAGGCACTTTGTGAAAAAATTTGTGGATTTTGAATCACAGTTTCGGCACTCGGTCTCTAAAAGGTTTGCCATCACTGGTCTAGCCCATTTCTCATTCTCAGGTTTTCCTTCCAACCATTCTATAAACTTCTGCCACTCTTTCAACCTTTTGCTCCCACCTGTGTATACAGAACAAGTTTGCATACAGCACCCAAACTCAAATTCAGTCGTTTGTTTAAAAAGTAACTTGAGCCCAGTACATGCCCCTCTCTAAATTTAAGAAACATGGAACTGAACCTCAGCAAACTTTTCATTTCCTCCAACCCTACTTGGCTGTAACAGACTTTTTATCCTAGCCCAGTGGGGGGGAACCTTATGCCCTCCAGATGTTTTGGACCACAATTCCCAGAATTCCAAGCCTAGACTGCAAATGACAAAGGACTGTGAGAGTTGTGGCCCAAAACATCTGGAGTGTGGAAGGTTTGCCACCACTGTCCTATATAGTTATAAATGTTTAACCCAGGCAGTTAGAAGACCAATCCTCCTGTTTTACTGATATAAATACTGAGACTTTGCTTCACATTTTCGTGTCCCACACCTACAAGAGATATCTGTTCCTTGCCCAAAGGCACTCATCAGATCTGTGGGGGCGGAGAGCTAATCTGGCTATTGTCCGCATAGAGAGAGGGACCACAAAATGATACTTCTTTCATCTCGGTCTCATGTGGAATCCAAACTCCATTTTGTCTTCTTCAGTCTGGCTTCACAAGCCAAAATAATGACATTTCAACCAGGGTTTTGTTTTGAATTATTTGCTTTAGACCTAAGTCTTATATGACCCTTTGTGTGATGAAATGTTTTAGAGAACTTGAACACTGATCTCTTTTGTAATTTTTATACACACACCCCAAAAGGTATTGTTCAACCTCAAGTTTTATACATCCCCCCAAAAGGTATTGTTCAACCTCAAGTTTTGTTTCTAAGGAAACACTGTGTAACTTGTTACTTCCAATATGAATAAAGTGTCAACATGTTCCATCTTGTCCATATCTATACAGAAGCAAGGCCTACTCAGCCCAGCAGAACTTACTAGCAGGAAATTGGTTACAGGACTGAACCTTTTATCAAGGGTTACATAAGTCTGTGACACCATAAAGAGAGAAGGTTAAATAAAACTGGATGCTTCCCATGTCCATAAGTCTGTTTTTAGCATCAATAATATTTGGAAGGAAGAGGGAAGAGAGCAATCAAATAGATCAATATATAATGTCTGGGGAATCACGTAACATATATTGTGCACAATGATTGATCATAACATAAGAATAGGAAAATGAGGTCTGTAACTACACATACCTCGTAGTAGTTGAAATAATAAAAACAACAAGGGAAAGATGCAATCTGATTTTTATGCCACTATAGAATTTCCTAGATATCATAATGCTATCATTATACTAAATGGGTGAATGTACATTCCATATCACAAATGAAATTACTCTGAATTGCAGATGCTAAATAAATTCACTTCAACTCCCTTTTTGCCCTTACTCCACAGTTCTCTCCCTCTCCCTCCCTCCCTCCCTCCCTCTCTCTCTCTCTCTCTCTCTCTCTCTCTCACACACACACACACACACACACACACACACACACACACACACAGAGAGAGAGAGAGAGAGAGAGAGAGAGAGAGAGAGAGAGAGAGAGAGAGAGAGGCAGAAGAGGCCTGATCATTTGTCAAGTGGCACCTTACCATAGTGTGTACATCACTGCCCAGTAAACCCATTTTGTCCAGAGAGATGCGTAGCTTTCACAAACTGACCCATAGGTCAGTCACATTACACCTGTTCATAGGAACTGGTAGGGAACACCAAAATGGTGGAAAATGACATAACTGGCTTTCTTATGAGCTCTACCCTCACTTGGGCCGCAAATATATCTCTGTGTTTCTCCCTCTGTTTGTTACAGATATGTACAGGTAAAATGCTGGTGCATCCCCGGACAAGGATGGAAAACAATTCAGGGAGTGGCTGAGTGCTCCTTAGACCAGGTGTGAAGAACATGTGGAAATTCAAGGCTTGGCATTTGGCAGTTTCCTGAGCTACCTCACAGGGTTACTGGGAGGATAAAATACCAGTATATCCTGAACCTCGTGATGGAAAGGCAGGCTGAAAATATCACTGGAGGTGGGGGGTGGGGAAGCAACACTTTGCCAGGGCCTGAAGCCTGAAGTACATTAACTAAGAAGCAAGGCCCACAGAAATTTATTTTGTTTCTTCACTAGATTTCTATCCCAGCTTCCACTCTAAAATGGGGCGTGAGGGGGTTCACAGCAGGCTGAATAAAATAAAGCTGAAACATGAAACAATTTCACAAATTAAATTGCAGCTCAAGAAGAACACAGTTTTAAACTTATGAATAAACAAAAGGAAAAATGCAATTTCTTCTTAGTACTTCAGAAAATAGATAGAGAAATCATTGGGGCTTCATTCCCATATGATATTCTTCAGCTTGAAATGACAGGAAGCACAGGGTTGAAATGGTGGAAGAGAGCAGTAACATCTCTCTCTGATTTTGGATGAATAGGGCTGCCTCTGTGTCTGCCAGAAATATACCAGCCAAGCATCCATGCTAAAGCCTTGGAAATTTGTTTAAAATCCGGCTGTAAACAGCCTGTCCTCTAACACAGCTTTGAATTATTTTTAGTTATTACAACATGTTCTGAAGGATTTAAATAAAACATGAAAAAAGGAAGAAGCTAGTTCCCATTATCATGGTTTAACAATACATAATCAGGCTGCAAAATTCAAAGGAAGATAAGAGAGCCAAAGTTCAGGGGCGCTGAGACACTTAGTCTGCTTAATATATTCTATGAAAAATTACCCCTTCAACCTCAACTAAACATCCTTTGGCTCTCTGACACTTTTAAGTTCTTTAGTCAAAGACGTCTGTCCCCATAAGGACAACTGTGACGCATCAGCTAGAAGACCAGAAACTTTTACCCAGGTCAAACTCTGCCAGAATAACATGGCCGGCATTTTCTGGTGGCCATATTGTAGGCATCTCTAGCAATAATTTAATGAAAGTCCAGTGAGCCAGCTGGACTACATGTGTAATAGGGGTGCGAGCATTAGTGGGCTGGGATGGATGAAAGGATACACACTTCTCTGTACTACAATCTATTGGTTTTCTCCACCCTGAGACTGGATACTATCCTCTTAAGTACAATACCATCTTTTGACACTTCCTCTTCTCCAAGGTTTGGAAAAACCCTGTGTAAACTACTAGTAGGATTCCTGCCAGAGAGTTAAATATGCCCCTGTTCATTTCTCAGTCATATTTTCCTGTACCCCTAGAACCTGAATTCAGTAGATTCAGTAGATTAAAACCTAGTCCACATTTCTGTGCTGAGTTTCTCAGCTGGCAGCCATTAGAAGAAAGCATCACTAATTAGGACTACAAAAAAGCTTCATCCTGTAGATCTCTATATATCCTTAATATTCTAGAGTCTAGAATCTAGACTAATGTAAGAAACCTCCACATTTGATTTCAAAGACATTCTCTGGAGCCACATCCCAGGGCAGGGGCATGACCAACATCCAAAGAATAGGAACAAAAAGACTGGTACATATTTATTTATTTATTTATTTCTATATTTTCTCTACTGCCCCCTTAGTGCAAACTGCACTACCCATGGCGGTTTACAAAATAGTCATAAAAATACAATACTAAAAAGATAAATAAAATCAAATTAAAATATGGTTAATATAATTAAAATCTTTTAGAACACATTTAAAACAGCCATTAACAGAACTCATTAGATGGCAAAATCCCTCATCCTATTTGATTTCTTGTTTTCTTTTATTTGCTTTAAAATCTTACTGCCAGCAACTAATCCTTGGCCAAAGTGTTTCAGATGTTCAAATTTGGGACAGGACAGAGCACAGCAAACCACTGAACAATGGTATCAGCTTGGCTATCTGAGAACTCTCTTAAGACAGTGCTAGGTTTAGCCACGGGTTTCCTCATTCCGTTCCAGACCCTGCTGTGAGAGGAGGCTGCCAAGGGAACAGTTCAGAGAGCTGGTGGGAACAATGTTAGCACAGATCCAATTTTAGATACCACCCCACCACCACCACCACTGCCACCACAAAGTAAGCAGGAATCAACACACCTAAATGCTGTCAGCATTGTTACTAATGCAACGGTGCATACTCTGAGCACAGAATGTGCCTTTTGTAATTCAGCATGTCTTACAGAGCTGTAGCAAACATTAATTTGGAAGGCCATGTTCACCACCACCCACAGCAACTTGCCAGCATGTTGCGGAGTTATCAGCTGAGGTCATCCTCCTCTACTTCCATCACAAATGAGTTGTAATACAATAAAGGTATATGATTTCCTTTGTGACTGGTAACCCAAGTGTCAAAAAGGTCCAGTTACTCACACTCACCCTGTCAAGCTGGCATCCTACAGCAGCTGGAAGGGCAGCTTTTTTTCCCTCATCCACCTTCTATGGAGAGTAACTATTTGATGTCATCTACAAAACAGCTGACTGCGAACTGAAATAAGAGCCAGCTAAAGGGTGTTGTTCTTCCCTCCTTGTCATTAATAGTCAAGGCAAGGACTACAGTGAGTAAAGAAGAATCAAAACTGGTAAAGTCAAGAGCAGTGAGACAACATGACAGAGAAGGCCTTGCAAACCTGGGGGAAATTATATTTTTCAATACTAATGTTCGAAATTCCCTAGCTAGACGAGCCCCTGGCTTCAATTCCTAGTTCTGGTTCTGTGTTAAAATTGTTTAAGCCCTTCCATGCTAGTAACTGAAACACACACACAAAGACATGCACACGGGTGCACAATGTATCCAAATCTGGTAGGCCACTTTCCATGTGTGTTTTCCCATACAAGTACACCTACAAGGAACTGCTGCAGTCCATAGAAATGTCTAGTGCTGTAGATATGGCTTGTGTGTTTTCATAGTAAGTGTACCAGAACACAGTATGATACGCAAGTAGTTATACATTAAAAGCACTAATAGCTGTCTGGGTAGCTCAATGGCTCATAGACCTGGCCATGAGCTGGAGGTTGGGAGTTATGCATTTCAGAAGAGCCAGCCTGTATAGCCTTGGGCAAGCTGCACAGTCCTGGGATTTCCACCCCCCCAGAAAGATTAAACTTCTGAATACTCTCTCCCTAGAAGACCCTGAAAAGGGTCATCATAACAATGAACTGACTCAAGAGAAAACACACACACACACACACACACACACACACACACACACACACACACACACACACACACACACACACACACACACACACACACACACACACACACACACACACACACACAAACCAAGCCACATGCCACAAATGAATTGAGCCTCTTTTTTGTTCTGTTGGACATTGTACTCATACATCTACAGACCCTTTCCTGTTTTGAACAATTAAATGAACAAGTAATCAGCTTTTTGAATTATATTAGATTCCATGGGCAGCATTCCTCAAAAAAAATCTTCAGTGCTACAACAGTGACTTTTTTCTGGGCAAATGAAGTATGAATACATTCAGCATAAATCATGGAATGTTGTGGATCAAGTGGATCAATTCTTCTTTCATTAAATGTTGGTGATTGGATAAAACGGCTGTTTTAAACTTTTAAAAAATCAAGTTAACAAAAGCTTTCAGTTTCCAATGCATCAAGAATACCAAATAAAACACGGACTGAGGTGGTGTTCATGGCAGTCAAGTCTTGAATTATTAGCAGCATACCACAGGTGCACCTGCAGCCCACAAAACCAGCCGTAATTACTCCAAGAGTTACTCTGCATTTTAAAAGGACAGAAAACCAACACTGCTTCAGTTTAAGCATGAATGCTGACGTAAGCGTTTTCAATGATGCTAAAATTACAGAAAAGCAAAGTTAGTGGCCTAGAATTAAATGAAACCAAGAAACAACTCCACCAACCTGCAAAGACAGGCATAGTGAAAATGCTGGAAGAAACATTCCTTCAGCAAGATTGCAAGAAAGAGAGCACAGTACATCTCTGGAAATGCCAGGATGTTGTGTTTTGCATGTTCCTGTGATTGAGGTAAATGGATAACTAGAGATGGAAGAACATAGGTCACCAGCTAGTCACCGAGGGCCCCCTAACACACAAGTATTAGTCCCTGATTCAGAGGAAGGTGAACAAAGGTGCATTTTTATTAGCCAAATTCAGCATTACCTTCATTCCCATAATCTCCATGATTTACTGAAAGAGAATCAAGGTAAGATGGGGATTCTACTGTTAGTGGGATTACTGAATGAGTCAGAGGAATATGTACCTGACCTTGGTATGGTTACTCTTCCCCTGAACAACTGGGCTCCCAATTTGTAGGTACAGTAGGACCCCAGTATCCACTGGGGATTGGTTCCAAACCTTTCCGTGGATAATGAAAACCGTGGATAAAAGAGAACACCAAAAATACCCAAAACTGCTGTTTTGTGACAGTAGCTTGCTTTATGGCTGTTGAATTGTTTATTTAATTTTTTCCTCTGCCAACTGTGGATAACTGAATCAGTGGATAATGAATCAGTGGATACAGGGGTCCTACTGTACTCCTGGACCCAGCTCTGTCTGTGGAGGCGTAAACCTCTGCTGTGGCCACAAGTGCCTTTCGTCAGCTTCTTCTGATTGCCCAGTTGTGCCCCTACCTGGATAAGAAATGCCTGACAGTGACTCGAATGTTGGCAATATCTAAAATAGACTATTTTCATTATTTCTACTTAGGGCTGCCTTTGAATTCTGCACAGATATGTCAACAGGTCCAAAATGTGGCTGCCAGGCAGATTACAGGTGCTAGCACATATGAACACTTATCTCTAGTCTTGGCAAAGCTCCTTTGCCCCCACCCCTACCCCGTTCATTTCGAGATACTGGCCATGAGCTAGAAAGCCCTCAACAGGTTAGGACCTTAATAGTTGGCTGAACATCTTTCCCAACTGTTGCTCCCACTCTTCTCAGCCCTTTGATGTTAAAACCTGTGACATCCCAGGAGGCCAAAATTGCTAGCTGCAGGAACCAAGCTTGACCCGATCATGACCCCTTCCCTCTGGAATCAGCTTCCTACCAAGCTTTACCAGGCACTATCCCTGTCCATTTTTAGGAAGCCAGGCCAGGTGGAATTATGGAAGCTTCCTTCTGCTAGTGCTGAACTATTGACCTGAGGTGTTTAAATGTGTTCTAATTTGTGTAGCTTTACTTAAAGGTAGGTTTATTGTTTTATTGTATTTTTATTGAATTTATTTCATACTGTGGTTTTTATTGTATATATAGCATACAGCATGCTTTATTGTATGATTTTATTGCATGTCGTGAACTGCCCAGAGTGTTTATTAATGGAGTGGTACAGAAATGGAAATAATAAATATAGTCTCTCTCTCTCTCTCTCTCTCTCTCTCTCTCTCTCTCTCTCTCTCTCTCTGTGTGTGTGTGTGTGTGTGTGTGTGTGTGTGTGTAGTAACCACCCACCTACCGCAGGGGTTAGGGACCCGCCCCAACCCGCAATAATTCAAAATCTGCAATATGCAGATGCAGGGTCAGGTTGGGACTAGGGGGCCTATCTGTGGCCGCTTGACTTACCCCAGGCCTGGTGCTGTCCCGAACAGGCCTCCGACGGCCTTCTCGGGCCATCGAAGGCCCCCAAAGTGCTTTCTAGCGATCCAGAGGTCACTTCTGGAAGTCACTTCCGGTTCACCAGGAAGCACTTTTGGGGTCTCCAATGGGCCCAGAAAGGCTGTCGGAGGCCTGTTCGGGACAGCACCAGGCCTGGGGTAAGTACAGGAGGCCTGAAACAGGCCTATCCAGCTTACCCCAGGAGGGATAATTGATTTTAGGAGGAAGAAAGATGTACATTTACCATTATACATAAATGGTGAAGAGGTGGACAGGGTTGGTAGCTTTAAATATCTGGGCACTTACATCTCAGAGGACCTCTCATGGACTGCAAACACCAATATGGTTGTGAAGAAGGCACAGAAGAGGCTGTATTTACTAAGAATGCTCAGGAAGATGAATTTATCTCAGCATCTACTTCTGTCTTACTATCACAGCACCATTGAGAGTGTCCTAACTTATGGCATGCTATCATGGTATGGGAGCAGCTCTGTAGCGGACAAAAAAGCTCTACAGAGAATAATTAAAATTGCCCAGAATGTTACAGGGCTCCAGCTACCAACCCTGGATGACATCTTCACATCTCGCTGTTTGAGGAAGTCACACAACATGCTGAGAGACTCTACTCATCCTGCTCACAATTTCTTCGAACTGTTGCCTTCTGGCAGAAAATACAGAACAATTAAAACTCGGACCACACGTCTTCTGAACAGTTTTTATCCCAGAGCTATAATTGCACTTAATAATGAACTCAAGGACCACCAGCAGTGAGCACTTGGACAGGATTACCTAGCCTGTTGTGTAGATGCTTGTGTTTTTAGGGGTGGGTGGGTGGGTGGGGGAGTGTTCAGGGATTTTTTATGTGTGTGTGTTGAAGGTTTTTTTTAATGTGTGTGAGAGTTTGGAGATTTGTATGTGTGTGTGTGTGTGTTGAATCTGGTCTCTGGGTGTCTGAATTTCGTTGTATGTGTATACTGTGTATATACACACAATGACAATAAAATTATTATTATTATTATTATTATTATTATTATTATTATTATTATTATTATTATTATTATTATTATATACTGCAGTCCCGTGGTATACCAGGACCGCAGTATATGAAACGCGAAAGGGCAGGGGGTTTCTGTATTATTTATTTATTTATTTATTTATACAATTTATATGCTGCCCACTACCCAAAGGTCTCTATTATACTCTATATAATTCCTCCTTTGCCATACATTTCTATACACAGAGACACAAATGCAGGGCAGAGGTTCCTGCTCACATGCAGGCCCCACATGTCAGCAAGAATTCTGGAAAATTGGGGAGGGGGGCAGCTAAATGATCCTCTGGAAGCATAGTAATTCCAGGGGTGTAGTGAAGCCATGACTCTCAGGCTCAAAGCTGCAGGATTTTTGAAGTAGCATGGACTAGGACAACATTTGTCATTGTGGACACAGTGGCATTCCAAAAAGAACACTTACAGTGGAAAGCTAACAGGTTCTTCTGAGAACTGATGGATGTGTGATACACAAATGTGCATGCACACACACAATTTTTTTTGAGTTATCTATGAAGCTGAAGGACTGCTCTAAACATCCACACCATATGCAGTTTCCTTGGTTATTTCTTCTTTCATACTCCCATTCTACTGAAATCACTAGAATATTAATAAAGCTGATCTCTCTAGGATCCTCTACTTCAGACTATTTGATCTGGAAAGGGCAAGTGCAGCTCCCTCATGTCACCAAAAACATGTTGTGCCATGCCAAGCCATAAGAGTCAGTTCAATAAGATTTAAAGTACCCCTTTCAGTGGGCAGGCTGTCTTCTACTGGATGCTGACAAGGAATGCCAGTTTCAAATCGCAACACTACTGCCATCAGGTAGGTTTTGAAAAGTCCACCAGATGAAGGCCTAATATAGAATATACCTTGATATCATCGTTTGTAATACAAGGTTTCTGAATATAACCCAGAAACATTTGGTGGGCCCACTGTGAGAAACAAGAAGCTGGACTAGATGGGCCTTTGGCCTGGTCCAGCATGGCTCTTCTTATGTTCTTATGTTCTTAACCCACTGTTGGTGTTTTGTGTTGTTGCATCAAGCCTTGGGATAAGGCCACCCGACCTCCTAAGCTCTACAGAAAGCCATGCTAACTGAAACCGCATGGGAGGACAGTTGGTTGAAAATGCTATACGGTTTTTAAAAGCTAAGTGCCAGCTATGTGTTCTGTACCACTTGAAATGCTGAATGATTTCCCCCCCAAAAGTATGTTTTTTTAAAAAAAAAACTTAAAATATAAAATTATGTTGAATTTAATTGGTTCTGCTCTTTCTCTACATCTGATACCATAAGAGTTAACTGCATGGCAAACATAGACGTGGAAGGCAGCCTTGACTTGAAGTACCCATTTAAAGGGGGACGGGGCTGATGAATCCTTCCCACCACTGACAGTTCATTCAAAAAAAAAAAAAACAATAACTAGTCTCCCTTCACCTTCTGCAGCTTTGTAGAAACAGATATGGATGAAAAATGTGGGCTGTTGTGTGATGCTCAGGTGATACGGCCCCTATTGCCAAACATTGCTCAGAACTGCGGATGCCAGACACTTGCATGTTGTTTGCTTTCAAAATCCCTGGAATAGGGATGCATTTAATCACACAGAGTCTGTTGTGTTTTCAGGCTACTGCACATTCTGGCCAAAATCTACAACACTTTTAACTATTATTAGTACAGCTGCTGTTTTTAGCCTTTAAATTCTTATGGTAAGCCACCTTGAGTCCTCTTGGGAAGAAATGAGGGATAGAATTGGTTTGTTTAAATAAATAAATAAATAAATAAATAAATAAATAAATAAATAAATGCACAGTTCCCATTGCATTTTACAGGACCAATAGACTTCTACCATCATAATTAAGAATTTTGCCAGCACAGGTCTTGATCCACAATCATGATATAAACCAAGAACAGAACTTTCCTTTCTTTCATATGTAGCGTTGGCCAGGCCAAAAGGAGCCAGTGTGGTGGTGTAGCAAACAGATTGTCTGACAAAGAGTCAGTATACCAGGGTTCAAATGGCTGTGAAACCTGACTAGGAGTGGCAATACTAAAACCACTCCCTTTTGACACTATAGAGTAGACCATGGCATCCTCCTGACTTGTCTTTCTGAAATGGGAATTGGGGGATACTGCATTAAAGTGCATTTGGTCCTTCCTGCAGGAAATAATGCAGGAAGTGGTGCTAGGTGATCCATGTTCTACACCATGGCCACTGACCTATGGAGTCCCCCGGGGTTCTGTTCTGTCTCCTATGTTATTTAACATCTATATGAAACCACTGGGGGAAATTATCAGGACTTTTGGGGTTAAGTGCCACCAGTATGCCGATGACACCCAGCTCTATCTCTCATCACCTCCGGATTCTAAGGGAGCTACTATCTCAACTTTACTTGAGTGTTTAGCTGCAGTAATGAACTGGATGAGGATGAACAAAATGAAACTAAACCCAGACAAGACAGAAGTGCTCCTGGTCAGTTGAAAGGGAGAACAAGGGATAGGGATGCAACCTGTACTGAATGGGGTCACCCTTCAATTGAAAAAAGAGGTTCACAGCTGGGGGTTCTCTTGGACTTATCCTTGAGCCTAGATGCCCACGTCATGGCTAGTATGCCAGTTATACCCAGTCCTGGAGAAACCTGCTCTGGGCACAGTGACACATGTCCTAGTGACGTCCTACTGTAATGCGCTCTATGTGGGACTACCAATGAAAAGTCTCAGGAAACTTCAATGGGTCCAAAATGCAGCAGCCATATTGCTGACTGGAATGGGGTACAGAGATCACATTACACCCCTATTAAAGCAGCTCAACTGGCTACCAATCAGCTAAGGCAAAATTCAAAGTGCTCACCTTAACCTACAAAGCATTGTACTGGGTCCTAGCTACCTCAAAGATCGAATCTCACAGTATGAACTAGCTTGGGTGCTAAAGTCATCAGGAGAGGCCTTTCTCTCCATCCCACCACCCTCACGGTATGTCTCGTGTGAACACATGAAAGGACCTTCTCGACTGCTAAACCCAGACTTTAGAACTCCCTCCCACTAGAGGCCAGGACTGCCCCATCTCTGATGTCTTTCCGGAAACAGGCAAAGACCTTTCTCTTCAGGCAAGCTTTGCCTTAATTATGGACTACCTATTATGTGTCTTTTTATATGAATCTATATGATCACATAGACTTTGTGTTTATAACCACTTATAACTTTGTGTGATTGCATTGACACTATGTTTTCAATATTAGTTTCCATACCTCATAACTTTTACATGGAATTTTTACTCTCTCTTTAACTGGTCATGTTCTCTTGTAGCTTTAACGTAATGTTGTCTTTTAATGCTGTAAGATGTTCCTCAATTTCCTGTTCTCAATACTTGAACATGTCTTAGTAGTACTGGACTGTATATTATCCCTCTTTACTGTAAGCCACCTTGGGTCCTTTTCCAAGGAGAAAGGCGGGGTAAAAATACTCTAAAATAAATAAATAAGTAAATGCTGCACATACTTTGAACACCCTACTCGAATCAGTAGAAATTGGAGATAACTCTATGGAACTCAAGACATGTAATTCTCAAACTGCTTATTCAGAGAGTCAGCTCATTTGCCCCAAGTAGTACAAAGGTTCAAGGCAACTAGGATATCTGGCATATGTAGCATGGCTACTTGTTGTAAAACTTCTCTAGAACTGACGGAAATCTATGGCTACCACTTTCCAGTTCATACAGCACCGGTCTTTGTTGCTATTACAATATTTTATGCTATAACATGGGTGGAGTCACAACTGGCCATTTATCTTCATACACCACAGTTTCCCCAACTCTTTACTATAGGGTGAGTATGTCCCTATATGCATTCTTCAAGAAAGTCACTCCGTGTTTTGGAAAAGATGACAGCTCACTACCAGAACACAGAGATATTCCTGTGTGTTTAATCTTTGGCATCTCCTATTTAAAAGGATTCAGTTAGATAGGGAAAGCCCTTCTTCAGAGATCTGAGCAATCCATGCCTCGTCAACACATAAAATGTTCAGTTCTTTGGCGTAAAGATGAGCAACATAGGTTTCCCACTGTAGAACCTGATTCTCTTCATTTGGCTCTATAGCTGAAAAGACAGACTGCATTTCAGTTCATATATTCCTACCCAAATTGCAAAATGGCTTGTATTTTCGGCATCTTTCTCTCCTCATTTTCCTGTTTCAGAAGCCACCTGAAAGTGCAGCTCACTGATGGTTTCAAATGAGTACACCTTAAAAATTACAATCCTCCTAACTATTACATTTCACTGTCATCCAGAAACCAACATTGAGACTAGAAAACATATCAATACTGAGCAATAAATTCATTCAGTATTAAATTGTTTTACTGGACAAAAGTTAAACACTGTCTACATTTGGCAGGCACTAATAATCCAGAATGCTAACAGTACTTGAGAATGCTCCAAAGGAAAAAAAAAACTACAACATATGTAATATACAGTATTTAATGTTATATTTGAAAATACACTTACAGTACATCAACATTTACTTAGTTAAATTGCAAAAGGTTCTACGTCTTTATTGCTAGTCTTTATTGCAAGACTCTATTGCTAGTACTGCCTGAAGGAGAGAATGATGAAAAGAACAGTTTCTTTTATAAATGAATTTTCAGTAAAAGTAAGAGAAATGCAGATCACTTCCCTAAATAGGTCAAATTCCGTTTACTGGGACTGTGTTTGCATCTTTGTCTTGTTTTATACTGAGTATGTTTCCATGTTTGCACCTGCAAATGCTCCTTTTACCTAGGAGAGCTACTTTAAGTTATTATGTAACTTGCTGCAAGTTTCTTCTCCTTCCTAGTAATTTGTTGCTATGGTTTTTCATTTGGCTAGTTCTGCCTTTGTTTCTCACAAGTCTTTGCTGTCTTCCTTTATTACGTTGCCCATTATTTTTTCTTGGTTTCCTATTCTTTAAAGGAAAGGGAGTGCTTAAATATTTCTATGAATGCCCTGGAAAGCCCTTTAAACTGTTAAAAAGTAATAATAGTCATTTGTTACCTCCCCTAGTTTAACATCAATCATCTCATTAGGCTACCTTTTCAAATGTAACTTTACATGTAGTTAAAAGTAACTACAGTGGTACCTTGTATAAAAGAATTAATTCATTCCAAATGAAATTCTGTTAAGCAAATTTTCCTTTCTACAAATTTCCCATAGGAATACGTTGAAAACAGAGTAATCCCTAATCACAACCATTTTATGTTGTATGGATTTGGCCCCATAGACGATTCTGTTAAGCAAATTTCTCCTATCTCTGGAATGTTTTATGCTGTACAGATTTTATGTTATGCAAACCGTTTGTTATATGAGGGTCCACTGTATAGTGTTTATGGTGTGTTGCTTCAAAGCTCCATGATGAGACAGGCCTCATTTTCAGAACTGAAGTGAATCCTGTGGCATGATTTTAGAAAGTCTTTCTTTTTTTTTTTGCCCAACCCAGCTAGGCAAATTTGGCAAACATGGCAATGCAAAAAAAAAAAAAAATCCCGACAAATGTAGCATAATGGTTAGGTATGCTGCTTAAGAACAGGAAATATTGCTGGGGTGAGGTATTCCAATGTACTCTTATCACAATGTTTCCTACACAACAATCCTGCAGTCAGTGCTCTCATGTCAGGATAAAAATGGTACTGTAAGTAAAACCACAAGAGGTCCCAATTAAGCTTCTGCCTTCCCCTGTCTCTTCCTGATCCTCCTTTCTACTTCTGGCCCTTGCTATGACTGGATCTCTTGCCTCTCCTGGAGTTCCTGTTCTCTTGAGGTTGTGGAGTTCCTCCCTGGCGGCAGAAAAAAGGACGCTCCTCTAAATGCGATTGGGTATATCCATCTCCTTGTTTACCACTGTGTTTCATGGGGTGGTACATTACTATGGTAGTTGAGCATTATGTACCAGCTACCAATGGCCCAAACTGGGAGAGGGGGGGGATGATCTCCTCCCTTCCTCTTTCTTAAAGATACAGTATCTCCCTCAGGGAGCATAGATTACAGCTCTCCGTGTCGGCAGAGCAAGCATAAGGAATGCAGGTGCCGTGGGTGGGTGTGGTGTGCAGAGGCAGGTCCCGCCTGCTGCCTGGTGTGTACAGGTGGTCATACAATGTCGTGCAAAAACTGGGGGGGGCGGTGCAAAAAACCAAAAACAAAATAACACAGCAGAGAGCCAGCCATTCAGAAGCCAAAGCTAACAGCAGTCGCCCTAAGACATGACAACGCAGAAATGAATTGTATCAAAAGATAATAGGGGGGAAGCAACTAGATTCCCCTAGTTAAAACTGGAGAGAATTCAGGTATAATAACTAGAGATGGGCACGAAACAAGGGCTTTTCGTTTTTGTTTTTGTTTTTTTGTTTCGTTATGCAACGAAAACGCAACGAAATTTTTTAAAAACAAAACGAAAACGAAAACGAAACGACCAAATTTGCCGTGTTTTTCGTTTTCGTTGCAGCAGATGCATTGAACTAAAAAGAATACTAACGAAACAGCAATTTTTCGTTTTCATTTTCATTTTTTTGTTTCGTTACCTAACGAAACGAAAACAAATTTTTTTGCAAAAAAGTCACGAAAATGAAAACGAACCGAAACGGAACCCCTAAACGACCAAACGACAAAAGAAACACCATTTTTTTGAGTCGTGCCCATCTCTAATAACTTGATCCTGCAGCACTTCCTAGATCATGGAGAGGTGGCCTTCCCCATATCACTGCAAGCCCTAAACCTAGTTTGTGCCAAGAGGTCACAATGTCAATCAAGTGGGCAGGCGTGAAAAACTTGATCTGCTCCAGATGTAGACTTTCTTTCTAATGTGTCAGCTATTCCTTGCAGGTTGCGACAGGCCCAACACTCCTTCTAAGGTGCATGTAAGTGCACGCAGAGCTGCATTGGTGGCGTACAGTAGCGCCCCCCCCGGGGGTTGATGCCTGTTTACATTCGCAGTTTGGATTAACATACAAAAAAACCATGCACAGGTGAGCAAGGCTCCCACCCAGCCAGGATGAAAATTAGGAGGAATGTTGGACACGCCCCATGCTGAGAACGTATATGAATGCTGCAGTTGAAAGCTTGCAGTTCTCAGTAATAAACAGCAGTTAATTGTACTTGTGGTGATCTGGAGAAACTAGCAGTCATTGAGTCATTCAGAATGGACACTTAAGACATCAATTCCTGTGTCCAGTAATAAAGGATGAGTGGTTCATTGCATGTAGGACCTTCCAGAAGCTAATGGTCATCATGTTTTGTTTCAGGGTGTTTACAGAATTTGTTTTATACTGTATAGTACCTGTATTCTTCAACAGCTTTCTGAGTCTCATTAACGATGTTGCAAAATTTGAATTCAGTGTTGTTGAATCAGCACTATCTCATTCATATCTAATGGCAAGAATCCTATTGGTTAGTTACGTCTGTGTAATGGTGTTTATTGCTGCAGCAAATGAACACTAGTTAACAGGTCCCCGGTTGTACCCCTTTTATCACACCAGGTATATTCAATGGTGCTTCACAGTAGGGGGCACAAGCAATGACATGTTCACTAGCAGCAATTTGCTACTGTAATTTATGATATTACAGTATACAAATAACTAACATAATTTTGATCTATGAGTTTAAAAGCTTACTAGTAACTTCTACTAAATACTAAAATCAGATTTGTAATTATTCACAAAAGTATATATCTGGAATAAAATAATACTATCTACTGTTCATGGGAAGCCATGCAGAAATACATGTTACAGAGTTTTGAATTTTTGGTTAAATTCCTGTAGCTGCATAGCACAAGAGCAGCCATTCACAGAACAGAATAGCTTCAAGTTCCCCAGATTACTTACGTCCTTTTATTGATTTCCTAGCAATTCAAGAATTGATAACCCACACCCATATCAGTAGGATAAAGAATAAAAAAGTTTAATGTACTTAAAATTATAAATAAAACTAATCAACATGACTGTTTTCAGTCAAATTCACTGACTGCTTCCAATAGACCAGTGATTCTCAACCTGTGGGTCCCCGGATGTTCCTGAACTGCAACTCCCAGAAGCCTCCACTACTCACTATGCTGAAAGGGATTTCTGGGAGTTGCAGTCCAGGAACATCTAGAGACCCATAGGTTGAGAACCACTGCAATAAACAAAGGAAAGGGGAAAAGACTCTCTTTGAACTTACAGGCAGGAGGGGGTTACTGATGGATAGAGTAATAGTCACCACACCCCAGAAGGGTCCTTCCCAGCCACAACTTCTCCAGGCAGCATACAAGGTTGCAAAAAACTTCAGCAGTTACTGGCAGGTAACATTTATTGAAGGAAGGTAGTCAATGAAGAGGAAGGCACACTATGGACTTCAAGTATCCTGCAGTACTCAAATAATGAATACACATATTCATTATATACGTTTATGTACATGTACATGCACATATATTTCTGAAGCTGGAAGGCTTAACATGAACCATTTTTGCTCTTATACTTTCTAAGCAGAAGGGCTGCAAAGTCACAAAATCACAGTCACTAGGAATTAACATCACAAATTATGAAAGTGCCTCAGAGTCTCAATCCCCAAATATAATGGACAGAGTTTTCCAGAGCACTTAGCTTTGACCCAAGTGTGCTCTTGGTGCAGCCTTTGGTCAAACCAACAATTGGAAGAAGCCAAGTGTGGAGCACTATTGAAAAAGGCAGCATTTACAGATTTCCCTGGTGTAAGGTGACACACTTAGCAGCGCTGAGTAAATATAAATATTCACTTCCCATGAATGAGTTACAACTATGTTGTGCAGCAGATTTCTCAAGAATCATCCACAACACAACAATTGCATTGGAGGAGCTCTAGTGGAATTAATTAATTAATTAATTAATTAATTAATTAATTAATTAATTAATTAATATTATTATTATTTATTTATTTATTTATTAAATATTAAAATGTTAAACTATGATACAAAACATAAAATAATATACAATAGAAAAAAGACATTAAACAAAACTCATACAACTATAATAGAAAACAACCCCGTGCATCTCCAATTTATTTTATAACACTTTTCTTTTACTCTCACTGACATGTTTTTCACTATTCTTTTATTCCACATTTCCCATTCTTCCTCTTCTATTTCTTTAATAATATCTTCTTGCCATATCTCTTTTAACTTGTTGTTTATATTCCTCCTGAATTAGTAACTTGTATATCTCACTTACTATACCTTTTCTCTGTTCTTTATTTTCTATCTTACTTATATCTATAATTTCTTCAGACCTAGTCAGTTTCCTGCAATCTCCTACTTTAGTTATCCATTCTTTAGTCCATTTTTCCATTTGTATAATATTCAACCAAGAAATATGTTCTCCTAATTTCTCCTTTATTCTTTGTCTATTCTTCATTTATTTTACCCAATCCCATAAATATATAACTTTTTTATCTTGCAGTACCTTATTTAACTTCCCTTTTAAATTTTCTGGGAAACTCTTAATTTCTGCTACTTGAATCAAAGGTGGAACCAATGGACTTAGAATCTTCCTAAAATTCTTCCAGCATTCCATTATGTTTTTCAAAAATGGATTATTTATTTTTCTCATTTGAGCTTTAATATCTTCTTTAAAGGATATATTCTCCTTTTGCATGATTTCAAGATCTCTCCAAATTAAGTTATCATTTTCTATTATTATATCTGGAATATGTCTTAGGTATGTAATATAGCTTTATATTAGGTAAACCTAAACCACCCTCTTTTTGTGGTACATACCATAAACTCTTATTAATCCTAACTTTTTTATTACCATTGCAAACATATTTATTTTCACCTGAATCCCCTTTAACTCCTTTTAACCCCATTTTAAAGGTAACATCCAAAGTAGAAAATTCAATTTGGGGTTATTTTTGATTTTACATACTGAAATCTTTCCAAACCAGGAAATCCTTATTTTTTGATATTGTTTTATTTGTTCAGTAATCTCTTTCTTTACTTTCTCTATATTTATTTTTAACATATCTTGTAAATCCCATGCTAATTTTATTCCCAAATAATTTAGACTATTTGTTAATGTCTAATATGTCATCAGCAAATAAGTTAATTTTATTTACCTTCCTGATGCCCTAATCACATACATTCTCACCTGATTTCAGAAGCTAAGCAGGGTTGGCCCTGGTTAGTACTTGGATGAGAGGCTACCAGGGAATACCAGATGACTCACGAAGAGTCAGTCACGACTGTGACGGCACAACACACACACAAACTTCTACCACTTCTATTTCTTTATCCTCTCTTATTACCTTAGACAACATTTCCATTATAAGTATGAACAAAACTGGAGATAATGGGCATAACTGTCTTGTTTCCCAGCCCAGGGTAATACTTTCCGTTATGAAAATACAACTGTTTTATTATATTGCTAAACTGAACACTAAAACCTAAATGGTAATCAAAATCTTTAAGATACTCCACTCTACCGTTATCAAATGCTTTAAAAATATCTAACAAAATTATTCCTGCCTTCCTTTTTTCACTATTTGCTATATACATATTATTCAAAACTTTTCTAACTAAATCTGCCACGTGTCTACCTCTAATAAAACTATTCTGATCCTTGTTTATATATTTTCCTACAAAACTATTAAATCTATTAGACAAAATTACTGTAAATATCTTTGCATCTTGATTAATCAATGAAATTGGTCTATAGGTATCCATAGATATTGGTTCTTTACCAAGCTTTAAGATCAGTCCTATTATTCTTTCCATGACTGGGGAATGTTTCCCCCTTCAATTATCTTATTGGATAATTCTTTCATTCTAGGTATCAATAATTTCTTAAATATTTTATAAAATTCTGGTCCTGTTCCATTGGTTCCTGGTGTTTTAGCTATTTTCAACTTGCTTATAATTCCCTCAATCTCTTCATCTGTTATTAACTTATCCATCTTTTCACTATCTTCATTCTGACTCCTTATTTTAATATTTTCTTTTACAACTCATGAATTCTACTTGTAGATGGGCTATTACTTGTATAAAGATTCTTATAATACTCTTGGAATGCATCCAGCTTTTCCTTCATTTTATTACACCTTTTACCATTCTGATCTTGTATTACCCCTATCATTTTTTTTATTTTTCTTTATTTGTTAACAACTTGGGATTTTTATTATTATGCTCATAATATTCTCTTTTCAAGTATATTAAGTTTCATTGTACTCTTTCTAAATGAATTCCCTCTAATTCTCTCCTTTAACATGTCACTCCATTAATGCTTTATTATCCCTGGTTGAAATAAATATAGTTTCTAATTTTTAATATCATTTTCCAAATCTTGGGTTTTTATATGCCGTTTGCTTTAAAATATAATAAGCCTCTTCCCATGCATATCCTCTAGCTACTGACTTCATTGTGCCCCAAATTGAACTTATTTCTCTTCCTCCCTCTTCATTAATCATCCATGTTTCTTCTAGATTTTTATGAATTTTATCTATTATAGATTTATGATAATAAATTCTTTCATCAATCCGCAGTCTTTTTGCTTCTCTATAATCACACCCTAGTACAAATTCCATATATACCATAGCATGATCTGAAATTTGTATTATATCAATTCCTACATTATTTATTCTGGATATTAAATCTTTAGACACAAATATATAATCTATTCTAGAGTAAGATTTATATACAGGGGAATAAAATGAATATTTCCTCTCATCTCCTCTTATTTCCCTCCAAGCATCTTTAAAATCTGTTTTTAATGAGTTTATCCAATATAGTTTGAACACCTCCAAGTTTTTATCCTATTTTTGCTAGTATCCATTACCAAGTTGAAGTCTCCCACCATAATAACATATCCTTTAATTATCTTATCTAAATTATCTAAGACATTCCTCAGGAAAAAAATTCTTGATTATCATTTGGTACATACAAGTTCACAAGGGTACAATATTGTCCTTTTAATTTCCCTTTAACTAAGCACATCCAATCTCGACTGATTTCGGAAGCTAAGCAGGGTCGGCCCTGGTTAGTACTTGGATGGGAGACCACCAGGGAACACCAGGTGTTTTAGGCACCTGAAGTAGGAACTGGCAAATCACTCCAGTATTCCTGCCAAGAAAACTCCATGGACATGGGGTCACGAAGAGTCGGTCATGACTGTAACAACACAACACACACACACATCAACATCCTACCCTGGTTATCCTTATCAACTTTAGAAATTTCAAATTCAGTCCTTTTAGGTAACAGTATAGCTACCCCTCTAGACTTAGATATGCCAAATGATTTCTCATAATTGTCAAACCATTTACATTTCCGTTCATTTAGCCCATCTATATTCTGATGTGTTTCTTGTAAAAAGACTATATCCGCCTGGATTTTATTCAACTTTGCTTGAATACATGATTTTTTCCTTTTTGGAAGGGAATGTGCACTATGAAAAGAAACACTTTTGCCTGTCCTAACCGTCCTGCCATTCAGCATCAGCGGGTGACCTGTGTTTCTAGCACAATGAGAGAATAACATATTTCCTCGGTTCATTCCTTCCACCTTACACACAGTTGTACACCCCTCAGCTATGCCACTACTCACTCACCTCGCTACTAAGCTAAAAAGCTCAGTGGCTCATGTTTGGCTGTCACAACACACAAGAGATGGTTTAAAAGCAACAAGAGAGTGAGGCAAGGGGAGAGGCTATTTGCCTGTGTGCCACCAGCACTTGTGCTCTGGACCTTCTTCCTTCTTTTTCTTCCTCTTAGCTTGGCATGGAGACCTAGTGCCTCTTGCAGGTAATGAGCTGGCTGCCAGTCTGCCTTGAAATCCTGCTGCCTGATCAGGTAGCTGTTTCCTAGTACACCTGCATGCCCAGAAATGTGCAGCAGTTACATTCTGAAGGAATGGGTTGCAGCCCTGCAGAGACTCAGGGGACTCTCCTTGATAGCTAATGCCTTGCCATTGTACCCGTCTTGACCTAGAAAGGACCAGGGTCATGCATCCATTCATCTCTTAAGCACACAGGGTCATCTTAGGCCACTTGCTATCTCTCAGCTTCACCTAGCTCACCTGGCCATTGTAGAGATGTAAAATTTCCAGAAATTTTAAAGCTATGGTGGTCGTGGTGGTGGACCTTGTAAAAAATGGAAAACTTGAGAGGGGGGTTTCCTGTCTTTTTCCAAAGTTTCGAGACATTTTGCGCCTCAAGTTGTGAGGATAAAAGAAAGAGGAGGAGGGTATACATCACCTCCAATTCCCTGGATGTGGGATATAGATGTAACAGCTACAATCCATAAAATGTGATTAGGGATGTGAAGACTATGGGGTATATAAACATATGACCACAAACTAACCAACTCATTTTTCTTTTCCTCTTTCCCACCGACCCTCAACTAAATCAAAACCACACACACACACACACACACACACACACACACACACAAATGCACATTGCTTCTGAACTTTGAGAGACCTCTGCATGCAGTATGAATCTCATGCAAAAAGCATTCTTCATCCAGAATGGTATTGGGAGAACCAGTTGCAATCTTTACCCAAGGATATGGCTCCTAAAACTAGCATTTGTTGGCAAAGGTTTGTCTTGAGCTCTCGACAAGCTATATTGCAGGCAGTAGCCATGCCCTTTTTAGCAGATATACCCCAAATCGAATACAAATCATGAGCAGGCGACAGTGGTGTGTGCATTTGCTTCAAAGGAGTGGGTAGAAAAAGGGAAAGTAGACTTTTGGATAAGATTATTCAGAAGCCTTAACAAAACATTCAAGTCAACGAAAGGCCCACGGTGCAGATGGCAAGGGTGCACCCTTTGGTTGGCTGCCTCCTTCCACAGTCATTGACGCACCCTGTAAATATAATTTTAACAGACCTAAAAACACAATCACTTATTCCGTATTACTTGCAAGCAGAATATTACATGATGTCACTGACAGAGGCCTTTGCTGGAGCATTGTGTCAGGGCTGAGAAAATACTCGTAGGATTATGATGACGGCGTAACTGCCCTTTCCAACAGAGCACATTCCTGGGGAGTGGGAGCATGGCAAAGACTGGAGAAAATCTAAGTCAGCATGTGTGAACAAGACCAACAACACTTCCAGATTTAGACAGCTATGAGCCCAAGTGCAGCATAAAAGATCAATACACGATGAAAGTGACATTTTGGACAGCTCTTTCTTTTGGAAATTTCAAAGCAACAGTGAAAGAAGCGCCAACAAGTGGATGCAAGAGTAGAAAGAAAAGCTTTCAGGCCAAAGCTTTTCAGATTTGATCCGTATTGCCATGCCATACAAACCTATTATTCCACATTCGGTCCCACCAAGTTCATTGGGGGCTTTCTCCCATAAAATACAGGCACCCGATTAAAGAATCGATCAATAGCTAGCTTCATTCTTCCATCATGGCCTTTGCTTCTTGACCCAAAACATTCCACCTTCCCACCAAAACAGGGATTCCTGGTGAAGCTAAGAAAATAAAAATCCAGTCCCATGCTTCTGATTTTGCCCTAAGGGAGCCCAACTTGTCATGCTCCTCATTTTATAATTCCCATTGCATGAAGCTATGCCTGCTGGTTGAGGCTGATAGGAGTTGTAGTCCAACAGATCTGAAAACATCAGCTCAAACAAGGCTCCCATATAGATGATTATTTCTTACTCGTAGTATCCTTATAATGACACTTATGGTGTCATTCCCTATAATAGAATGTAGTAGCTACAGTATGTACTAGAGATGGGCACGACCAGAAAATTTTTTTTCGAGTTGTCGTTTTTCGGGACAGGTCCGTTTCGGGTCGTTTCCGTTTTTCGCGAAATTTTTAAAAAATTTGTCGTTTTGTCGTGTCGTTTGTCGTTACCGCCGCCGCGATTTTGCGCGATTTGACGTCCCAGCGAGTGGCGTCCCGCCGGCGCTAGGTGTTTTTGCGCCCTAGGCGGTGGGCGGGGTGGCAGGGGGGGCATGGGTGGGCGGCGGCAGCGGCAGGGGGGAGGGGCGGCCGCGCGGGTGGCGGGCGCGCGGGCGGCGGGCACGGGTCCTGCAATGACCCAGAGCAGGCGGAAAACACTTTAAACTGACTTGCTGCACAAGACTGCATCGAATAAAGCAATTGCAATTTTTGCAAACAAAGTGGGCAGTGCACCCACAGCAGAGCTGCAGGCAGGGTATGAAAGGACCTTGGCTTGCCACCAAGCAAATGAAATTTTTAAAATAAATCCACACCTCCCCTCCCACTCAAACCTCCCCCCCTTTGAAGCACCATCAGAAAAGAAATCCTAACAAACTTCAGGAGAAGAAAAAAGAATAAACTGCGTTGCTATTCCCCATAGCAGACAGAGAATGAAAGGAATTATTATTATTTCCTAAAAATTCAATTGAATCAATTCCCTCCCTGCCTGCCTAACTGAAATCTAAAGGCTCTGCGTCCGTGAAATCGAAACTAGTCTAGCACAGCAGCCAGCTACACACAGTCCTCTCCCACCCATATCCAAGCCCGGACTGCGACTCTTCTGGGAGTGCCTCGCCTTTTTATGCCCTCTTGCACACCCAGAAATGTCAGTCAAAACCTGGCCATGAGATTGGTAGAATGGGTCCAAAAATTTGCATGGTCCCATCCCATGGCCAGCCCATCATTGCGCAGGTGTAAAAAAATAAAAATAAAAATAAAAATAAAATAAAATCAGTGCGACCTTTTACTGCTATAAAAAACCCACTGCTGCTACTGTAAAAATTCAAGCATTTAAAATAGCTAATTTTTGCATGTTTCTGTGCTGCTTTGGTGGTTTTTTGGACCACGATTTCAAAAAAAAATATTGCGGACACCATTTTGCATCCCCCCGCACCGCATGGCAAATGGAGACGCCGAGGATGCCCCCTCCCAGCCCGGTACCAGCAGCCCAGGACAGGAGGGGGGAGGCTGGGGACCCCCCCCCAGAAACCACCCCTCTGGTAGGTGCCCTCAGGCAGGCATATTTTCGCCTGCTTTTTTGGCCGGGAATCGGGTTTTTTTTATTTTTAAAACTTTTTTCTGTGCCGCTTGGCATCGCGCGATCGCCGCGCGATGCCAGGAACGACAATGACAAATCAGACCCAATTTTTCTTTTTTCGGTTCGAGTTCGAGTTCTGACAGCTTAATTGTCGTTACCGTTTCCGTTACGTAACGGAAACTATATCCGAAAACGGAAACGACAATTTCACCAAGTCGTGCCCATGTCTAGTATGTACAAAAGCTATACCCTCAGTGGCCTCAGCGTTTGTGCCTTGATCAGCCTGCTGGCACACAGAAACCAAGTAGGTGAACTTTTCCTGGCATGGAGGTGAAAGTACATAATAGCATTCTAAATTATTCTATAAGTCCTCATTGTGCTCCATGACAGAGCTAGCTAGAATGAAAATAACTTCACTTCCTACTGAAACAGATGATATTGTTCACTTTGCATGTGCCACCATATTTGTCACCTGGCTCTTAATTTTACAACCTCTTGGTTCCCAAAGGAAAATAAGTGCCCATCTGCAAGCACAGTTCCCTCTACTTCATGCAAGAGTATTTTTCTTCTTTGTCCTCATCTTCTTGTTCCTCTTACTTCACTCCCTTGGAATGAAATAATCTGCTGTGCAAGACTATATGGAAGAAGCTTATGGTATATGGAACCTTTTGAATACTTTATAAAGCAACACAAACTAATCTAGCTTTCAGGCACACAATAAGCCATTTTCTGTACAGTTGAAATGTTAATTTTCAAAAGATGCCCCAAAGACACACAAACACACAAACTTTGACAATGACCTTAAATGTTATAAAAAAGAGTTTAAATGCTCATCCTCATGGAATAGTGTTCGCAGGCAGCCAGTCTTTTTGGCTAGCATGTCCAAAAAGTCTGAGGACACTATTCCAGTACACAGGAGGCCCCTCCGTGGCTTGTTGTGATTCTGAGCTTGGCCTACAGGGCCAAGAATAATCAAATCAGGGAGGAGGCAACCATGAGAACAACCCTGCTTCGCACTCTTCTGTTGATTGGCTCAGTAGCCTTCTACTTCTGGTCCAGGTGTCTAAAGAAGTCCACCAGCTACAATGCTTATGGTGTGTATGCCATGGGTTGGTTACAACTGTCCACCCATTCCCATGTGTGGTGCAGAATGATTCTGAAACATTCTTGGGCGAGCCCTATGCCTCAGCCTAAACCTATATTGCGTGGCTGTTGTGACACAAAAAACACCGCATTGTGGCTCATGCAAGGCAAGGAAGAATGAACACGTAGCCATGTTCTCCCCCCCCCCCCAATATTATTGTATGCCCAAATGTGCCACAAAGAATGCCAGTTGATCCTTTCAGGGCGGATTTGTCAGGTATGGCACTGTGATGCAACAGCTACTGCACACAATTAGGAGTGACTTCTAGGAAAGTTTAAGTAGTCATACTCATAAGGGAACAGGGGGCAGAGTCCAGACGATAGCTACTGGCAGCTGGACGTCATATCCATAACATTTCATATGATTTTTCTCTAATAATATTCTCTTTTGATAGATTTACTTATCAAGACATATATCCCCTGTTAATGACATATATGGCTACTCCTTTTCCTGCCCCCCACCCACCATTGCAACCTCTCCTGTCAAAGAAACGTCACTCACGTCTCAGTGGTTGGGCAAATAGAAATCTTTCATCTTCATATCACTTTCACTCTTAAACAGGAGCAAAGGGAAAGGGACCCCTGTCCTCCCCAATCACTGGGCCTTAGTGTACATTTATGGCACGTTCCACCCTGACCATAGCCATGCAAATCCCAATACAGATCAGACAAGGAAAAGAGGCTGCACACACACACACACACACACACACACACACACACAAACCCCAACAGGGGCATACACAACCCCTGGCTTTGTCCCTTTCTTGCAATTGACACAGCTGCAGAAGTTGAGAACCTGCAAGAAGTCCACATTGGCATCCACTATAGATGATACTGCTGGGGGGCGGCGGCGCAGGAGCCAAAAAAGGCAAAGGAAATAGCACTAGAGCTCTACATCTTAGCAATCATGAGTTGGGATTCAACCCAAAGAGGAGCCTCACTGCTGTGTTTACACACCTTTGGTAAATGCTAGTCCTCCTCCAAATAAGCACATGGAACGATGCACAAGCGAGGAAACAAATCTGCCGAGTATCAACAGGGAGCTCACATATAGCAGATCTATCGGTACACAACAGATAGATGAATTCTATATAGTATTCTGTTCCCTAGCCTGACACCTCCAGCAAATGGGCCTAGAGAGGCTGTTAGATGAAGGGAACACTTGGTCCCCATCCACCGGCCCAGTTCTGAACTGAGGGTACCTGGCAATCTATGGGCTGGTTAGCATGACATTTCAAGGCACATGATTTACAGAAGGATGGAAACTGTGGTCATGCAAGGGCGCAGGATAAAAAGAGACTGTGGGGATACAGGGGAAGAGACGAATTGGTTTTACATGAACCCTGGAGAACTCCGAAACAGCATCTACCAACACTCGGTCTCCCCTGCCCTGCCTTTTTGTCTTTTGTAGCCAAAGACCTCAAGAAAGATCTTGACTTCAGGTTCTTCCTTCATTCCTTTGTTTTGCCAAAGCCTGGTGTGGGTTTGTTGGTTGGTTGCTTGCTTATGCGGGCTCCCTACTGACTCCTTCGACCAGCAGTCCTCTAGAACCATTTTTGGGTGAGTCGAAGCCTGCAACACAAGCTGAAATGGACACTTGGTGTTTCCCTCTATATTTGCACCTCAGTTCCAAAAAAGGGGGTTCAAAAGAACATAGGTGGTAGGGGTGGGGGAAGGCAAAAGGAGAGCAAAAACAAAAACAAAAAGAGTCCCACCCCAAAGGAGAATTCTTGCAGGTGGTTGATGGGGGGGGGGTGAAAGGCACACACTACCAAGTCCCAGAGAGAGGCTCAGCTGGGCTCTGCTTGAACCAGATGGGGGCAGCACGGCCTCTCAAAGGCTCTAGCTAGGGAAACCCCGCCCCAACAGACCCTCCCAAAATAGGATAGCTTTTTAAAACAAAACAAAGAAAAACAGCCCAAAGGAATTCCTTATCAGGTGCCAGCTATTTTATTTCCTAGGTGCCATGCTGGGGGTGGGGTGGGGCAAAATGACAACATAGGACAGTATTTGTACTCGGTCCTGTTCTGCAACAACCCACCCTTTGCTGGTGTGTGTGTGTGTGTGTGTGTGTGTGTGTGTGTGTGTGTGTGTGTGTGTGTGTGTGTGTGTGTGTGTGTGTCACAGAATCCATGTTTGTCCTGGGTAACACAGACCGTAGTTGTGACCCTGGAGACACCCATCCCTCAAGATACAGGGCTTGATTCTCCCTTCAGCCCCTTCAGCCATTGGTTTTTCCTTTGCTCCCTTTTCACCCTCCAGGCTGATACTTGGTGGGAAGTAAAAGCAGGGCAATCAAGAGCATCGTGTAGCAGAAGTTCTCTCGGGAGTGTTGGAGGCAGGGGCTGACTGAATCGGGCAACAGCCCCCCTCCGCTTGCCCCCTCCCCATGAGATTCCCCAAGCAAGCAAGGAAGAAAGCAGGACCTCCCTCCCTCCCTGCCCCCTCCCTCCCTCTTGCACCATTCATAAAAGTCTGCCTCAGCATCAGTGCATCTTCTTGTTCTCACCAACAGGAACAGACTCCCCACCCTCCAGCAGCCAGGAAGGATGGAAGGGAGGGAGGGAGTGAATGAATGAGGGAGGGAGGGAGCGAGCGAGCGAGGGAGGGGCAGGCAGGCAGGCAGGCAGGCTGGCTTCGGTGTGGCTTACTTGAGCATGGCCTCTTCCTTCTCTTCCTCTTCCTTCTGCCGGTCCATCACTGCCATGATAATGTTCCTCTCCTCTTCTGTCAGGTGGCTCAGGTCAGGCAGCTCCTGCATGGGGGGAGGCACGGCGGGGGGCCGCGCGCCGCGGGGCCCCACCGAGGACGACGACGAAGACATGTTTGCGGGCAACCCTGCCTGCTCGTCGGCACCCCCACTTCCTCGTCGTCAACACCTGGATTGGTACCTTTCGGCAAGGCAACCGAGTCACGACTCGACTCGACTCGACGTCGCGGCCGCCGCCGCCGCCGCCGCCGCCACCACCACCTCCTTCTCTTCTTCTTCTTCTTCTTCCTCCTCCTCCTCTTCTTCCTCCTCTTCTTCTTCTTCTTCTTCCTCCTCCTCCTCCCTTCACACGGTAGTCCTCTGCTCATCGGCAGCAGCCGGCGGCTCTCGAGAAGCAGCAGCAGCAGGAAGAGGAGGAGGAGGAGGAGGAGGAGGAGGAGAGGCGGCGGCGGCGGCGGCGATGATCCAGCCTTTCATGGTTGCTCGCATCCACCCCAGTCTGGGCTGCTGCTCCCTGTGCCCACCTGCCCGTCCGCCCCCGCCCCCCGGATCCCGCCGCTGCTTTGTTTTGGCAGTTCTCAGGGAGATCGGGCGATGCCCCACCGCCGCTTGCAGCCCATCCTCTGCCAGCTGGGGCCAAGGTGCGGCGGCGGCGGGGGGGGGGGGAATGGCACGGCGGCGGCTTCCCTCTCCTCCTCCTCCTCCTCCTCCTCCTCCTCCTCCTCCTCCTCCTCCTCGGCTGCTCCCAGGCGCTTCCTATGCACAGTCAGGAGGACTGGAGGGGAAGGAAGGGCGGATGCTGCTACTGCTGCTGCTCTGATGCTCAGCGGCTGCTCAAACAGGAGCCGAAGGGGAGGGGAGAGTTTGGTGTCAGTTAGGCGGAGTCCAAACGGCTCCACTCCTGGGTGATGCTGAGGGGCTGTCTCTCTCTCTCTCTCTCTCTCTCTCTCTCTCTCCCTTCTTCTCCCCCCCAGCTCTCCCCCCCCCCAAAAAAAGACAATACGGACAGCTATCTACGGCAGGCATGTTGGGAAACACATCTCGTCAATCCATCATTTAGCGCTCGCTCTCGCTCTCGCCACCTTTTTCTTTGCCACCCAAGCGAGGGATGTGTGTATGTTGGGGGGGGGGCTTTGACGATCCCCCTGGAGTTTACGCTGCAACCTCCCCCGCGCGCGCCGGAGCCCTGCTGCCTGAGGGGGGACCAGACCACCCCGGAGGGCGGCAGGGCTTACCAGCCGAAACCGCTTGGCTGGAGCGACGACGGAGCCGCGTTTTGGGGGCTGGTTCCGAGGGTGGCCAACACGGGAGGGGTGGTGCTGCTGCTGCCCCCTAAGGCGGTCTCCCTTGGGAAGATGATTGTAGCCCTATTGCCGCTGTTACCTGGGGGCGCCTCAAGGCGGGAAGCTACCATCCGAAGCATATAGTGATGCCTTGGTGGGGCACTATATATAAAAGCAATGGATAAGTTCATTTAAAGCTGCCTAGAGGCCCTAAGCACATCTGATCTCCTCTGATTTCGGAAGCTAAGCAGGGTCAGCCCTGGTTAGTACTTGGATGGGAGACCACCAGGGAATATCAGGTGCTGTAGGCGCCTGGAATAGGAACTGGCAAACCACTCCAGTATTCCTGCCAAGAAAACACCATGGATATGGAGTCAGGAAGAATCAGTCATGACTGTAAGGACACAACACAAAGTTCAATAAATAAGCAGGCCCCATTGAGCCACGAAAATCTACTCCCCCCCCCAAAGTAAACATCCTTAGGATCCAACTATAGAAATGTCTTTTTAAAAAGCCTCTGGCATACACTGCTTATATTGCACATGCCAGCTGTATTCATAAGGGGGTAAAACTAGTTTCCAGTCAAATAATATCTATGGTCAGGAGGATCCTACATTCCTTCCACAAACGGAATGCAGGACCTGATCCTCCTGGAAGCAGAGGTACTACTCTCTAGTCTTAACTGAGCCATTGACTTCTGGCTCCTTAGTAACTTAACCACCTCACAAACTTATCTCTGGGTAGGTGACAACAGCGACAACAATATATAAGGTAAAGAGATGTGTCTCCTTTTGTTGTTCTGCAGCTACCCAAGAAACATAAGGAATATGCAGTTGATGCAATTTTTTATCAGCACTCAGGAAGCTGTCAGAATTTGAATTATATTTGCGCTATTTTTTTTCTTAAGAAATTAGATGTTGGTAGGCACATGAAATGCTAAGGGAATTGTTGATGAATGTAAAGGCGATTATCTCAAGAACTGCGATGACCAATTCAGTATTAAACTTTTTTCTCAAAAGACAGGTTTGTTTGTGTGTATGTACACACAATCCAATTTGGAGTAGAGACACTACGGGTAAAGACTACAAGTATTTTCTCTCCTAATGCTCTGAATTTCCCCTCCCAGTACTCTTTTGTTCTTTAAGAAAAGTTAATATTAATGTTTTGTGGTGCACTTACATCCTTAAAAAAAAACAAAATGGCTTATAATAGCAAATAATAATAAATGTGTGCTGAACAAAACAATGAAACAAAATATGAATTTGCCAAAGAGCTGGGGAGTCCCATAATTAAAACCATAATCAATAAAAAAATACAAAATATATCATTAACAAAAACAGAAAAAGGATTTATACTCTTAAGTCTTAGGTAGACAGATACCAAAAGGAACATCACAAGGAGAGGAACCCATGACCCTTCAGACATTATTGAACTACAGCTTCCAGTATGCCTGATGCTGCATTTCCCCTATCAAAATCTTTCTGCTTGATGTGGCTATACAAAACTAATGGTTTTTTCCCCTCTCTTTATGGAGCTAAACACACATATACAGCAGATGGAAAAGAACTTACTGATTGATAGAACAATAACACCAATCCATTCAATGTGTCTGGGTGTTGCATTGATGACACCGTCCAACCATCTCATTCTCTGCCGTCCTCTTTTTCTTTTGCCTTCAGTCTTTCCCAACATCAGGGACTTTTCCAAGGACTCCTCTCTCCTCATGAGGTGGCCAATGTTCTGGAGCCTCAGCTTCAAAAAATGTCCTTCCAGTGAATATTCGGGGTTGATTTCTTTCAGGATGAATAGGTTTGGTCTCCTTGCAGTCTAGGGTACTCTCAAGACTCTCCTCCAGCACCACAGCTCAAAAGCATCAATTCTGCGGTGATCAGCCTTCTTTATAGTCCAGCTCTCACGTCCATACATCACTACTGGAAAAAACATAGTTTCGACTATCTGGACCTTAATTGCAAAGTGATGTCTCTGCTCTTTAAGATGCTGCCTAGGTTTGCCATCACTTTCCTCCCAAGAAGCAGGCATCTTTTAATTTCGTTGCTGCAGTTGCCATCTGTAGTGATCAAGGAGCCCAAGAAAATAAACTCTGTCATTGCCTCTAGTTCTTCCCCTTCTATTTGCCAGGAGGTGATGGGACCAGTGGCCATGATCTTAGTTTTTTTTTTTTAATGTTGAGCTTCAGCCCATTTTTTTCTCTCTTCTTTTACTCTCATTAAGAGATTCTTTAATTCCTCCTCACTTTCTGCTATCAGAGTAGTATCATCTGTGTATCTGAGGTTGCTGATATTTCTTCCACCAATCTTAATTCCGGCTTGTGATTTATCCAGACCTGCCTTTCGCATGATGTACTCTGCATATAAGTTAAATAGGCAAGGTGACAGTATACAGCCTTGTCGTACTCCTTTCCCAATTTTAAACCAGCCAGTTGTTCCATATCCAGTTCTGACTGTTGCTGCTCAATTAAAACAGGCTAAATAGGGTCGTTTAAGTTCAGGTAGAGATCCAGAAAACCATCTTTGCATCCAAATAGCATTTGCAACTCCAGAAATCCCTATTAAGCCCACACAGCAGCAGCAGCAGCAGCAGCAGCAGCAGCAGCAGCAACAACAACAACAACAATACTCCCCCCCCTCCTATCCTCCTCCTGGGAAGAAGCTTTCTTTAAAAAAATGTTCTAAGATGTAGAGTGCATCAGCACTGCTCTACTAAACTTTTTTTAAAAAAAACTTGTCCTCCCTTTCTCTGCCCCTCCACACAGAAGCAAAAGAAGTGTTTAATTTCCCAGTATCATGTATGACTAAGTTTTTTCTTAAGCCACTTAATTGGAAAATGGAGCATGGAAGGGAAATTTAAACCCTCTGCTTTGGTTTAATCTAGTGATTGTATGTGCTAGAGATTGAACCAAAATGAAGCAATCACACCTGCTGTGCAGAAGAAGAAGAAGAGAAGAAAGAAAGAAAGAAAGAAAGAAAGAAAGAAAGAAAGAAAGAAAGAAAGAAAGAAAGAAAGAAAGAAAGAAAGAAAGAAAGAAAGAAAGGGCCTAAACTCTGGGGCAAATGGCTCCCAGCTCCGGAGCTTAAAAATGTTTACCCACCAGCTCCGGAGTTAACAGGAAATTAAGTGTGACCACGCCCACTTTAGCGCGTCCCAGCGCAGCTTTCAGGTACCTGCTTTTTGGATGTGACAAATATTTGATCCGGTGTAAGGATAGTGAGTGCTGGGCTCTCCTGGCTTCTGTTTGTTCTTTTTTTGCACCCCGCTCCTTTAAGAGATCTGAATGCTGTCCAGAACAAAACTGAGGTAAACCGGCATTCTTTTCTTTCTTTTTTCTCCCTCCCTCAGGTAGCCAGCAACCAGGAAGTGCGGAGGGGGTGGGGACAGAGGAAGAGTGAGGAACCCCTAAGATCTCTGGTCTGAATTTAAGTGGCCAGTGGATCTTAGGGGTCGTGTAAAAAGGCCCAAAGAAAGAAAGAAAGAAAGAAAGAAAGAAAGAAAGAAAGAAAGAAAGAAAGAAAGAAAGAGCTTCTGACAAGGAGCCAGAAAGATGCTTGTATGAATGTTCAGGGGATGGGCTGGTTCATTCTAGCAGTTATGTCATATGATTGTCTTCAAAAAGAGTGATGCAGCCTGTCCTTCCAGTAGACCAAACAGTGAGACAAATGCCATTCTATCACACCCTACATTGGGACCTCAGTAGACTCCATGCCAACTTCCATAGTCTTCCTTCTACCACTTCAGATATCTTTCAGGACAAACACCCGCACTAAGTCCCAATATCATTTGTATGAAGATGTAGGACTTCTGTAATGCATACTATGTAGTTTTGCACTTCAAAATAGCTAAGGAGCATCAAATGATCTGATAAAAGATGTCACAGCTTTGAGTCTGCAAAAGTTGCACAGGGCTGTTGGGAACAGGACATCTGGACGGCACTGATTCATAGGGTTGTCTTAAGTTGAAAGCAACTTGGCAGCACATAACAACAAGAAATATCAATTGATCCAAATGTTCTAGCCAAATAACATGGGGCATAAAACTACTGAGTTATTCAATACCATTAGTTACTAATTTGTTTGCAGATCCAGCTTAAATATCTGGAGTCACACGCTTCTGGAAAATTTCTGCACTCACCTAGCATGCGCAAGACAACATTGGAGATCTTGCTACTTCAGAAGGTGGGTGGGCAAGAGACTTTTCACTCAGTCACAACACCATTGCTACAGAGATCTCTTCCCTGGTTTTTTTTTTAATTGCCTTTCCCAGATAAGTGAAAATTGACCAAATTTTTCCATTTATATAAGACGCCCACATGTGGAAAACAACCCCAACTTTTCCAATCCAAAATCATAGTCTAGCAACCATGCAGTTCTCTTCTCTGCTTACTTCCATGTTTAAGACAACCTTCAATTTTTAGTCTAACAATTTTAGGCAAAGATATACTGTGGTACCCTGACTTAAGAGCAGCTTGACTTAAGAGAGGAAAACTGTTGGTGTTTTAACTGCTGCCTTATAAATTTTAAATATGGTCTACTCAACTTACTTTTTTTTTCCATTTTTTATTTTTTAACTTATTTTTTCAATTTTTAGATAGGCCCCCCTAAGAGTAGTTTGACTTAAGAGCATTAAATTTGTAAGTTGAGGTACCACTGTAGTCTTATACATGGAAAAATACTGTAACTCTTCAGAAAGGGCTTGTGGATAAGTTGAGTTAGGCCTAGTGCTGAACAGAGCTGTCGGTTCTTGTTTTAATGTGGTATTCTTACTTTTCTCTTTTAACCGACACTGCTGTGCTCTTGATTGTTTTCCATTTGAAGTAAAACACAGGAACAAATATATGTTAAAGTATAACATATGAACAAAAGTATGAACATCTTATTGCATTTTGTAGGTTGTGTTGTAAGATATGTAATTGTTTTAGGTTTTTTAAAGTTTCCCCTTAATTTTTTAAAAGGTCCTTCAAGACCAGGGTATCATTTATTTATTTATTTATTTATTGTTGTATTTATATCCCGCTTATCTTCTTCATGTAGAACTCTAAGCGGCTTAACTTAAATAATTCAGGTAGTGGAAAATTTATAATACATTTACATTCATTACTTTCTTAGTTTTTCTCACTATTATATCCCCACACCATTACCTTATTGAGACTCTGTCAAGGAGAAAGAATATTAGACAACCTTTTGATAGGTAGTACTTAGAGCTCTCAGTCTGGAACAACCCAAAGCACTTCTCAGGATCCGAAGAGAAGGATATTAAGGATTGCAATAAATAAATCATGTAAAATAAAATTAATTTGTAGAGTAGAAGATATATGGTGTGCATGTTTGTTGGTTTCAAGGAAACTGAAAGAGCTACAGAATAGGGCTGGGCAAATTATCTGATTTAATCTCAAAGTCTAAACATAATTAAGATAAGGATGATTTGGACCTGGTCCCAATTAACAGGTCAGACTGATTTTGTCCTCAGGTGTGTTGGTTTGTTCCAAAGCACTGCAAAATGGCTGAGAGTTCCCAGACTGTATCAGGCAGATTTGTTTGATTCGGTGAAGTGCTTGTTGTCTATTTTGGGGTGTTTATGGATTTGAGAGAACTTTAGTAGGTATTTTTGTCAACAATTTCATTTAAGCCCGTTCTAAGGGCTGCACTTTGAAAACCACTTTGCATTCCCAATTGACACCACCCTTTGGTGTTCACTTCTGATCTATTTCTTCAGACTTTGTTCTTTGGAATTCCAGGCAAGATCCAAGAAAAACCAAACAAAATAAAAGACACAAAACATGTGGCATCTTAAAGACTAACTTTCATATTTTAATGTAACGTTTCGTGGACTAACACGTCCACTTCTTCAGACATATAGCAGTAGAATGAAGTGTGCAATACAATGTGTGATGGGATATACATTTCATACCAAATATTCATTGGCTGTAGCTTCTGTATTTGCATGTCAGCCCAGTTGTAAGTTCTTATAGACATTGTTCTTTGGAAAGTTAGTTAGGGCTGGGGTTTAAATCATAATATTTACCAAATTTACCTTTATTTAAATGGAATTGTTGAGGATGCTACAAAAGGGCTTCTGCCCACCATATACAAAGAAGAAGGCACATGCACTCAACACCAGCTGAACAGGACTGCCCCCATTGGATTTGTTTGAAGGAAAGGAGTGTGAAATCCAATCCTCTACTTCAGAGGCAGTTTTACAACCACAGCCCTGTTGCTTCCTGCCTCAACTAAGACAGAGAGGCCTGGCAAAATTCATCAAGCCAAAAAAACTTTACATCTAATATTAACCTCCTAGCAAACCCCATCTTGCCATGTTTGGACTCTTGATACTTGTCTTGAAGAAGTGGAATTCATCCATGAAATTAATCTGTCCTTTACCTCATGACTTTTACTTTGGGGATCTACCTGGTTTTCAATATAATAATCCTATTTTCTTCTTCTAATTATCAGTGTTCTGGATGGTGTGTGTGTGTGTGTGTGTGTGTGTGTGTGTGCAGCTATTTTCCCCTTCTTTCCAATAGAGATGGGCACAACTTGAAAAAAAAAAATTCGAGTTGTCATTAGTCGGGCCGGTTCCGTTTCGGGTCGTCTCGGGTTTTTGCGAAATTTTGCAAAAATTAGTCGGTTCGTTTTTTTGTTTTTTCATTTCCGTTTCTGCCGCGATTTCGCGCATTTTGACGTCTGACCGAGACTTGCGGCTTGCGGGCGCAGCGCAGGCGGCAGTGGCGCGGGGGTACATGCGTGGGCGGCGGCAGCGGCAGCGGCAGGGGGAGTGGCTAGCGCGTGGGCGGGCGCGCGGGCGGGTGGGCGGGTAGGCGCAGGTCCCGCAAATGAGCAGGCGAAATACAGTTTAAACCTGCCTGGGTGATGGACTTGCTGCTGCACAACAAGGCTAGTGCATCCTAAGCAAACAAAGTGGGGCAGAAACAAATTTGCATTTCTTTTTTTTTTCTCTTGGTCTGCTGTGCTGCATCTGCTGATGCTGAACCAGCCAGCCACCCTACTTGGTCTGGCTGACGTGCCTGTTTGTTGTACTTTTTTGTTGTTTGGTTTTGAATCCATCTCATCTCCCCTCCACCTCTCTCAGAGGCAGCAGGAGAAACAGAAATTCCGTTCCTCCCCAAATCTGGATGAGGGGTCTACTACTCTACTCCTCTCAAATTGGCCCCCCATCACCAAGGTCCTTCTGCCTTCACTTCACATTCACAGTCAAAGTCACACACACTTAAAGGACAAGCAATAAAGCCAAAGCCAATGCAACCCTGCTTTTGGTCATGGTCAACAAAAACATTAGCAGTTAGAGCCTGAGGTGGTTAAGCTACGTACCTAGCTAGTAGCTACAGCCAGGAATAGTTTTGGTAGGGATGGGAATGGGATAGGGCTCTGGGTTGCTCTGAGCCTCTGACTTAAGTTTTACAGCCCACAGCCCAGCCCACTAGGCTATACAAGGAGGAGGACTATCTCTGGTCGAATAAGGCCAGAGTAAGGGCGGCCATCAGGCCACAAGGCAGAGTGAGAGCACCACAGCACAGAGCCAGAGTGTGGCAGGCTCATTGCCAGCTCCAGTATAAAAAGGATGGAGCTGAATGGCATGACAGGAATTTAAATGCCACTGGCCTTGGGTCACAGTGTCTTGCAGCCCAGAGGACTGAGTTGCGGAGGAGGCCAATCACCTTGAGTCTGGTCTGGCACCACACTGCCTGCGATGCACCACATGGCACTTTCTGACAAACTCTTGGGTGGTGCTGTACGTAGTACAAACGCTGTTCAAATCAGTACCCCCCTTCTGTGTGAAACACGGCGTCTTGCAGCCCAGAGGAAAGACTGGCGGAGGAGGCCAATCACCTTGAGTTTGGTCTGGCACCACACAGGCTGCAAAAAGGACAGCAAGCCACATTCTGAGTCTGACTCTTCCTCCCCAAGTCCCCAGCTGTGTGGTGGTAGACTTGCTAACTGCCGGCCCGGCAGTCTACTACCATGCCCTTCTTTGTGAATCACAGTTGGTTCCCACACAACTCCAAGAGCCAAGCCTGCAACTTTGCAATAAACTAATGGAGTGCTGGCACCCAACTCCTCTTCCCTTCCTTGTGAGGCACAGTGTCTTGCATCCCAGAGGAAAGAGTGGCGGAGGCCACAAGCTGGAGTAATTGAATGCTGGGCCAGCAATCCACGACCATGGCCTTCGTTGTGAATCCCAGCTCCTACAACTCCAAAAGCCAAGCCTGGAACTGTCAGAGAAACTACTGGAGTGCTGGCACCCAACTCCTCTTCCCTTCTTAGTGAGCCACAGTGTTTTGCATCCCAGAGGAAAGAGTGGCGGAGGCCACAAGCTGGAGTAATTGAATGCTGGGCCAGCAATCCACGACCATGGCCTTCGTTGTGAATCCCAGCTCCTACAACTCCAACAGCCAAGCCTTGAACTTTCGGAAAACTGTTCTATTTATAAATGGTGGTGCCACCACCACACAACTGGTACATTTTTCCCTTCTTTATGAGCCACAGCTGGCAGCCCAGTGGAAAGAGTGGCGGAGGAGACAGAGCTAGGTCTGTGTGAATTAGAAACTCCCCGCAAACTACTACCATGCCCTTTGTAGTGAATCCCAGCTCCAACACAACTCCAAGAACCAAGCCTGGAACTGTCAGAGAAACTACTGGAGTGCGTGCTGCACACAACTACTCTTCCTTTCTTAGTGAGCCACAGTGTTTTGCATCCAAGAGGAAAGAGTGGCTGGAGGAGGCCACATAGCCTGAGTCTGAGGCCACAGGGCCTCCGTGAGGGAGGATCATTGCCAGGAAGCTCCAGCTCCCAGCGTAGCTGAATGGCCTGAGGAGGACGCCAGGAAAATGCCCTTCTTCGTGAGCCACAGTGGGTTGCAGCAAATGGAACACAGTCGCCCTTCCCTCACAGACTCACAGTCAGTGACTCCAAGTATCCATCCACCAACAAGGGCCAGGCTGCACCTTTCCGACAATCTGTTATGTACGCCTACACAGGCTTCCCTTCTTCATGAGCCACAGTTGGCAGCCCAGTGGAAAAGCAGAGTCCACATGGTGTCTGACTCTGAGGCCTGAGACCACTCTGAAAAAGGACTGCAAGCCAGAGGGTCTTCCTACACAGCTGTGTGCTGCTTTCCCCGTAAACTCCTAGCAGGCCAGCACAGCCATGTTCCCTTCTCAGTGAGTGACATAGCTTTGCAGTCCACGGAAGACAGTAGGCCTGAGAACCACAGGCTCACTGTCTGTGTGAGTCAGAGTACCCACAAAGAACCAAGCCTGGAGGCTTCCTTGCTCCCTCCCTTCACTGAGAGCCACAGTCAGTGCATTGCATCCCAGTGGCATGCCCTTCATAGTGAATCACATTCCCCACAACTCTAAGAGCCAAGCCTTGAACTTTCTGATAAACTGTCCTATTTATAACGGTGACAGAGGGCCACCAGCATGGCAGTAAGTTGTCCTTCTTTGTGAGCCACAGTGTATGGCAATGGCAGCCCACTGAAGACTAATTGGCGGTCCGGAGGCTGACAACACTCCCACACTGCGGCACTCCTTCCTGCAGAGTCCTGTCACTGTCCCAGGCAGAGTCCAAGGGTGCTTTCGCATGAGGTGGCTGCGCAACCACCTTGAGGAGAGCAAGGCAGAGTTCTGCCTAATCACAGGCCCACCCCATGGCTGTTTTCTAGCACACAAGCACAATGCCCTTCTCTGTGAGGCACAGTGTGTGCAACCCAGAGTGAAGGGTTGGGGAGGCCAGAAGGCCAGACTAGAGGGGGTTGAAGGAGAACCACCGAATCGCCCCTCCCTCAGCCAAGGGATTTCCCAACCTAGACTGCGTGAAGAACCCCCCAATGTGGGATGACAGAGTCCACCAGTTCTTCTAAACAAAATAGTTGATGAGTGAATGCACTGTTACAGTTGGTCTTCAAGAGGTTTTCCGCCAAGAGGCAGGCGCAGCCGTGGTTGCTGCATGGGCAAGTTGAGGGCAGTGGCGACAGGGCTGAACTTGAAGCACTAACTGGACCATGCTGTTAGGGTGAAGGAGAAGTGGCTGGAAGGCCTCCTCTAAGCCGGAAGTGGGGGGAGCCTGACAGGCAGGCAGGGAGAAGACACAGAGCTAGAGTGAGTCTGAGTCTTTGACCACACAGGCTTCCAAAAGGACAGCAAGCCAAGCTTTCTGACTTTCTTTCCCAGCTGTGTGCTGGTAGACTGCTCCTAACTGCCATGCCGGCATTCCATCTCCATGCCCTTCGTAGTGAATCACAGCAGTTCCACAACTCCAAGAGCCAAGCCTGGAACTTCCTCCTGAAAGGCTCTTCCATTTCTAAGAAACAAACGATTATTGTGCAGAACTGTGGTACGCGCAAGTACATTCCACTCCAGCCCTTCTTAGTGAGACACAGTGTGGTGCAGCCCAGAGGACAGAGTAGCGGAGGCCTAAACATCCCCCCTAACCCTAACCCTAAGCCCACCACCAGCTGTTCCTGAAGAGTGTTCCCATAACTCAATCATCATCATCAATCACAACCTAGATTTGCAACCAGTAACTTTTCTTGTCCGGCAGCCTTTGTTCCGGGGTTAGGGCAGAAATGATTATAAAATGTTTAAGCACTGAGTGTGCGCACAATGAGTCACACAGCACAGCACCAAGATCCACACAGGGGACTTTCGGACAGGAGTACGCACACACAACAAGGACGTTTCCCTTCTTTGTGAGCCACAGCTGGCAGCCCAGTGGAAAGAGTGGCGGAGGAGACAGAGCTAGGTCTGTGTGAATTACAGACTCACAGAGTCAGTGTGCGAAAGAGTATCCACCAAGCAACAAGCCTGGAGGCTTCCTTGTCCCTCCCTTCACAGTGCATTGCAGCTCAGAGTGAAAATTAGCGGTAGCGGAGGCGGACAAAACTCCCACACAGTGGCAACACTTCCTGCAGAGAGGCCTGCCTCTTCCCACTAGAAGAGGAGCTCCTGTCTTTCCCTTTCCACAGCCCTTCTTAGTGGTTCACAGACCAGCCCAGATGACAAAGTATGGGACTGGGAGGCCAGAAGGGCAGACTGGAGGAGGTTGAATGAGAAGCAACTTGAAGGCATGCTCAAAGCTGGGACTGGTGGAGTCTGACAGGCAAGCAGGTTGGCAGAGGGCCGGGCAGGCAGGGAAGCATCTAGTCTGGCTTACAGGTATGTGTGTGTAGCCTAGTCGCATGCTTAGAGGATACCATCCTCCAAGGCTAGGGATTGGGAAGGCACTAAGCCAAAGCGCGAGTAGGGAGGATTGTTTCCGCCTTGGCAAGCAGACTTTCTATTGCCACCCCAGGAGACCGGGTTTTGGCAGCCAAGGAGACAGAGTGGAAGCAGGAGAACTGGGTGGGTCTATTTCTTTAAGGCTGTAAGGAGGGGAGCTTGCCCTCTTGTCTTTGAGGTAGGTTGTTGTAAAGTGCTTCCTCACCACTTTGTTAGCAGATTGGCGCCTAAACCCCAGGGAATGGTGTGAAGCACCAAGGAAGGCAGGTATTAGGGTCTCTCTCAGACCAGCCATGGCAAAAGGGGAAACATTGGGCCAATACAGACAGACCCTTTCCAATGACATTTTGAGTGGCCCTGCCTGGTTTGGAGACAGGCCAGGGCTAGAAAAATTGGGCCACTAATAGTACCCTTCAATTGTGTGAGAGAGAGAATACAGGTAGGCAGGCAGGCAGTCAAGCAGGCAGTTTTGCAGGCATTAGGCACTGGAGTCGGCAGGTAGTCACAGGGCCAGGCAGGCAGGCAGGCAGGCAGGCTCATAGGGCCAAGGGCAGGCAGGCAGGCTTGCAGGCGGGCATGGAGGATTGCAGGCAGGAGGTTAGGTTATAGGCAGCAACTAAGTTCTTGGAGTGTTGGAGTGATCCCAAGGTGGAAAGGTTGAAGCGGATGAAAATCAACCTTTCCACCGTCTCCGGGTCCAGGCGACAGCGGCGCGGCCTCAGGACATCTCCCATGTGGGAGAAGACACGCTCACTCTGGACACTGGTGGGTGGGATAGACAAGAGGTCCAACGCCAGAGTTGAAAGAGCGGGCCAGAGGTCTGCCTTTCTGGCCCAGTAGTGCAGTGGGTCCGAGCTGAGGGGTTGGAGGGGCTCGGCCATGTACTCCTTCACCATGGTCTGAGCGGGGTCTGCTACTTCTTCCTCCCTTGCCTCCACTGAGGAGGAAACTGCCATGGCTAGTGCAGAGGCCAGGTAGTTGGCTGCTGGAACGGAACCTGGTCTCTGGGTGAACGCTCCTGGAGTACAGACGGATGTGGATCCTTGCGAGGACTCCTCCTCAGCATCGCTCTGGCTTCCGTGCACCCTCTGAAACGCCTGGCCCTCATCGGAGAGAGCCCTGACTTGACGGCATAGCTCGGTATTCCAGGATTTCAGTTCAGCAGTGCTGGCCGCCAGGGAACCCTTGACGCGAGGGTCGCACAGGCAGGCCATCTGGTACACGTTTTCCCTTCTTAGTGGGCCAAGGCAGGTATCCACGCCAGTCAACAGCCTGTCTGCCAATGCCCTGCTCTTAGGGAGAAGATTGCCTTCTTCCCGGATACTGGTCTCTAGGAGTTGGCGAAGGGCATTGACCAGGGGGAGAACGTGGCCCAGGCTGGCGTTGTAGCTGCTGAGGACGTGGGTGGTCTCCTCAAAAGGCTGCAGGATACCCACCATCTGGGAGAGGGCGAGCCACGAGGGTAGCACCAAGGTCCAATTCCCTCCCCTCATGCAGGACTGGGGTGGTTGACATGATGTATTCCACCACTTCCTTCTGCTCCACCAGATGCTTGACCATTTGGTGGGTGGAGTTCCACCGGGTGGTCACGTCCTGGATCAGGACGTGCTCTGGGCGGCCCATCTCCGCCTGCCTCTCACGCATCATCCTGGCTGCCTTGACGCTGCGAGCGAAGTGCCCCACGATCTTCCGACACTTGTCCAGCAAGGCCCTGGTTTCCGTGGTCCCCTCACTCCAGGAGTCCTTTGGTGCACCCAGGCCAATGGCATTGCCCACCACTAGATGCAGTTTGTGTGCTGCGCACACGATGCTCTGGAACCCTGCCCCAAGAACCGCGTTGGTCATGTTACGGCCCGCGTCTGTAACCATGACTCCACGATTGACTTGTCCCTCTGTCCCAAATCCCCACTCTCGCATTGCTGTCTTGAGGATGTCAGCAATGTTGATCCCTGTGGCGTTGTCCTCCATGCTTTGTGCCTGGAGAAGCACCACCCTATACCCTCTTGGGGTGCTGCCTTGTGCCTCCCCCTGCAGCTGCTCATGGGCTGTCCAGGGCTGAAGGTACGCCGGGATGGAGTCTCGTACCATGGTGCCACGTGCTTCATCAGGTGCCTGAAGCCTGATGACTCCACAAAGGAGGGGGGCAACCCGTTCATGGCCACCATTTCACCCACCACTCGAGTGGTGGTCTCCTGTGCTTTGGCCCTATTTCGCGGGCTGACAAAAGTCCCACCCAACAGCCCCACTTCCTGCAGAGTGGCCTGCCTCTTCCCACTCTCACTAGCGGAGCTGTGTTTTTCTTTCTCTAACCCTTCTTCCCCTCTCTTCCTCCCTGAAGAGCAAGGGCCTGACAGGGTTCCAGGCAGAGTCCCAGGGTGCTTCCTCATCAGGTGGCTGCGCAACCCACTTGAGGAGAGGTGTTTGAGGTCATTCCCCCTGCGCAAGACCACCCCGCATATCTTGCACACCGCCATCCTTGCATCTTGGGGGCTGTTGTCAAAATGCTCCCAGAGACACCCTCGTGGCTTACTGAAAGTAACGCCCCCTCTGTTATTGCCTGCCGCTGCCGCTGCTGTGGTGCTGGTGTGGCCTCTGCCCTGCCGGGAAAGTAGAGTAGTACTACTGCTCTCACTGGTGGTACTCTGGGTGGAAAGAGGGCTGCTCCTTCCATCACTGCCTGGAGCCTGCCTTAAGTCTTTCCCTGCCAACAGGTCCTCAGAATCTGGTATGTTTAGATACAAGGAGCCCGATTCTGATTCTGATGCCATTTCAGAATCAGAGCCCTTGTCTTCTTGCTGAATAGGGGTGGGGCTGTCAGGTAACGGAGATGGGATTTGGTACGCCTCATCCATGCTTCCCTCGATGACAGACAATGGCACAGTGCTGCTTGTGCCACTGGCACTGCTACTCGGGGAGGGAGTTGCACCATTATCACTTTCTACACTACTTCCTGTCCCTTCCCTCAGAAACGTACCCCTATTTATCTTAGTAGGGGTCCCCCTCCCCTGCCCTCTAGCTGTGCAACCCCACCTCATTTTTCTCACTTCTTGTGGCTCAGGCCAGGGAATGTATAATGTGATAGTAAAGAAAAGCACCAAGGAACTGTGCAAGTAAATGAGTGAGATGGACTCACAACAGCAACACAACAAACAAGGTAATAGGAGCTAGGGGTTTGCCAATCCTGGCAAACAAAATGCCCTGCACAGGGCAAGTGTAATAGAGAACTGTAACTTCTTCACAGTTGTAATTGGATTGTTTGTAGACTGTGGTGGCAAGTAAATGAGTGAGATGGACTCACAACAGCAGCACAACAAACAAGGAAATAGGAGCAAGGGGTTTGCCAATCCTGGCACCCAAGTCTCTCAATGCCCTGCACAGTGCAACTGTAATTAGGAGAACTGTAACTTCTTCACAGTTGTAATTGGATTGTGTATGTAGACTGTGGTGGCAAGTAAATGAGTGAGATGGACTCACAACAGCAACACAACAAACAAGGTAATAGGAGCAAGGGGTTTGCCAATCCTGGCACCCAAATCTCTCAATGCCCTGCACAGGGCAACTGTAATTAGGAGAACTGTAACTTCTTCACAGTTGTAATTGGATTGTGTATGTAGACTGTGGTGGCAAGTAAATGAGTGAGATGGACTCACAACAGCAGCACAACAAACAAGGAAATAGGAGCAAGGGGTTTGCCAATCCTGGCACCCAAGTCTCTCTATGCCCTACACAGGGCAAGTGTAACAAAGAGAACTGTAACTTCTTCACAGTTGTAATTGGATTGTGTATGTAGACTGTGGTGGCAAGTAAATGAGTGAGATGGACTCACAACAGCAACACAACAAACAAGGTAATAGGAGCAAGGGGTTTGCCAATCCTGGCACCCAAGTCTCTCTACGCCCTACACAGGGCAAGTGTAACAAAGAGAACTGTAACTTCTTCACAGTTGTAATTGGATTGTGTATGTAAACTGTGGTGGCAAGTAAATGAGTGAGATGGACTCACAACAGCAGCACAACATACAAGGTAATAGAAGCAAGGGGTTTGCCAATCCTGGCACCCAAGTCTCTCTATGCCCTACACAGGGCAAGTGTAACAAAGAGAACTGTAACTTCTTCACAGTTGTAATTGGATTGTGTATGTAGACTGTGGTGGCAAGTAAATGAGTGAGATGGACTCACAACAGCAGCACAACAAACAAGGTAATAGGAGCAAGGGGTTTGCCAATCCTGGCACCCAAGTCTCTCAATGCACAGCACAGGGCAAGTGTAACAAAGAGAAATGTAACTTCTTCAAAAATGTAATTGTGTATGTAGACTGGTGGCAAACTGGCGAGTAAATGAGTGAGGTTGACTCACAAAAACAGCACAAAAGCCAAGCTAGTAGAAGCAAGAGGTTTGCCAATTGCCAATCCTGGCAAACAAGTTTCACAATGCACAGGGCAAGTGTAATTAGGAGAACTGTAACTATACTTCTTCACAGATGTAAGTTACAACTGCACAAAAACCAAGGTAATAGAAGCAAGGGGTTTGTAAAATCTGGCAGCACCCAACTTTCACAAATAATGCACAGTAACTAAGATGAATGTAACTTCTTCAAAGATGTAATTGAAGAAAAAGTTCTATAGAGGTGGCTGGGTGCCTGCCCTTCAACAAATGTTTGTTTGAGTGCCTGACTGCAAAAAAATGAATGAGGTGTTGGACAAGTGAAAGAATATCTATAAGTGTTAAATAAAATGAAATTGTAAAATGTTCTACAGAGGAAGGTGCCCTAGACTTGTTGCCAACAAATGTGTTTGAGAAATTTGAGTGCACTGGTTGGCGAGGGAGACTCTGCCTACTCAGTCTGTACTCTGTATAATATTTTTAAAATAATTTAATCCACAGCCTCCAACCTCCCCTTCTAAGCACTAGTACTGGACCTTGGCTGTTGCTTGCCACTTGCTAATAAACTGTAGAATAGAAAATAAATGGAATAAAACTATAAGCTGCTACTAGGGTAGGATAGGGTTGCTGCATTCCCTTCCAAAACCCCAATCGCAACAGCAGCAAAAAAGCTGTAGGCGCAGGATAAAAGGACCTTGGCCAAGTAAATGAACTTGGTGGGAAATTGGGATACAAAAGAAATGGTATGGTAGTGTTAAATAATATATTTTCAAAATAAATCCGCAGCACCTCCCCTCCCCTACCGCTCCCACTCAAATCTTCCCTCCCCCTTGAATCAAATATAAGCAAATAAAAAACGGAACTCTTCCTCAAAAATGCAGAAAACAAAAAAGGATAAACACTGTGTTGCTATTCCCCACAGGGAATAAAAGAAATTATTATGTTTTGCGAATTAAAATCAATTCAATTCCCTCCCTGCCTAGCGAGACCGAGACCGCGACCGCGAAATCGAAAGTAGACTGAGCGCAGCAATCCAGCCCTGACCACCCTCCACAAGATCCAAGCCCAGACTGTGACGGACTGGAACTGCCTTGGCTTTTTATGCCCTCTGGCACATCCAGAAGTGTCAGTCAAAACCTGTCCATGCGATTGGTGGAATGGCTCCGAAAATTTGCATGGTCCCGTCCCATGGCCAGCCAATCATTGTGCAGGTGTAAAAAAATAAATTAAAAAAATATAAAATAAAATCAATGGAGACGTATTTTGGCAAGACAAACCCACTGCTGCTACTGTAAAAAATCAAGCATTTAAAATAGGTAACTTTCGCGTGTTTCTGTAGTGCTTTGGTGGGGTTTGGGGCAAGGATTTAAAAAAAAAAATTGCGGTCGCCATTTTGGACCCCCCCCGCCCGCACACCGCATGGCAAAGGCAGTGCAGCAGTAGTACTAGCCAAGGAAAGGGGGGCGGGGAACCCCCCCCCAAAAAAAACCTTCTGGCCTGGAAGGTGCTCTCAGACAGTTTTCGCCTGCTTTTAGGGCCGGGAATCGGTTTTTTTTTAACTTTTAAAAACTTTTTTTTCTGTGCCGCTTGGCATTGCGCGATCGCCGCGTGCAAGTAACGACCACGACAAATCAGACCAAATTGTTCGTTCGTCGGTTCGAGCTCAAATTCTGGCAGAGTAATTCCCGTTTCCGTTTCCGTAGAGTAACGGATACGAGTAACGGAAACGGAAACGGGAATACCGCTAAGTCGTGCCCATCTCTACTTTCCAAACAAGAGAACATAAGCGACAGGTTTCAGCCTGAGCTCTTTGTTTGAGTGAATACCAAAACAGAAAAGGAACAACTTGTTGCCCAAAGCACAGACCACTGCAGAACATGAAGAAATAATATTTTTGAAGAAGTGTGCTTGTTTTAAGCTGTCAAGTCACCTCTTCCACATTTTTGGATGTCAAAGTAGTACATATATTTGATAATTTCTTCCTAAGCTACATTTCACCAAGAAGCACAGATGTAGTCAACTTAATTCTTTCATATTTTAATTGGTATTTGGCCAATTAGTAGTAGTAGTAGTAGTAGTAGTAGTAGTAGTAGTAGTAGTAGTAGTAGTAGTAGTAGTAGTAGTGGTGGTGGTGGTGGTGGTGGTGGTGGTGGTGGTGGTGGTGGTGGTGGTGATGCATGTGTGCTCTTGCTATCTTCTTTAATTACTATCTGTTCCACATCCCTGCTACATTGACTGAATAGGTAATGTGTTTTATTGCACCACTAAAAATTAAAGAAATTGTAAGCTTTCACAGACGAAGTCTACTTCCTCAGGAGCAGGGCCAGAGCTAGTTTTTTTTGTGCCCTGGGCGAGGGGCGGTGGTGCAGTGGTGGTGGGGGCGGTGTGGTGGCAGGGGGCAGGGCGGCAGGGTGGCAGGGGGCGGGGGGGCGGGGGGACGGTGGTGGTGGCCAGCAGCAGGGGGGACGGCAGGGGGGCAGCAGGCTGGCTAGTGCCCCCTCTCCATTTTGGCGCCCTAGGCAACTGCCTAGTTCGCCTTAATGGACACGCCGGCCCTGCTCAGGAGCACGCGCGCGCACACACACACACCATTTCATGGATGGTGCAGAGTCATTGTCCAGACATTGATGTTACATGCCTGGGAGAGATGATCAGCTTAGTTTTCTTCATAGTGGTTGTATTGCTCTTAAGACGCACCCCCATGGCCGATCCAGGAGAACGGAGGAGAAGCGAGCTGTTCCAGAGGACTGGGCTGTAGCTCTTCTCCTCCAGATCCTTCACAAGGTGATAGTGGGGTTGGGGGAACCCTGGATGCATAGTAAGACAACCAACCAACCAACAAGCCCACACCAGGCTTTTGCAAAACAAAGGAAGGAAGAACCCGAAGTCAAGATCTCTCTTTCAACCTGTACCCCTTCTGAACCCCTGAATAGAAAATTGCTCATCTCACTGCTCCCTCTCTATTGGTTGTTATATCATTCTCTTTGGGATAGCAGCTGCCTGTCTGCTTCAGCCTCCTTGCTTTGTTTGAATGTCAGGGCTTGCATGTGTGCACCCGCATAGTTGCTGCTGCAAGAACTTTCCCCAGATACTAAGTGATTTAACGCTAAGCATTTTTTAAAAAAGGGTGCAAGTGCTGTAGCCATGCAGCAGCCATGGCGCTCAGAATACCGACCTATTCACAAAGTAATAAATCAACACCAACATTCACACATGCTGAAAAAATAAGAATTGATGCAATACAGGGATCAGTACATTTTAAAATTACCATGCCAGCAAGGTGGAAACAAACATTCAGATTGCCCCAAACTTGGAGCTGATTTGTCCTTTGAAAACTGGTGCCTTGAGCCTAGTCTCAGAAATGCTGAGAGGATTTTCTGAAAGCACTCAGGGTCAGGACAAAAACAACTGCTGTATACAGTAGGATCCCCATATCCACTGATTTATTATCCACTGATTCAGTTATCCACGGTTGGCAAAGGAACAAATAAATACATCATCCAGGAGCTGCAAAGCAAGCTACTATCATAAAACAGCAGCCATAAAGCAAGCTACTGTCATTAAACAGCAGATTTGGGGATTTTTGGTGTTTTCTCTTATCCACGGTTTTCATTATCCACCAGAAGTGCTGGAAGCAATCCCCAGTGGATACTGGGATTCTACTGTACTTCCATACAGTAGAAATATTTTTATTTATTTATTTATTTATTTATTTATTTATTTATTTATTTATTTATTTATTTATTGCATTTATATACCGCACCATTTTCCACTGAGACTCTAGGCGGTTTACAGAGTAGAGAGATAAAAACAACAAGATAAAAATGACAATATAAACAGGAAAGAGGGGGTATACCCTCGGCAAGAGGCAGCAGGACATACAACAATCTTGTTTTTCTTTTAAAAAAAAACACTTTTAGTCACCAAACGCCTCCCGGAAGAGGAGAGTTTTTAATGGCTTCCGGAAGGCTGGCAGGGACTCTGCTAGGCGCACTTCTGTGGGAAGATGGTTCCACATAGTGGGGCCAGCCACAGAGAAGACTCGGGCACGGGTGGATGTTCTCCGAGCCTCCCTGGGCGTGGCCACCCACAGCATGTGCGCCCACGACAACCTAGTCGGTCGGGCTGATGTTGATCGCTGGTTGATCCGCTCTGCCAGGTAGTCAGGTTTGAATACTCTGTTTCATTGCTCTCCAAACATCTCCATTCCGGGGCAATGAAGCTACAACTGTGTGTCTGCTTTGGAATGCTCTTGCTGCTAAGCGTGTTCCATACATGCTCAGTTTATAACAGAGTTTTTGTTTTGCCCATTTGAAAGACCTTTCGTGAGAATCATTTTTCAGCCTCTGCAGCCTAGATTCCTTCCAAATTAAAAAAAATGTAGGCTCAACTGTTCTCTTTCAAAATAAGCAAGATTGGTCTTTTCAATGTATTTGATCTGTCTTCAATCTGGAGACATTCACAGCCACTTTTTCCTGAATGGGGGGGACAGTTTTACTTTTTAAAAAAGCCATAACTTGAAACACCTTTGCCCAAACATCCCCAAATTTGATAGAGAGCAAGAACAAAAGGTCTGCTATATTTGTGCTAAATTTGGTGCTGCAACAAAGTCCAGTTTCAAACATTATATACTTTTTTTTGTTTGGGCAGTTATAGAATTGCCTTGCGGGATGTCCATTTGCTGTGTTACACAATAACATTACTGCATTCTTGTGCAGTGATTATTTTAAATGCAGCTCTCACTATGAGTTATGTTTGGCTCCCAAAAAACTTCTAGTTTTGTTTGGCTCCCATATGGGTGAAAGGTGTGCTGTGAAATCAGACAAAACTAGAAGAATTCTAGGCAACGGTAGTGTCATGTCCATATGAAGTGAACTCATTGTACTGTTCTGTTATGCTTTAATCAAGCCCAATCTGGTTTATTGTATCCAGTTCTGGTCACTATATTTTAATTGATTGTGAGTTGCCTTGAGTCCCCTAGAATGTGTCATGAGAGTATGATAGTAAAGCACCTGGAAACTAAGCCCTATGAGAAGGGTAGAGTGAGATGGTTTTATCTGGACTGGTGGATAGAAGATTGAGATGTAATACAATGGCCATCTTTGAATATCTGAAGAGCTGTCATATAAAGATGGAGAAATTAAGTAAATTAAATAAGTAATTAAGTAAATGAACTTGAGAATGATGGGGTCTCTTTTGCAGTTCAGAAGTAACTGAATACAAATAACACACTCTTTTAAAAATTGCATTTTGCTGAGGATTTTAATATTTCATGGTTCCATAGGAATCAAGATTTTAATCATTGGTTTCTTCCCTTTGAGAGAACTGTCCACGGCAGATGTGATCCATCAGATGCTGGAAAGGTTAGATCTGTCTCTTCAAATGGAAGTTGCACCTCTCATCTTGTTTGACATCAGAAGAACAGCAGAGCAGCTTAGGGACTGATCACAGTCATCTCCATTATCACAGCTTCAGTTTTTAGCTGCCAGTTTATCAAGAGTACATCCCAGTGCGTATTAACCTTTCTCCTCACAGACATGTAAGATACTATCTTGCAGAGAGACTAAATAACATGAATTGGACTGAAGAGATAAGACAAAGCTGTCCCTTCCCTTAATTACAATAAGTTTATGAAATACAGTATATTGGATGTGGGCTGCAACTAAAGAGTAAAATATTATAGGATTTAGTGTGGATGAACTAACTTTCTTCTTCTTCTTCTTCTTCTTCTTCTTCTTCTTCTTCTTCTTCTTCTTCTTCTTCTTCTTCTTCTTCTTCTTCTTCTTCTTCTTCTTCTTGAGTTTAACTCAATTCAAGACCAGGATGCAACCCTATTCCTTGATCTGGTTTTGAACTGACCAGGAGTGTCTCTGTCTTCTAGACATTAAGTTTCAGTTTATTCATTCTCATTGAGTCCATTACTGACACCAGATACTGATTTAGAACCAAGACAACTTCCTTGAATTTACATGTAAAAGAGCAATGGAGTAGGGTGTAATCTGCATATTGGTGATACCAAACCCCCAAATTCTGAAGAACCTCTGCCACCGGTTTTGTGCAGATGTTAAATAGCATAGGGGACAAAACAGCTTACAGCACCCTGGGGGACATCACAGACCAATACCCAAGGTGTTGATCACGTGTTCCCCAGCACCACTCTTTGGATTCTCTACTCCAGAAAGGATCAAAGCCACTGCAAAACAGTGTCTCCTAGTCCCATCCCAGAGAGATGGCCCAGAAAATACCATGGTCAACAGTGGCAAAACTCTGAGAGGTCCAGCAGAACGAACAGGGACACACTCCCCTGGTTTAGTTTCTGGCACAGGTCATCACCAAGGCATCCAAAGTTGTCTCTGTCTCATAGTGAGGCCTGAGCCAGATTGAAATGTTTGTGGATAATCTGTCTCACCCATGAACTCCTGGAATTGAGAAGCTACAACCTCCTCCAGCACCTTGCTCAAGAATGGGACATTAAGAGGCCGAGTGGCAACTGTCCAGTACTGTACTGTGGGGTCCAAGGATGAGAATTTTCAGTAATGGTTTTACCATTTCCTCCTTTAAGCAGGGATCCAAAGAGGCATTCACTGCCCCTTGGACCCAATTGGCCAATTCCTCTATGGCAGCTTTTATCAGCCAGGATGGGCAAGGGTCTAGCAGACAAGTTGTTGTCTCCAAGAGTCCTGTCCACATCATCAGGGTGTAAAATCCGAAACTTTTCCATCAACACAGGACAAACAGAAGCCATAGTTGCATCTATAGGACCTGTATTAACTACAGCATCAGAGTCAGAGTGGATCCAAGCCAAAGTACATTGCAAAATTTTCACAGCAAGCTACCAAAAGGTCAGCACCATCATCTTGTGGGCTACTCAGAAGAGCTCTGCTGGGAAACTCTATGGAGAAGCAATAGTGGCAGCAAAGAATGACTTCTTTGCTGCTACCACTGCCATGGAATAGGTCTTCCAGTAGCCTCTAGCCTGTGTTCAGTCAGATGCACTCCAAGGTTTCCACCAATGTTGCTCTGGTGGGAGCAGAAACCATTTGGGACAGACCCATGGTGGTCATGGAGGCCATGAAGTGTTGAGCCATTCCTGATAGAGCTGCCTCAGCATGGAGGTTGACATCCCCAGCACAACAAGCCTAGAAGGCTCCAACATCATCCCGGGACCAGCTCAGTGAGCTCAGGCAAGGAGATGGTTGAGCAGTGGGGTGGGTGGTATACCAACAGGATCCCTATTCTGTCCCGGGCTCCCATTTTCAAATCAAAATACACAAACGCAGGAAACTAGGGTGTGTAGCATCTGAGGATGAGGGTAACATCATGACAGACCTTTGCAATCCCACCCCCCCAAGGTCTTGCCTCTGCTGCTGCACAAAGAACCCTGGTGGACAGAGCTGGGTGAAATTAATACCCCCAACCTCCTCCAACCAAGGCTCTGTTATACAAACCAGATGAGCCTGCTCACCCAGGATTAAGTCCTGGATGGCTGTTGTTTTGCCATTGACCAATCTGGCATTGAGCAACCGTAATTTTCATCGGGGTGGTGGTGGTTTTCCACCAAGGCTATCCAAGCTATTTAAATTGGGGAACAGCTTAGGGACCACCAAAACCCTTCTCTCCCTTGTCTTTCACAGTACACTGTGGCTGACATATCCGTCTTTCACAAGTCTAGGCAATGTGCAGCCCTGCAAATACTGTATTGTTGGATTGCAATGCCCAGCATTCCTCAGGGGAGGAATGCTGTTAGGAGGGATATATTTAGAGGACCAATATTTGGAGGGCTATATTTTATCTGCCCTAATTTACCCAATAGCAGGAAATAGCCTTGGTGCTGGGTCCCAAACAGAAGGACATCTCATGTGTGCAAAACATTTAGCAAAGTTTGTCCCAGGTTATTCTTTAACTGTGCAGCTATGTGCCTGCACCTCTGTGTGTCTGTAAACAAAAGCAAGTAGCATAAAATCCAGTAAGCACCCTGGGGATCTCTTTTTCAAAGGAAATCCAATTCAAGTAAGTGCTGTATGGAGATAGCTGTATTTCAGGAAAGTTTGCCCAGTGTCACACAACCTGTCAGCAAGGAAGCCCTAATAAGTCTCTGAAGAACTTTCCTGCAACCCAATTTGAAAACCACCGGCATACACACTTTGCTATAAATGTGATGGGTTCCTCTTCCACCTACGGTTTCTATTCCTGGAAGACAGCTTGATATGATATCCAAATAGAAACTTACCTACATCTCCCCTTGTCTCCAGACCTTGAGAAGTTAGTCATTGTGTTCTAATTTTTTATGCTGAGCCCCAATTCCACTGAGAAGTGCAGAGTCTTTTGTAAAAAAAATATATGTGTGAATGTGAAAAATACTAAGAGCTGGCTGGATTCCTTGGATATAGCATTTAGAGCTTAATTCTTCAATTTGCACAGAATTTGTGGCTTGGTAGTAAACCGAGGTTCCTGGGAATGCTTGCTGCATATAGGTTTCCTGACTTTGCTGGAAGGTATCAAATACTGCAAATGACATTTGCTGGCAAAGTTGTATAGGTGTTATATCTTTGAGATGGAGTGCTTTAACATGGTACCTGGCAAGCTGGGGTTTTCCTGTGCAGCTCAAGGCAGCAATTAGCCTTGTCAATGCTCTTGGAAAATAAATAAACAAACAAATAATAGCCAGCTCTCCTACAGCAAAGCTTAATTGGCAGTAAGCCCCCAGTTCCCATGACAGAGCGGCTACAGCCACAGCAGCAGAGAAACAGGCAAGCACAGCAAACAGGTACTGTATGTGCAAACATTTTCCTAATAGAGATGGTTACAGCTTTCTCTCTGCACCTAATACAGTATTTGACCCTGGCATTCTCCTTTCTCTGCATAACCTTGGCAAACACATGTGCACACCCTCTGCACCGCCTGAAGATCATGAAATGAGAAGGATTTTTTAAAAGTGAGATATAATTCAGTGTTTATAAGCTAGAAGTAGATTGCTTATTGTATATTGACCCATTGAAGCTACCATCCTGTCCATAAATAATCTAATTGCAAAAACACTTGAAGCACATGCTTCATAGAGCCATAGAATCATAGAATCATAGAATCATAGAGTTGGAAGAGACCTCAAGAGCCATCTAGTCCAACCCCCTGCCATGCAGGAACCCCCATCACAGGACTCTCGACAGATGGCCATGCAGCTGCTGCTGTTATTCATAGAATAACATAGTCGCTAATTCCTTCTGTAAAAAAAAAAAATGTGCACCAAAGAAGCCCCTAATGAAGCTATGTTTTGCAGCCTTCTCCAGACAACCAACAATGAAGAGATGCAGACAATCAGTTATCCTATTTAAATTTCAGCCAGTTTGGATTTTGCTCTCTCCCTCTCTATTTCAGCATTGTCAAAGGAGTACTTCATCATGGATTGTGTAGTATTAAAGTGTCAAAGGCATGTTTCATCATGGACTGTGTAGTAATAAAGCAGAACAAACCACTTACTATTCTGGGTGAAGCGCAGAAGAAATTGCTCATTACAAAAGGGGTGAAATGTAGATTACCTTGAATGAAAGTATTCCTATTGTAAACATTTAGGTCTGCAATAATACATGTCTAGTATGATGGCAGCACTGAAGCTTCCACTGCCTTGTGCATGTATTCACCTGATTGTACGTAGCCCTAAAACTGGTGCAAGGACATAAGCATATGTATATATGTCTTTCCACCAATATCACTGAACAGCCGGAAACTAGGGATGGGCACAAAATGGAATAATTGCATTTTGTTTTGTTTCGTCCCGTCCCCCTATCGCCCACATTTCCTTTCGTTTCGTTTCATATACTTTTTTTCAAAAATCCGTATGAAATGAATTTTTACGAAATGAAACATGGGGGGGTGGAAAGCCCCTTCCCAGGCAGCCCACCCCCTTCTCCTGCTCCGTTATAGCAGAAGGTGTGTCCATGTATGGGTTTATTGAGCTGAATAAGGTTGCTGAGGTCCTGTGACCAGGACCCTGGCCTTATCAGAGTTTTCAGTCAAGGTTGTGCTGTGACCATCCGCAGGCTAATCCAGTTACAAAACCCAGGAGGAGGAGGAGGAGGAGGAGGAGGAGGAGGAGGACACCTTTCACCTTTCCCCCCTAGGGGACTCAAGGCAGCTCACAATCCATTAAAACTGCACAATCACCATCCCTGTTCAATGTGGTAAGCTCTCACTTGCTTCTGGTTACTTGTTATATCTGTGGGCAAGCCATTCACCCTCATCGACACCCCTGTCTCTAGCTGTAGCACTGTATGCCCAGAAGCCTAGATGGAGCTCTCTTATGGAGCAAACTCCAAAATGACCTTCCATAACTACCCTGCTCAACTCTTGTAAACTTAACCCTGGGATTTCCTTTAGGCCTTAGGGAATCAATCCAACTCAAATTTGGTCTTCCTTTTTTTCCCCTGCTGCCTTTGCCAGCATCATTGTCTTTTCGAGAGAATCTTACCTTCCCACCTGTGCTAAAAGGAGGACATCATCTGTTTCAACATGATTGCCTCCAGCAATATCTCAGGCTTGATCTAGAACTCATTTGTTTGTCTTTCTGGCCATTCAGGATACCCACAGAGCTCTCTTCCAGGACCACAATTCAAATGAATCATTATTATTTCTTCCTGTCAGCTTTATTTCCTGGCCAACCAGGAATGGTGATAAGAAACATGTAAGAAATACATTCTTACACTTGATGATTCTCTTTGGCGATTACTTCATGTCCTTCTTTGTTCTACGGCTAGTTTTGTACCATGACAGTGTTGGTCGTGATCACGTGGTTTTGTCCCCGTTTCAGGGTTCCCATGGTCGTGATAACTTGTCTCATGACAAATGTTACCTCATGGTCTTGTACCCTGATAAACACTGATTTTGTCTAGCTTCCTTTCCCCCCCTTTTTTGGGGGGGGGCTTAAAAATTTTTTTCGATATTTTGCTTCTGAAAAGTCAAAATTAAACAAAAACCTGGGCACAGTTTTCTGAGAGAAATGAATGTTTTGTTGCATGACAGTCGTTACTACACGGAGTCTTGTCTCGGAACAGAAAGCAGGAACAAAGTGTGACAAGGGGAAACCCTACCCCAGAACCAGGTACAGTATTGTCGTGCTTAGCAACCGTTCTGAAGGCGTGGTCAAGACAATTTTCAGTAGTTGCGCAACGGACATGAAGTAACATTTTTGTACCGCTCCTAAGTGCAACACAAACAGAGTCAAAATGGATGTGAAGTAACCGCCTTTGATTGCTGTCCTTACTTGTCAGAGTTGTCTTCTGATTCTTTGGCTGCAGTCTCCTTTTGCCCTGATGGCTGAACCAAGTTGTACAAAATCTCTAACTATTTCAGTTTCTCCATTGTCCGTGCTCTAGATAGGGTTCTACTGCAGGATAAACAAGACTGTTATCTTCAGGCCTGAAGCAAGATGCTCCCAAGGCAGCCAAGAGATCGGCTGTCAGACTCAGTAAATAAATGATGTCAGCTTCCAAGAAAATGGTTACCATGAAGGCACAAAACCGTCTTTGTGTCAGCTTAACGATTTGCAAAATTTATCACGGCATAAGCTTTAGTGGTCAAAAGCTCTCTTCGTTAGACACATGAAGTGTGGCCTCAGTTAGTACTGCACATTGGTGTGTGTGTGTGGTGGGGGGGGAGTTGAGGTAAATGGACAAGCCAGCAGGGTTGTGAAATATGTAAGGCACAATCTATGACGTTTCAGTGTCCGTGAGAGACATACAGTGACAATCACAGCAGGACTATTCTTGTTTCACTTGTGATCAGGTTATCAGCAATTAAGCAACAAATATAATATTTACTTGTGCTTGACACAGAGCAGTGCAGCAGTAGCGTGCAAATAAAATGTCAGTGTTGATATAAAGTATTGCAGAGTTAGGTTATGAAGAGACAATGACAATGGGTAGAGTAAAAACTCATATATTCATATATACATCAAAAAATATATACAGCATAACAACCAAGCAATATTTACAACAGACAAACAGAGTGTGGGGTTCTGTTCTCACCATAACAGACCCACCTAACAAATGGAAAGCTAGTGCTTTTTATACAGTTCAGTACCCATCAGATGTGAGTCATCACTAATTACAATCTGATGCAATCTGATACAATCATGATGCTATAAATTCTTTCACCTGTGCTTCATCACGTAACATGCCTGTGATTATTTATCTCTTACACTTGTGAATTAACATCATGAGTCTGCAGAATTTAACTGCCTCCATTTTACAATTCTCTTTCCACTATCTGTTAAATATACATAACATATATTTTATCAACTTTTACATATCTTGACACAGGTATGGTTTATATACCACGATATCAGTGCTGCTGTGGAGATGATAAAATAGTACAGCAAGGGGAATGTCAGCCAAGGAGGAGGAATCAATGGCCTTTCCAACAGTGTTCAGCTCTAGCTCCCACTGACTAATTTCACTTTAAGCCTCACTGGGAGCCATTGCTAGTGAAAAAAAAAGGCAGAGCTGTGCTTACATTTTAAAAAAAATAGATCAACAAATGAAATGTTAGTTAATCCAAAGCTTGCAATAATTTTAAACCTATTGGTGGCAGAAAAACCATCTCCCTCTCTTTACTCGTAGAGACTAAGGACTGTGGCCCTCTTATAGTCCAAGGTATGAATGTGACATGGCTATGTGGCATTTGTCACTGAATGCCCACCTCCTCCCAAATTAGCTTCCTTGGGTTTTAAGATTTAGAGGGAGCTTTTCTTCCATCCCACCATCCTCTTGGGCATGTCTGATGAGGGCACAAGGAAGGGCCTTTTTGGTGGCTGTTCCCCCACTGTTGAGCTCCTTTCCAACTGGAGGATGTTTGGGAGACCTTTCTTTTCAGGCAGCTTTTAGCAAATGGTTGGGTCACTTTGGAAGGGAGATGTTCTCGTATTATTTTCAACCAATTGCTTTTTGATTATTCAGATTCAGTGGTTATTTTAATATGATATAATATGTTTCTCAAGTTTTAAAATTTTAACCTGCCATCTGAAATCTTGTTGCTCAGCATTGTACTTGGCACTAGAACAGGCACACGGAATCGATGGGACTTACGGAGGAGGTGACTGTGGTGAACAGGGAGTTAGTTGGGAATACAGTTGTCCCCTGCCCTTTTGTGGTTCATATACTGCGGTCCCAGTATATTGTGGGTCTGCAGTATATTAAAAAAAGCTCTCCTGGGATACATAAGAACATAAGAACATAAGAAGAGCCATGCTGGATCAGGCCAAAGGCCCATCTAGTCCAGCTTCCTGTATCTCACAGCGGCCCCACCAGATGCGTTTGGGAGCAGATGAGACTAGATATCTGTCTCCTGATACCACTCCCCTGCATCTGGCCCTTGAAGTACCCCGGTTTAAAGCCTGGAGACTACACATCTCCATCATGGTTTGTAACCTGTGATGGACTTTTCTTCCAGGAATCTGTCCAATCCCCTTTTGAAGGCATCCAGGCTAGATGCCATCACCACATCCTGTGGCAGGGAGTTCCACAGACTTACAACGCGCTGGGTGAAAAAAATATTTTCTTTTGTCAGTTCTTACTCTCCCAGCCCTCAATTTGAGTGTATGTCCCCTAGTTCTGGTATTTTGGGAGAGAGAGAAGAGCTTCCCTCTATCCACTTTACTCATACCCTGCATTATTTTGTATGTCTCAATCATATCCCCCCTCAAGCGCCTTTTTTCCAGACTAAAGAGGCCCAAATGTTTTAGCCTTTCTTCATAAGGGAGGTGCCCCAGCCCGGTAATCATTTTAGTCGCTCTCTTCTGCACCTTTTCCAGTTCCACTATGTCTTTCTTGAGATGTGGTGACCAGAATTGTACACAATACTCCACGTGGGGCCTTACTATTGCTTTGTATAATGGCATTATAATGTTGGCTGTTTTATTTTCAATCCCCTTTTTGATAATCCCTAGCATGGAATTGGCCTTCTTCACCGCTGCCACACATTGGGGAGACACCTTCATGGAGCTGTCCACCAACACACCAAGATCTCTTTCCTGATCCGTCACGGATAACTCAGAGCCCATGAGTTGATAGATGAAGTTTGGATTTTTTGCCCCAATATGCATTACTTTACATTTGGCTGCATTAAAACGCATTTGCCATTTCTCAGTCCATTCCCCCAGTTTGGAGAGATCCTTCTGGAGCTCTTCACAATCTTCTCTGGTTTTTACCACACGGAAAAGTTTTGTGTCATCTGCAAACTTGGCCACCTCACTGTTTATCCCTGTCTCCAGGTCATTTATGAACAGATTGAAAATCACCGGTCCCATGTCCATCAGAGGCTCCAAAAGTGCTTTCCTGCAAACTGGAAGTGACTTTTGGTAAACCAGAAGTGACCTCCAGATCACTAAAAAGCACTTTTGGGGCCTCTGAGGGCCCAGGAAACCCCTTGCAGGAACGTTCAGAGCAGTGCCAGGCCTGGGGTAAGTACAAGAGCCCCCAGGGAGCCCCCCCCAAGTCTTGATCCAACCCAGCATCCACATATTGCGGATTTTCAATTATCACGGGTCAGGTCGGGTCCCTAACTCCAGCGATAGGCAGGGGTTTACTGTATTTATTAATGTATATGAATATTTATAAGGTTATGTTGTATAGCCAATTTTCAAGCTGGTGGGCATGGCTAATGGATATATATGTACAGAACCCTGGTGTAAGGGATATGTTGGAGGAGAGTCAGTTAACATCTCTGAATGTCAGTTGAGCAGGTGTGAGGTCCTGTAACTGATTAGGATCTGGTGTGTGAAAGAAAGACACAACATTGGCTGCAACTACTATACTAATACTGAACATCTTACAGTAAAACAATGAATTTACATGCTTTGTTTGAGACCATTAACTTTGGTGTTGGACTCTCTCTTTAGAATAGAAGCCCCTACCTTTGGCCTAACTCACTGAACTGTCCAGACAGCTTCAGATAAATGCATAAATATATACACATATTTGTATGCCAATGTTCATTGCTGGTATGCAAGATGCATTACAATGGTAGGAAATGTTGCACAAACAAGCAAGCTTTGCAGTGCAACTTTATGCATGCTTATTCAAAAGTAAGTCTGATTGTGTTTAATATGATTTATTTCCAGGTTGGTGAATATGGGATTGTAGCCTTTGAACCTCTACTTCTCAGATTCAGTAAAACATAGTAGCTTGCTAACACCTATAAAAACACGCTTGTTAAGATCATTTGTACACCAATAATTTTCACTGCACATCAAGGCTACATAAGTCAACTGCAACTGCTTTAAAATATTCCCCAGTGAGAAATGTATCTAGCTTTTGGTGCTACTCACAAACACAGTTGAATATAGCATCAAAGCAGGATATGTGTTGACAACATAGCTATTTAAATGCAAGATGGTTCTGAAAAATACAGGAAATGGTACAGTCACAGAGCCAAGTTATTCCTTAGTACACTAGCACATATGGTTCTTATGATCACTCACTGTTCTAAGACCCCCTGTTAGACAACCATATGTGTTGGATAAATTCCCTGGGAGGGAAGGAACTGCACTGATGACAAATTGGCTTTCTTTTCTCCAAATGTCCTTCAGTTTATTCATTTATGTCCCACTTATTACTTTGGTTTTATACAGATATTTATATCTAATGCTACAAAATACTGTTCTGCAATTTCCTATCCAAAGAAACATAAATATATGATTTTTTCTAATTGTGATACAACAAAATTATAACCCTTTGTCTTATACTTGCATGTATCCTTTCCCCAGTTAAAGCCATTATTTAATGGGATTATGATGAAGGTTAGTTGTTTATATGCTTTCAGGTCAGAAACAAATTACAGCAATCCTGACAAGTCTTTCAAGGTACCTAATTGAAATATTTAAGGATTGGTTTTGCCTATTCCATGCCCTAGTCCATTTCTGTGGCTCAGCTGGGATTCAGACCTTGATCTCTACAGCATTAGTTTATCACACAACATTGGGTACCATGATGGAATACATATATTCCATAGATTCCATAGATATATTTTATTGTCTCAGTTAGCCTTTATATATCTAATTTTAAAAAATAATAATCCAACTCCTTGTAGATTGTACAGAACACAAAAAGTAATACATTTAAAAGCAAAGTGTTCTGCTTAAATGTTTAATGCTTAATTTGTTAAATGTAATACAGTAAATTAAATATGCTGTTATGAGCTGGCAGACTACATACCAAATCAGATGTCTGGATCAATGGTCTCACTCTCTACCATATGTTAAACTTTAATAACAACAGTAGCTACATGTTCATTCATTAAAAAAAGTATGCATGAATGTGTGTAATTGACAGAAAATCAGACAGAGAAAGATGTTCTGTTTAAATATGACATGCAGACACAACATAGATGTTTCAGAAACAGGCTGTGCTGATGTACTAATACTTCTCAAAATACAGTGGTACCTCTTAAAATGAATTTAATTCATTCTACAGGTCAACATGTTTTATGAAAATTTTGTCTTATGATATGTAATTTCCCATAAATATGCATTGAAAATGGATTTGTTCCAGAGGCTATGGGTTGCTTTGTTTTATGAAAATTTTGTTGTACAAAATGTGTTTTCCCATAGGAATGCATTAGGAACAGATTAATCTGTTCTAGAGGCTACAATATAGACAAAAATAACCGGTTTTTTTCCTGGATACATCTGGAACAGTTTTTCATCTTGTGAAAGCATCCCATAGGACAGTAGTGGCCAAACTTCGGCCCTTTAGATGTTTTGGACCAAAACTCCCAGAATTCCAAGCCTGTATTGCCAATGACAAAGGACTGTGAGAGTTGTGGTCCAAAACTACTGGAGGGTCAAAGTTTAGCCAGCACTGCCATAGGGAATTTTTTGTCATATGAAGCATGCCTATCCTTGGATTTTTTTCTTCCTACAGCTTTTATGTTGGAGTATCAGATTTGGTGCTTACAGGGTTAAATAGCAATCAAATCTGTTGACATGTGCAGTGAAATGTTGTGTTAGTGTTCAGTTTTTTTTTCTCAGCTTGTGTGATGCAAGACGCAGACATGCCGGCTTTCAGTCCGGGATGTAAATCTCTGAGTTAATTGCAAATAAACTAGACAGTAGTTTGTCTCAGATGGTCAGACTGATTTATTTCTTTAGCACTGGCAGAAGACAGCCCGCTGCGCTAAATCTTCAGAAGAAAACGCTACTCTGCAGATCCCTGTGTCAGGAGATTGGAAGATAAGCAAAGTACGCAGGGAAGTGTGCCGGACTAACTACATTTCTCTCCCAGCTATATGCTGGGGAGAATTTTTTGGGTTAACGGCCGCTCAAAGCTAACATTTTATGTCTTACGAGACATTTGTCTTAAGAAGTACCACTGTATGCAAGTTATTTGCTTTAAAAATAACCAGGTCAAGCAAAAGCTGTCACATGAGAGATTTTGGCTTTTATTATTATTGCTGTTATATGTCAACCAGTTAGTAGTCAGTGATTTTAGAAACCACATCTCCCTTGTAATATCCTGAGGTTAATTCCAGTTTTAATTTTGCAAGACAAAACCCTGTGAAATCAATCAGACTTAAGTTAGTTGTGGCTAACAAGTCCCCTTCAGTGGATCTAGCTGTGCACGTCAAAGATGATGATGATTCCAGGAGTGATGCTGTATTAAATCTTTCTTTTGCCTTTGCCTTGTCCAAACGAGGACAACAGGCAGAAACATATTTATTTATTTATTTATTTATTTATTTATTTATTTATTTATTTATTTATTTATATACCACCTGTCTTCCAAAGGAACTCCTGGCAGTTAACAACATCAACAAATTAACAATAAAAATAACAACAATAGATAGAAATATCTGGCATGATGGTGGGATAAGGTAAAAAGAAAAAGAAAAAAGTAAATTAAAGATTGCCAAAGGCTGATCACCACAGAATTGATGCTTTTGAGCTGTGGTGCTGGAGGAGAGTCTTGAGAGTCCCCTGGACTGCAAAGAGATCAAACCTATCCATTCTGAAAGAAATCAACCCCGAATGAAGGACATATTTTGAAGCTGAGGCTCCAGTACTTTGGCCACCTCATGAGAAGAGAGGACTCCTTGGAAAAGTCCCTGATGCTGGGAAAAATCAAAGGCAAAAGGAAAAGAGGACGACAGAGAATGAGATGGTTGGACGGTGTCATCAATGCAACCAAAATGAATTTGACAAAACTCTGGGAGGCAGTGGAGGATAGGAAGGCCTGGCGAGCTCTGGTCCATGGGGTCACGAAGAGTCGGACACGACTGAACGACTGAACAACAACAACAACAAAGGCCTCATGAAAAAGCCAGGTCTTCAAGGCTTTTTTGAAGGATGGCAGGGACTGTGCAAGGCGCAACTCACTCAGGAGATGGTTCCAAAGCAAAGGACCAGCCACAGAGAAGGCTCTGTTGCGGGTAGCCATTTTCTGAGCCTCCCTGGGTGTGGCCACATGAAGTGAGAATGCCTGCGACATTCTAGTAGGTCGGGCCTCAGTTGATCTCTGGAAGATTTGCTCTGCCAGGTATTCAGGTCCCAAGCCGTGGAGGGTTTTGTAAATCAAAACCAAGACCTTGAATCTTATTTGGGATGCAAAGGGTAGCCAATGCAAGCGGGCCAGAACTGGGGTGATGTGGTCATATCGACCCACACCAACCACCAGTCTGGCCGCAGCATTTTGCACCCGCTGAAGTCTCTGAATAAGAGTCAAGGGCAAACCCACATAGAGAGCATAAATGCAAGGCAACAATCAGGAAAGCAAAGCAAGACTTGGAGGAGCATATAGCTAAAAACATTCAAAGAAATAACAAGGATTTATTTAAGTACATTAGACATAAGAACCCAACTAGGAAAGCCATTGGACCATTGGATGACAATGTAAAGCAAGGGATTATTAAAGAGGAAACAGAGATTGAAGAGAAACTCGATAAATTCTTTGCTTCAGTAGTCACTGAAGAAGAGACCACATGACCCAAACAGAGCCTGTCTTCCTGGGGAGGGAAACTGAAGAATTAAGCCAGATAGAAATAATCAGGGAGGAGGTCTTTGTATGTTTTGTTAAACTAAATGCTAACAAATCACTAGGACCAGACAGCATCCATCCATGAGTTCTCAAGGAACTTGAAGATGAAATTGCTGATGTCCTAGCCAAAATATATAATCTTTCACTCAAATCAGACATTGTGCCTCATGACTGGAAGGTAGAGAATGTAACAACAATCTTCAAAAAGGATCCAGAAGTGATCCAGGAAATTACTGACTGGTCAGTTTGACGTGTCCCAGGTAAAGTGACGGAAACCATCCTAAAAGATAAAATTAAAAGAGAAGTTGCTGCTGAAGGAGAGACAGCATGGCTTCTACAAGGGCAAATCATGCCTCACTAATCCGTTGATGATGTATGGAAGTGAGAGCTGGACTATAAAGAAGGCTGATCGCCGAAGAATCATTGCTTTTGATCTGTGGTGCTGGAGGAGAGTCTTGAGAGTCCCTGGACTGCAAGGAGATCAAACCTATCCATCCTGAAAGAAATCGACCCTGAATGTTCACTGGAAGGACAGATTTTGAAGCTGCGGCTGCAGTATTTGGCCACTTGATGAGGAGAGAGGACTCCTTGGAAAAATACCTGATGTTGGGAAAGATTGAAGGCAAAAGGAAAAGGAGATGACAAAGAATGAGATGGTTGGGCGGTGTCATCAATACAACAAATATGGATTTGACCCAACTCCGGGAGGCAGTGGAGGACAGGAAGGCCTGGCGAGCTCTGGTCCTTGGGATCATTAAGAGTTGGATATGACTGAACGACTGAACAACACAATCTGTTGGAAACTTGGAATTTTTTTAGAGTGTCAACAAGCATGTGGATAAGGGAGATCCAGTTGGCATTGTTTATCTGGACTTTCAGAAGGTTTTTGACAAGGTCCTGCATCAAAGGCTCTTGAATAAACCTGCCAGTCATTGAATAAAGGGACATGTCTTGTCCTGGATCAGCAACTGGCTAAGGGACAGGAAACAGAGGGTAGCACTAAACGGACATTTCAAGTGGAGGGAGGTAAAGAGTGGGGTCCCACAAGGTTTATACTGGGATCCCTGATTTTCAACTTCTTGATAAATGATCTAGAAGTAGGAGTAAATAGCAAGGTAGCCAAATTTGCCTACAACACGAAATTATACAAGGTAGTAAAAACTGAGAGAGATTGTGAGGAGCTCCAGAGGGATCTCTTGACACTGGGGGAGTGGGCAAACCAGTGGCAAAAGGGCTGCAACATTAGTAAGTGCAGAATGATGGATGTTGGGGCAAATAACTGCAAATACGTTTATAAACTGGTGGGGTCTGGACTCTCTGCAATAAACCAGGAAAGGGACCTTGGTGTTCTGGTGGGCAGCTCAATGAAGGTGTCAACCCAGTGTGCTGCAGCAGTGAAAAAACAAACTCAATGCTAGGGATCATTAGGAAGGGTACAGAAAATAAGTCAGCAAGTATGATTTTGTCTCTTTATAAATCTATGGTGAGGCTCCCATCTGGAGTACTGTGTACAGTACTGGTCACTATACCTCCAGAATGATATTATGGAAATGGAAAGGGTGCAGAGGAGGGCAACCAGAATGATTAGGGGATTGGAACACCTTCCTTACCATCTGAGGCTGCAATGGTTGGGCCTCTTCACTCTTGAACAATGACGTCTAAGGGCTCTATCCCACATCCCTTTAAATGCAGATTAAATTTGTAGCTAAACTGTGCTCAAAAATGTTGGCCCCATGGCCACTGGACTTTTTGGAAAGAAAAAGAAGAAAACCCGGTAACACCTCCCCTAGCGAGGTTTCCAAGACCTACTGGAGAGGTAGGAAAATTTTTGCCTCGCTTAAAAAAGCTGTAGAGATTCATCTCTATTATCTTAGCAGTATATATCTGGGGACTCTGACATCACACTGAGAACACTGTATCATGGGTAATCGGCTGACCAATGAGAGCTTGGTAAAGGCCTCTGGAAAACATGGCGCTGAAAAGCGTGGGAGGTTTTGCATTCCTGAGATGCCACTCTAGTGAGCATACTCAGAAGAATAAGCTGTGTATTTGATTGGGTAGTCTCTGATGACGTGGATGGAATTTGTGAGGACTAATAAAAGTGTCTAGCTGATGAGGGGAGGGAGCTTTTTACCATTGAGCCGCTTTCCATCAACAAGCTGCTTGTTCTCTGATGCTTGCCTGCTTGATCTGATTCTGATGCAACAATAAACAAGCACCTAAAATCCCAGCTGTGTTTAAGAGATCTCATCATTCTTGCACTATCAATCATATCTAAGATATCCCCGTGAAAGAATCCCTACAAAAAGCCACCTTTTAAAAAGGCAGATGTCGTGGGACCATGTTTTAAAAAAACTTTCCCCACTACTAGCGCCAGTCAGCTGTTCCTCCGGCTAGTCTGCCACTTTTTTTTTAAAAAAACTTTTTTAACTAGCGCCAGTCAGCTGTTCCTCCGGCTAGTCTGCCACTTTTAATTTTTTTTAAATTTTCCCCCACCCTCCTAGCGCCAGGCAGCTGGCGATTGCGCTTTTTAAAAAAAACTTTACCCACTCCTAGCCCCAGTCAGCTGGTCCTTTTTTTAAATCCTAGCACCACCTGCTGGCCATGAGGCTGTACATGGGAACTGCTATCCCACATCTTCAGTCATGTGACGGGAGGAAGAGGAAAAGTCGGACCTTCTGAAGATCAGGATCTTCCCCAGGTGAGATAGTAGCCTAAGAGGTGACCTGATTGAAGTTTATTAAATCATACATGGTGTGGACAAAGTTGATAAGGAAAAACTGTTTTCCCTATCACACAACACTAGAACTTTTAGGGGGCACTCCATGAAACTTTTGGGTGCTAGATCTCAATCAAATAAGATAAAGTACTTTTTTACCTAGAAGATCACTGGTCTGTGGAACTCCCTGCCAGAAGAAGTGGTGACAGCTGTCAGCCTTGACAGCTTTAAGAAAGGATTAGACAAGTTCATGGAAAACAAGGGTATCAATGGCTATCATTATGGATGCCTAAGGACAACCTCTGGGTTGGAGAGGTAGGCAGGATATCTCTCAATGCAGGGAATCATAAGAAGGTGAAGACATCTGTTTGGGAATACCCTGAAGCAAATGGTGAGCCACTGTGTGAGGCAGAATGCTGGACTGGATGGGCTGTGGCCTGTTACAGAAAGGCTGTTCTTATGTTCTTATAATGTATTTTAAATGAAAAATAATTTAATTGCTATAATGTAACTACTGCTGTGTAATATATTATCTCTGATACTGCTCAGCTCACATTATTAATGCATGTTTCTCTTTCCTGCCTTATAGCTGGGAAAAGTAGGCCAAATGACAATATTTTGATTTACCAAAATAACAACAAGCCAAAATGAGGGAGAGGAAAATTAACTACCAAGTACAACTAACAATTGACTTGAATATAAGTCAAATAGTCTTAATGGTTGCTTACAGTACAGTATTGTGATTTTTAAGTATAGGTTTAGAATCACTTTCACATGTTATTGTTTAGATCTGGAAATTAGGACTCTTGTGTTTATATCAGTTTATACCACATTGTCACCTTTAAAAAAAAGTTGACAAAATTTAATACTGAGTAAGTATACATAAATATAGTATTGGTTGTCTACATTGCAATGTTCTCCTGTTATTACAGTACTATCTTTTTATCTTGTTTTCTCCCTTTCGCCACTGAAGCAATCTTAAGGCTTTCATTAGTTATGAAAAGTAAATATGGGATGTGTCATTCCAAAGCAGGAGTAAATAAAAAGGTGGCACACAATGCTGTGTTTGAGGCCTTCAGGCCACGAGGGAGATCCCCTCAGTGTCATTCTGTATTGGAAAAGAACAAGTAGGCAAAAAGTAGTTTCTCCTTCTGGAAGCTTCCATAGCAGTTTTTCTTAAAAGAGAGTACTGTATAGCTCTCCAGGCTCCAAAAAATGCTCTCCTACCTCAAAAAACAAACAGACAGACAGACAGACACACCAATGCCCAATCACTGTCGTTTTTTCTTTCATTATTTGTGTTTTTGCCATTAAAAAGTTGTCCACCTCTCTTCCACAGCATGCAGAGAATGCTTGTCCCCACCTTAGGCAACGGACAGACCAAGGCAACATCAGCATCCACCATGGGAGAAACCTATAGGCACACGGAAGGACATGTCCAGCGCAGATCTACCAATGTTCCTTTTAAGAAGAATGAATGCAAAAATGTGTTGAAGGCTCAACCCCCCCCCAAAAAAATGGAAACTCTGCCTGCCCATCTCCTCATGAAAAACACCTCTCTTCAGAAAAGAACAGTCAAACATTGAAGCTCTCTCTTGCTTTTGGCACCTGTGACTGCTGCTGAATAATATGAAGAGGGCTCTTGTTTCACAGAAATACAAATGCACATCTTTGGAGATGGATTGTTTTCAACACACTCCTTTCAATCAGCATTCCAGCTGACAGCTTAGAGCAGTGGTGGCAAACCTTTGACACTCTAGAGATGTTTTGGACCACAACTCCCAGAATTCCAAGCTGTGGTCCAAAACATCTGGAGTGCTGAAGGTTCACCACCACTGGCTTAGAGGGAGGCAGTGTTTTACTACCTTCTGGAGTGTAAAGGTTTGTCTTTGCTAACTCCTCCCAATTTTACTCTACTGCAGGGCAAGTGGTCTTTGGAATTGTAAGAAGGTGTTGCAAATGTAACTGTCATTTGAAGACAACACATGGAGTTTTATATGTAAAGCAGAAAATAAACAACAATGTTGTATATTCATTTGATCATTTTATGTTATTGTCACTGTCACGTTGGAGCCCAAGACTCCTAGCTGCCTGCAGTGATGGGTAGGAAGGCTGCTTCCTATTACATGTGCAGAAGATGGGTTGTGTCCCGGTGGGCCAGCATCTTCACTGTTACTTTGGAGCTGCATACCACAGTATGGAAAGACTGAACTGACCACACGAGCCCTGGTCCTCCAACGGCATGCTGCCACTCTCTGCCCCCTTGCATGTGCTGCATGAGCTGGCCATCTCACTTCCCCCTCACTGACAGCTTCCACTCTTTTAAATACAATTAGATTAGACCCAATCTTGTTAATGTTTAGAGCACAATCCATGGAAATCAATGGGACAACTCGGGATGATAAGAGTTGTAGAATTTTTACTGCGTAATTTATTGTGTCTTGAACTCTCCTTATTTTAGTGTTGTGAGCTGCCTTGAGTCTCTTCATCCAGAGAAAGACAGTCTACAAGTGACTATAAATAAATAAATGGGACACATGGACTGGAAAGAACCACAGGAGTCAATGACTCCAAAGGAATCCATGCCAATGCAGGAAATTACCACCAAGGATAACACTAGCAGATGGTCACCAAGCCTCTGCTTAAACACATCCCACATTAAAAAGCTCACCACCTTATGAGGCAGTCCATTCCATTGTTGAACAGCTTTCACTATCACAGAAATCTTTGCTGACACTGAATCAAAATCTCCTTTCCCTTAATTCAAATCAATTTGATCTACCTTGCGGAGCTGAAGAAAACAAATGTGTTGCATTTTTTTTTTTTAGTTTACACCCTCTCAGGATTTGAAAACAGCTATCATACCCCCTCTTAGTCTTCTCTTTACCAGAATAAACATGTCTTTCTCCTCCAAATGCCCCTTTTGAAGTTTGGTTGCCACTCCCAATGATATAGTATTTCAGGTGAGGACTTACCAATGCTAAAGAATCGGATATTATTACATCTTTTGATTTGGACACCGATATTCTGCTGATGCAGAATTATATCATGTTAGCAATTTCTGCTTACACTCAATTTATTTTAATTAGTCCACTCTAAGGAGAATTGGATCCAACCTACTGCCTTATTAACTCTTGCGCTTCCATTTTAGCAATGGTAAACATATACTTGTCAGGAACTGGAACCCTTCTATGTCTACAGTGGTACCCCGACTTATGAGGTACCCGACATACGGGGGGAAACGACTTATGAGCAGAAATCTGCTGGTGGTTTCCCCTGGCGCATTATGAATGAAAGATAGGGTTTCTTCGACTTACGAAAGAAACCTATCTTAATGTCTTCGAGCAACCGAGGCAAGCAGCGGTGGGCCTGGCTATGACCGCCACTTGCCTTGGCTGCTCAAAGACATTTTTAAAAACCTGCTCCTTCCCCTGCAACATGCCCGACTGGGGGGAAGGAGTGGGTTTTTTAAAAACGTCTTCAAGGCAAGTGTGGTGGCGGAGCCGTTCCATGACCACTGCTTGCCTCGAAGACATTTTAAATGACCCACACTTTCCCCCTTAACGTGCCCGACTGGGGGAAGGAAGTGGCGGGTTGTTTAAAATGTCTTTGAGCCACAGAGGAAGCACTTTCTCAGTGGCACAAAGACATTTTAAAGGACCCATTGCTTCCCCCTCCAAATCGGAGAACGTTGGGGGAGAAGCAAGGGCTTGTTTAAAATGTCTTTAGCTTGTCTCGGTGCCTAAGAGACATTTTAAACAAGCCACCACTTTCCCCCTCAATTGGGCACATTGCAGGGGAAAGTGTGGGTTGTTTCAAATGTCTTTTAGCCACTGAGGCCACACTGGGCGTGTTGGGGGGGGGGAGACGCAGTACGCGGTTTAAAATATCTTTAGCCACCGAGGCAACCACTTGGCAATTTAACAGCAATCATGTTAGTATCTCCCCCCCCCCCCAAGCCATGGTAAGACAATTTAAACAAGCCACCGCTTCTCTCTTTTGGAAAAGTCCACTGGGTGGTCTATGAAACTCCTTGCCAGAAGAAGTGGTGACAGCTCCCAGCCTTGACAGCTTTAAGAAAGGATTAGACAATGGCTATCATTATAGATACCTACGGACAACCTCTGGGTTGGAGAGATAGGAAGGATATCTTTCAATGCCATTTGCAGGGAATCATAAGGAGGTGAAGACATCTTTATCTACTAAAAGCTTCCAGCAAAAACTACATGAATATCTCAGACTTTTGCATTATACTTCACCACAGTAAATTTCCAAAGATGCATTCACACAAGAAGAATGCACTACCTTTAGGAATGCTTGAGAGCTGGGTATCATAGAATCATAGAATCACAGAGTTGGAAGAGACCTCAAGGGCCATCCAGTCCAACCCCCTGCCATGCAGGAACCCCCATCACAATATTTCCAACAGATGGCCATCCAGCCTCTGCTTAAAAACCTCCAAAGAAGGAGACTCAACCACCCTCCGCGGCAGCATAGTTCACTGCCGAATAGCTCTAACCGTCAAGAAGTTCTTTGTAATGTTCAAATGGAATCTCTTTTCCTGTAGTTTGAAACCATTGCCCCACGTCCCTCCCTCAGTCCACAGTTATCCACACATGACTTCTCCTTTAGATGTTTTAGATAAACAGGATGTTCAAGACATTCCTTGTCTGGACTACAAATCCCAGAATTCCATAGCCAACATGGCCAGTGGTCACACTGATTGGACGATTTGGGGAGTTGTAGCCTTTAGAAATTAACATTTCAAGCTCTCTTTGAAGCCGCCTATTATTCTTTTCCTGGGTCATGCTATGGTGTGTGCTCATTCTGTTATGGATGTAGCGACACCCAGCAACAAGACAGATAAAAGTTCTGCAGCGTAGCTCTGCAGAGGCCTCCCTGTTGTTTTCCCATTCTCTTTCCTCCCCTACTCAATGAGTGCTTTAAAAATTCTGGCCCAATTTATTTTGGGACTAAACAAAAACATGGGTTTTGTAAGTCTCTGGATAGACTCAGAAGAATGAGCTGAAAATTTTGCTCAGCTGCACAAGTGTTTGTTGGGCTTAAAGAAAAGAAAAATGCTTCTTTCAAAACCCGTCCTCTGTCTGTGAGCATTAATAGAGCACAGGACTTTGCGAATAAAAAGGAATGTAATGTCAGTATCTCCCCTCCCTCCCCAAGCCATGGCAATACTTAAGAACAGGGCTGAGTGGGCATAGCTCAATCCATGTATCCGTATCTCTTCTCTGGGGTTTGTGCAATGGGATTATGATGAACCAGCCTCTAAAATATTTGCTTCATTTGGCTGAAACTCTTGAATATATTTTGCAGGATGACACATCACTGCTTGGGTTGAAAACATGAGTACCAGAATGGTTGAAATGAATCATCTTTGAAAGTAACATTTTTTAATTTAAAAAAAACAAATTGTAGAACTTTGTGAACTAGGATTGCAAACAGGAAACCAACAGTTGTGTCATTTAGTAAAGCGACAAAATGCTTGATTAGTAGCAGGGGTGTAGCGTGGGGAGGGCAAGGGGGAGAGACGTTCCAGATGCAGCAATTAGGGGGCACCAAATTGCCTACTGCCCCCCACATCTCTGATTACTCCCGAGTAAATGAGCAGATGCGACTGGCGCGACTGGGCCGCCCCTCGCCACCACTGCCGTGTTCGGCCTCGCCTCCCCAAACTTTGCTGCTGCTTTGGCCAGAGGGGTGGTCTGGCTCAGTGCCCCATCTGCCCAGCGGCATGTGAATGACCCCGGGGGCACCAGGGCCACCGCTGCTGCCACCACCGTTGTTGTGCCGGGCCATGGAGCAGCCCGGAGTGGGGGCTTGGCAGGGTGACCTGGCTGAGCTTGGTGACCTGCTTGTCGGTGTGTGTGTGTGGGGGCACTGCCGCCTGTGCCCTGGTTCGTCTGAGGTGGTGGTGGGTGGGCTGGCACCACAGGAGAAGGGGATGCCCTCCAGGGAGCTCAGATGGGCCGAGGGGTGGTGGTGGGGGGAGTGGGGCTTGCTGTCTCGCTTGTTGGGGGCGCAAAAACTGACTCGCTCTCCTGTGTGTTGGGGGGGCACAAAAACTGGCTTTTGCCTGTGATTAGTGGTTGCCTCGGTGGCTAAAGACACCTGTGATTAGTAGCACTCTTTTCTTGAAGTTTAACCTCTGTTTTTATATTTATTTTTTACTTATATTTATTGGTCTCTTTTGCCGGACATATTTTAAAGCAAAAGTACCACAAGTCATCACAGAAGAATGGATGGAGTACCGTTCACTCATGTGATTGTGTAACAGCAATCGTGACTACTTCTTAGCTCAGGCCCCCCTTTTGTGGAGTTGCCACAATTTTGCATGTTGCCTGGGGAAGTTGTGGCTGGGAGGGAATTTCTGGGCTAGGCTGACTGTCAGTCTATCCAGATTAATCAATTATTCCTTCCCTGCCTTTTAATTACGACCCAAGGATGTGGACAGGGTGCTTGGATCTGTCTGTGGCACCACTACACAACTAGACCCTTGCCCATCATTGCTAATAAAGGAATCTGCGGGGGGGGGTGTACCTGGGTCCTGGAAGCTATCAACTCCTCATTAAGAGAGGGAGTGGTCCCTGCCCCCTTAAAGGAAGAAGTGATTAGGCCACTCTTTAAAAAGCCTAACCTGGACCCAGGGCTGGTGGTTAATTACCACTCAGTGGCAAACCTTCCTTATTTGGCAAGGTGTTGCAGTGTGTGGTGGCTGAGCAGCTCCAGGCTCTCCGGGATGAAACGGATTATCTAGACTGCCTTGGGCACCCTGTATGACAACCTTTGCCAGGAGAGAGACAGATGGAGTGTGTCCCTGTTGATCCTCCTAGATCCTCCTAGACCTCTCAGCAGCTTTCAACCATGGTGTCCTTCTCGACCGATTGGCTACAATGAGAGTTGGAGGCACTGCTTTACGGTGGTTCTGCTTATTACCTGGCTGACCTAGTCCAGAAGGTGGTACTGCTTATGCTTACATATAAAGCCCTAAATGGCTTACGACCTGGTTATGTAAAGGACCGCCTTGTTCCATATGAGCCTGCCCATACACTGAGGCCCTGCTGAAGGTGCTATCCCTTAAAGAGGTGAGGGGGGTGGCATGTCAAAACAGGACCTTCTTGGCTGTTGCCCCCAACTTTGGAATGACCTCCCAAAAGAGATCTGCCTGGCGCCTATGCATTTGGCCTTTCAGTGCCAGGCAAAGACCTTCCTGTTTAGCCAGTATTTTAATGAATAAATGTTCTTTCACCTGAGCACATGAGTAGCAGGATTTTATTATTTGTATATTGACTGTTTTAACTGTTTGTTATTTTGATGGTTTGTTGTTTATTTGGTTGGTTTTAAAGTGTTTTATTGTTTTAATATATTGTTGTATGCCACCCAGAGACCGCTTGGTAATGGGGCAGCTAAAAAATTCTGCAAATAAATAATAAATAAATAAATTCAGAGCCTCACTTCCCTGCTGTTGCTGAAATCAGACATGTTGGTGAATTTGCTGGTTGACCGATTCAATTGCATATCATGAGCCCTTTTATTCTTTCTGCTACTAATGTCTCAGAGTAAGTTGTAGAGACTGGATGTGCCATTTAATAGGAAGGAGGTAACACCCCCCTGTGCCATTTACAACCATTTTGATGGGCTAGGAAGAAGGGAAATGGGGTCAGGTGCCAGGGCCTGCAGGGAAAGACAAGAATAATCAAAAGTGGCTTCCTTTACCCTTCTGCCAGCAGGGCCCTTATACATAAATCATCTGTTCATGAAGGCAAAGTCCGGATCTGACCTAATAAAGGGCATAGGCATAGAAGAGCAGCTTTTAAAAACAAACTGTCAGAGTAGCACAAGACAGACACCTATTTAAAAATACAGAACAACATAAGGTTAATGGGACAAGCCAAAGGCTTGCCCACATACAAAGCCTTTACTGTATTTGATACTGCTCTTACAGCAGAGCTTGGAACATGAGGCTAAAAAGCTTAATTGATTTTGTTGATCATTGAAGAACTTCCCCATATGTAATTGGTCATGAAATTTGCATTAATGGCTACAGCCATAGAAGGTAAATAGAGATTTCCCCATTTAGTCATTGCGCTTCCACCCAGTGTGATCTTCCCAATGAGTCTTAAAGTATCTTCTCAGGAAGATGGGTTATTATGGGATTCTTCCTTGCACCCCCTGTGCTCCTCCTGCCCTTCTCTCCCCCACCCCACAATGAAAGCAACTGTGTTGTTTAGTATAGGTTACAAAACCAACCAAATAAGTGTGAATATGTTAGGAATAATCTGCTAGCTAGACACTCTTCTGTAGAGAAAATTTTTTAGAAAACCGAGCTTAAAAATTATAGAAACAGGTTTTCAAAGATACATAAATAAATATACAGTGGATCCTTGTATAACAAACGGTTTATATAACATAAAATCTGTACAACATAAAAAATTCCGGAGATAGGGGAAATTTGCATAACAGAATCGCCTATGGGGCAAATCTGTACAACATAAAAATGGTCGCCATTAGGGATAACTCCATTTTCAATGCATTCCTATGGGAAATTTGTACAAAGGAAAATTTGCTAAACAAAATTTCATTTGGAACAAATTAATTCCTCTATACAAGGTACCACTGTACTTTAACCCCCCCTCCACCATTAACATAAGACCAATGATGCACTAATAAGATTCCACCACCACCATTCTTTTCCAGTTATTGTGGTTCTAGAAGCATGTACTGTATATCTCAAGATAACTTTTTCAGAGCAATTAAAACTTCTAGATGTCATAGAAGCAAACAGCTCAGAAATTCCCAGTCCATATGTGTGCAGGCATTTGTGTTCTTGCACAAGTTGGTTTTAATTGCCTTATTTGTTTCTAGGTGGCAATAACATTATTACTTCAGTTATCTTGTCCTGTCTACTACATCACTGTAATGCAAGAAGAGAGAAGGCTTGCTAAACCCAGCTGCAATTCATAGTGTTCCCCAGATCTTAATTTATTTGGTGTACAATGGTGTCCCTTGAGCTTAAAAAAAGCCAACAAGCTATATCTTCTTGTCTGAAAACACTGGCAACATAAGCATGATACGGGAGCACAGGGGATTCATTGCCCAAGTGTAGATTTTGTGCACTTGGATGACAATAATTCATAAAGTCATAAATAATTCCATAAACCCATAAGTAATTTCAGCTGAGAACAGTAGTTATTATCCTGGCCTCCCTATCAATGTCCAGGAGATTTTGCAAAGCTTTTAATAATTTGAGTAGAATCTGCCTGCTGAAATAATGCTCATTTGGGCCCCTCCTCGCCCTCAACCCTTTCCAGTACAGCTCATTGTCATAAGAGCTGGCATCAGCTTTAAGAGTCAGTGTCTGATTTCCCTTCTTTTCCTCGCCTCTCCTCATAACATTCTGGTGGTTACTTCACGTCCTGTTCGTCCCTCCTTGCTGTCCTGCTTGGGACCGGTACAAAAAAAAAAGAACTTACTTCAAATTCATAGCATGACAGCAAAAAGTTGTCTCAACCACGCCCCCAGAACCGGGAACAGAGCGTGACAAGCTATACCTGCCCCTGGGCTGGGGAATTCTTTTGTCTCTGTTCCTGTTCCGGGACAAGGTCCCGTGAGGTAACAACTGCCATGCAACGAAGGCAATCTTCCACTTGTGAACTTGCGTCCATCCACTTCTTTCGTACTTTTGAGTGCCGTGGATCGGCATTTCGAATAGACGAAGCACAGGGGGGATGCACGCTTTATTTTTATGGGTTTTTTTCAAAAATGCAGATCTTGTCACGAAACAAGGCCGTGAAGTAACACTTGTCACGAGACGTGTTATCATGACTGTGAGTAAACGGAAACAGGGACTGAACAGGGACAAAACCATGTGACCACGAACAACGTTGTCATGGTACAAACCTAATCGCTGAAGAAGGTAGGATGTGAAGTAACGGCCATTGTTTTCAGCCAGATCTTAGATTTGACACATGTATGTAGATATGGGATTCTTGACAGTTTTTCAGTCTGTGTGTGTGTTTTGTGTCGTTACAATCGTGACCCCATGTCCATGGAGTTTTCTTGGCAGGAATACTGGAGTGTCTTGCCAGTTCCTACTCCAGGTGCCTACAGCACCTGGTATTCCCTAGTGGACTCCCATCCAAGTACTAACCAGGGCCGACCCTGCTTAGCTTCCAAAATCAGGCGAGATTGACAATAACTGAGTCTCTCTAGAAGCCTTTTTGGTTAAAGAACAGATATAAAATGCTCTATAAATAAAGAAGAGTTATCTATTATATTTCTTTCTGTCCCTATTGTATCCTTTAAATGAAAAATGAATGCTTTCTGTCAGCCTGTCATTGCATAGACAATTATTGTGCTCTATTTTATCTATGGCCTCTTTCCCTAATGACTTGTTCCTAGCCGAGATCAACAGTAGCACAGTATGAAACAGTAAGACAATACATGTTGTTTAAAGTTAAGAGTACATGTTAACGATTAAGAAAACATGTTGGGTCTTGAACTGGTTACAAGTTTAACTGGGAGTTAGATTATCGGTATTTCATGTTACCTTATCACAGGGAAGAAAGACCTGAGAAGTAGAACTGTGCCTGACTTTGGAATATTTGAGTGAAACAGCTGTTCAGAATGTATTTTTGGATCAGGGTTGGTTGGGTTGGGGGCTTTATTTATGTTGGGAACAGAAGATTTGAAGATGGATGTCTAAACTGTTTGAGGATTTCCGCTTTGAACTCATGATGGTCACCTGGCCCTATGCCATGTCTTCTGTCATCTCCTTACACAACAAATTTATGGATCTATGGAGATGGTAAGATTTGGAATACAGTATGTTCATTCCTTTCCCTAGAAAATTTGCTCTCTGTTGGGTGTGTGTGCGCGTGCGTGCGTGCGTGAGTGCGCATGCACACACGTGCATGTTTTCAAGATCTGACTTTTGCAACTGTTATGCTTGTATTTAGGTGTTTATTATGTGTGAAGTGGAGATTATGGTCAGTTACAGAACAATCCTTTATCTGTGAAGATTCTCAGTCATCCAGGTGAGTTTATCTGGAAGTTGAGTCATGGCTACTGGACTTCTTTTTTGAGAGATAGAAATGTTTCACTGTTCATCCAAACAAGACCAATGAAGCTGTTTGGAATGGATTATGAACAGCAAAACGTTTCTATCTCACAACCCAGTTCCACTGAATTTAATGCAGCTTACTGGTGAACACAGCACAGTGTTGGCGAACCTATGGCACGGGTGCCAAAGGTGGCACTCGGAGCCCTTTCTGTGGGCACCCGACATTGCCCCTTCACAGGCCACCTGTATTCAGGTTAAATTGCTGTATTGGCACTTTGCGAAAAATTAGTGGGTTTTGAATCGCAGTTTGGGCACTTGGTCTCTAAAAGGTTCGCCATCAATGACATAGCACTACAGTCTTAATTAATTCTAGTTACTAAGGGGGTGGGGTGGGATGGGAATCATAGGAGGCGTAATGCAGCAGTTTATGTAACAGGATCAGTTTCTGTGGCAGAAAAACAGCCTATCATTGCAATCAGAAGTAAGCCCCATTACTCAGAAGTAAGCCCCACTATGACCAATTGTGTTTGCTCCCAGATATGCAAAATTGCACTTTAAGTGTCTTTCTCCTTCGCATCAGATATCTCCAGATGCATGTATTTTAATGGAAAATAAATATGTCTAAAGGGGAGAAAGGGTGGAATTATAGACGATATGTGTGACTCATAAATAAAAACAATGATAGATCCAGTGTATATAAATAATTCTACATTGGTTTACACTGCTAAGCACACTTAATAGGGCTCATTGAAGGTGGGATGCTGATGCACGCACAGTGTGCTGAACTAAATATGAATGAGGACAACCCTGGTAGCTTTCATTCTTTAATCTGCCTTACAACTCAAGGTTCAAAGATTTTATACACACAGGTAATGAGCATTAGTTGGAATGGGGTGAGGGTTTTTGCCACATCATAATGATAGGCTTCTTTTCTGCTTGACCCACAATTGCTGGGATTGAAAAGAGTGGGTAACAGGGAAATGAGATCATAGGGAGGGGGAGGGGAGAAATGGCAAAAGAAGAGTCTGGGTGAAGTGGGAGGCTGGGAAATGAGTTTTCTAATATTTTTGTAGCAGTCTCCTTTTCTCCAGAGCTCAAAGCAAGAAGGATGGAGGGTGAGAAGCATGGATTGGGCTTCCTTTTTCTTTAACTTCCTGGCAAGGCTTTATTGTGGTCAGCTTCCCAATGCTTAAGTGGGGAATCAGCATCAACTCAATTGTCAAAAATTAGGCCTCCCTCCCCAACAACTGAAATGTAACTGAATTAGAACTTTGAGCTCACTAACAGTCAACTAAAATGTTAACCCTTCCCCACTTGCTTTCACATCTCTGGATCCTAGAAACACTGGAAGTGTTACTTTTCTTCTGCCAAGCAACTCTGGCATCTCTCTCAGAACATTACAAAGGCAGTCTTAACTTCTGAGATGTTCTGGATGAAGAGAGCTGCTGAATTCCAGCCTTTTCTTGAAAGTGCCTTTTCTGTTTCCCTGTATCTACTCCTCTGAAGGAGGGGGTGCAGAAGTGAGCACCCTCCTGCACCAGCTCTGCAACACATCACTAACGAGGAGTTGTGTCTGCCTTGGTTTCTCTCTTTGTGGCTTCGGGTGGACCTCCACATCCAAAAGTAGCAGTCTCTTCAGCATCTAAGACAAAGCCAGTGGGTGACAGCCAGGTGCTCTCCATCTTAAACAATAGACTGCTGCCTTCACACTTGCACGAAGAAGAGTCCCTCGGGATATATGTATCCATTTCAGCACTACTTGCTGCCTTTGACTTGACATTTTGAATGGCAAAGGAAGAACAGTTATTCTCTCAGGTGTCTGAGGATTTTGAAACCTCACCCACACACAGCAACGAGAGAGAGAGAGAGAGAGAGAGAGTATGCCAATTTAAGGCAGTCTTCCCCTACATGATGCTCTACCCATGTTGTGGACTGTACTCTGAAACTTTGAACCCTTCTTATCTATCATCTTTATACCCTGCTTATATCCTGTCTGGTATCTTAAAAACATGTGTCCTAGACTCGTAGGACTTAGGAGAGGCATTAAATCCAAGTTAAACAGCAACACAACATTCCACATTTGAAGTAGAAGACAACACAGATAGCTGTGGCATGATGATGACCAAAAATAACACTGGAAATAAATAACTGTGTAAATGAAAACGGGACATAGTAGGTAACAGAGAGGTATGCATCGGCCATGGATTCACTCTAGCACTACATAGTAGATCTACATAGTAGGGCTAGAGGTGGGCTAGTAACTAGAGATGGGCACAAACTGCTGGTTCAGCAGTTTCTTTCAGTACATTTATCAGCCAAACAGGTGTTTGGTGCTTCCAGAGGCAGCAGCCTAGCTTCCCTGCCTCTCCTCCTCTGAGTAGGTGCCAGTGGAGAAGGTGGGGCTTTAAAATGCCAAACACCAGTTGGGCTGTAAATCGCAATGGCAAGAACCAGCAAGCTGGTTGTTTATGCCCATCTCTAATCTCTAACTTGTTAAGATGTTTCTTAAAAGCTCCAGCTATTTTTTGTATTATATTGCAGACCAAGAGAGAGAGAGAGAGAGAGAGAGAGAGAGAGATTGATCCTTTGACAGGTCATCCACAGACTTTAGAGACCAGATGTAGCTTTATAACTGCCCACAAACAAATTATCTATGGGCAGTTGGAAATGTAAAGGGACAAGATTGCTCTAGCAGACTCATTAGGTTATTGCGCTGAGGTAAAGTGTGGGTCATTCTGGAGCTGAAGTCTTACATCAGTACTTCCATCACTTCCCTGCCAATTCCTACATTGTCAAGCACAAGTGTGTCACAGATAAATTGCTTCTTGATTCACATTTGCTAGTCTGTGGGAGCATGCTAGACTGAATAGGGTTCAGCTAGTAGCAACTTCTCTCAGGTTCTGGGGCTATCTTGAATCCAGCCATTCCTGTTCCTGCCGGGACACCCATAGCAGGGCACTAATAAGTCCAGGCATAGAGCTACGGAACAAGATACTGGCCATTGCCTAGCAGCTGCTTTCTGTAGTTTCAGAAAGAACTTTCCCCCTAGCATTAATCTCTGGGAGATCCCTACTAAATGCTGGTGGTCTCCCATCCAAACTATTAACCAACATGGTTTCATTTCCAAAGTCAGGTAAGTGTGGGGATTCCATACCCCAACAGACTGTGAACCCCAAAATATGTTGGCAGCACCGAGGCAGCTTTAGGGCCTGGATTTCCAGAGACCAAGAAGGAACCCGGTGTGGTTAAGCTGACCTGGAGCTGACCTCACTCAGGAGGCCAGAGAAACAATGGGACTCCTGGATATCAGGGCACATCTGGTCCGTTACTGAGCCCAAAGCTCCTTCCTCTCCCCTTCCTCTGTCCTTATCAATGATTCCCCACTAGCTAAGCATATTCCTCCTAGATAAGGGTGCATTCTCCCCACCACCACCACCAATGGAATGCATTACATGACCAAAGACCATCCTTCCTCTGTCCTATTGTGTTATTGTCACAAATATCTCTCTTGGTCTCAGGCACAGCGCAGAGACACTCAGAGACACTCACACAGACACCCACGCACAGAGAGACGCAGCCTGGGACCAGAAATGATTGTACCCCAAAACTCTGTTTATGCATAATTAATAATGCTACAGGTAAGATTCTGATTTTAAGATGACAACCATCAGCACAAGCCAGTCCTTTGTGCCTTCCTCCCTTCAACCATGTTTTATAAATCAAGGAGTTGTTAAATTGTCTTCCTGCCAGGTTCCCAGCAATGTTCAACTTCTTGTTCCATCTTTATAAGACCAAACTTTTGGATCTATGTATGAATAGTGGATGCAGAAGTGATTTTTTTGGAAAAAAAATCTCTGGTGGATCCCTCATAATCCATCCCTCAGTTACTTCATTTGGCTGCAACGATATATAGACTGAGACACCTTTCTTTATTCAGGAGTAGGCACTAAAAGTGTGCACAACACTTCCTCTACAGATTCTTCCGATTGCTGCTGGGTGATGCTGTACGAAAGAAATCTCATTGCTCTGAGAGCGCTTTGTGTTATTAAAAGTCCAATTAAAATAAAATCAAATAGTTTCATTAACTTCAACAACAAAAAATTATACTCCCAATTGCTTTCTTCTCATTTAAGGGCATTTACATCTGAATGACTCTTCCACTGTGGGCATGTTTGTAATTAATGCAATTACAAGCCAGGGATCTTTTTCCAAACTAATGTAAAAGTGGAATAAGAACTTTATCAACCTGACTGTTTTAACTGGAATATGGCTTTGTTTTCAAGCATATGGAGAAATTATTATTTTCTGTACTCTGGCTAGGTTGAAATGTAGCATCTTACTTAACGATCCCCTTACTTTTGTTGATTAATTTCCTCATCCTGGCTTGAATTACTTCTCTGAGACAGATAGCAAATACACTAAATGATGTTGGAAAGTAAGAGGAAAACCATAATTTGGCCTAAATCCAATTATTAGTTTCAATTAGAGTTGACCCATTGAATAAATAGGAGCTGAACGACGGTTGACAATGGCCTGAATCCAGTTGGTTGTCCTGGCTTGGTAGACCCAGTAATTTAGTAGCTGAATGGTGGGTCAGCATTTATGTAAACCCACCTGATTCAATGAGGCTACTCTCATTGGCACAAAGGAGCCTTTATATGATCTCACTTACAGAGTCTGGCAATTTATTCTGCCAGAGGAAGCTAAGACTCAGGGAGACAAAATCCACATGAAAACAGCCATATATACCACAAATTCTCCCTGACACTCATCTCAGAGCTATGTACAGTGGTACCTCTACTTACGTATTTAATCCGTACCGAATGCATGCTCTAAAGTCAACAACTCTTAAGTAGAGGTAACATATCTTAAAAATTGAAAAAATATATAAAAATAAAAAAATAAAAAATTGTATGTAGAGCAGACTGCATTTGAAATTTGTAAGACAGCAGTTAAAATGCCAATGGTTTTCTGCTCTTAAGTCAAATTGCTCTTAAGTAAAACCGCTCTTAAGTAGAGATTCCACTGTACATTCTTAATAGTAATAGTAATAATGATTGTGTGCTGTCAGGTTGTTTCTGACCTGGCAAACCTTCCCAAGGTTTTTAAGGTACTATATAATCAGGTTTGCCATTCTCTTCTTCTGGGGGCACCCAGGGAGAGTGCAGCTTGCCCATGGCTATGTAGCCTGGTTCTTTTCCTAAAAAGCACACTGGGGAATCAAACTCCCAATTGAAATAGTACAAAATGAAACAAAACGAAAAAGTGGGATGGGGTGGAGGATATAAACTGCCCTGTAACAACATTGGAAAGGCCATAAGCTGCTAAAAACAAAATAAAACAAAGAGAGAAGAAGAAGAAGAAGAAGAAGAAGAAGAAGAAGAAGAAGAAGAAGAAGAAGAAGAAGAAGAAGAAGAAGAAGAAGAAGAAGAAGAAGAAGAAGAAGAAGAAATATGTGAGAAATAAGGTGAGGAGAGGATGCACCTCCTGTCAAAATTCTAAGGCATGCCCTTTGACAGATGCCATGTTCTGGAAGGCTCCTTCCTATAGAAAACCCATCTGAATGATGGAATATAGTGGAGTAATGTAACCATCTTGGATTAACAAGCAGGCATTTTATAGCTCTGAAACCCGCAAAAAGCAGCAGGTAGAGGCCATTTCCAACCCCTTTCCAGACTAGCCAAGGACATGTCAATCCAGCCTGCTCTGTTTATCAAATTCCAGCAGAATAAAGCAGTAGGAGGAAGTGTTAGATCCCTAAAACCAGACAGAACGAGATTCCATGAAATGTGGTCCATTTAATCCAGGCTAGGTTGGATTAAATGGACCGCATCTCAATGGGCCAAGCATTCCAAAGAGAGAGAGCAAACAAACACTTGGTTAGAGGTACTGTATATGGGCTGAAATCTATGGTTTGGGAAGGAAGGAAAATAACTGATGAGATGACACCAAATAGTAAAGTGATACAAAAGGGGTGGGAGAAGAGTACAACAATGTAAGTCCTGTGAACTGTGTTAGGAGATGACATTCCTGAGCGTACTAGGGAGTCTCATTACAGAGGTTTGTAAAGTTTTCTCTGGCTCCATTCTCCTTTCTTTGCCTCTAGTTTCCTCCATCTTTTTGGAAAATTCCCTTTGTTTGGAAACTGTGAAAGAACTTACAAGGATGACAGTAGGGGTAAATCACGTTACACAGAGAACATGCATTTGTTGGCGCTTAGCCTGAATCTGGAATGTATATATGTTGGGAATTTCCTGGCTCTTTCTGAATTTGCCTCATCACCTCAGAAGACTGAAGCTGCTATGGAGAAGGCAAAATATGAGAGCTGAAAATGATAAAAGTAAAGTAAATATATTCTGAGAAGAATGAAAGACTAACTGGGAAGGGTAAGGAGAAATATCAGGAGAAAGATAGGCAAGATGCTGAGGAAAAGTATCCTATTCCAAGAATTCTTAGAAAATGCAACCAAAAGAAAGCTGGGATATCAGAAGATTATTGGGCACTCAAAAATGGTGGGGAAAACAAAAACAAAAACAAAAGCCATGCAGATTTCAGAACTGGAACTAGCTAACTTTGTACCAGTTGCAAAAATATGATACTAATGCACACACACGTCCATATTTTCACATCAGTTACTTTGGTAAAAAATAACTTGATTTTGAAGAAATAAGAATAGCATTAACATAACATCTATTGTAATTGTGAGATCTGCATATACAGTCAACTAAGGAATTAAAACTCCCAAGGACTGGCTCTTCAGACCGTATCAATTCACCTTACTTTCCCATTTATTCAAACAGATGGATCCTTTATAGCTGTCTTTCACCTTCTTCTTCATTAAATAAGATGAAACAAATCATTAAGAAAAATGAATACGTTTTCACATTTAAACTCTGCTTACTGCCAGACAACGAGGAATAGCAACATTAATTCCCAAGCATTGATGAACTTGAATGATCTTAAATATTTCTACTTCAGACTTCCTCGGATGCCGCAAACAAACCTTGTTCTCGAAGAATCAGGAGGATGGAGCACACTAGAGCAGCGTTTTTCAACCGCTGTTCCGCGGCACACTGCTGTGCCGTTGGACCTTGGCTGGTGTGCCGTGGAAAAATTCTTCCCACACCAGCAAGGCAGCGGTTGTGTAGTTCCTCCCCAGGTCCTGGGGAGGAGACCGGACTACCTTTCCCGGCGTGCTTTGCTTTGCGCGCCAAGGAAAGGCTGACCGTGGGTGGGGAAGGAGAAAAAAAAAGGAGGAGGAGGAGGAGGCTGACTGGAGAGCGAGAGAGAGCCGGGAGACCCACGAGGCCGAGCCAGGTAGGAGCGGGCGTGCGCACCCCTCGGCGGCCCTTAATGGTCATTTTTTGGTGGGGGGGGGACAAAGTCAGCCGCCGGTGCGCTCTCCAGCCACCTCCACCCAGCACCTGCGGCCGCCCTGGAAGAGGACGCGGGGAAAGAGTGGAGGGGAGCGGCGGCAGGCTGCCTTTTCCTCCCGCCGTTGCGCCCTCCTGCCTGCTGGCCACCTCCGGGGCTCCGGCAGGAGGCGAGGGGGGGGGAATTCCCAGCATGGTCCTGCGCCCAAGCCCCCCGCCCCAGGCCAAGCGGCGGCACACAGCACCCCCAGCAACCCCCAGCAACCCCCACCCAGCACCTGCGGCCGCGCGGGGAAAGAGTGGAGGGGAGCGGCGGCAGGCTGCCTTTTCCTCCCGCCGTTGCGCCCTCCTGCCTGCTGGCCACCTCCGGGGGTTCCTCTCACCTCGCCCGCGTGGAGGAGGAGGAGCTGCGGGGCGGCGATGCGGACCGGCTGCCTCCTCTTGCGGGGCCTGGAGGGCGGGCTGGGCTCAACGGCCGGCGGCGAGGAGGGCCCGGGGGGGAAGGCCGTCTGTGGAGGAGGCGGGAGCCGAGAGAGCCCCGGGACGGCCCCTTCCTCGGCCGAGTCGCTTTCCTCCTCCTCCTCCTCCTCCTCCTCGCTGCTGGCGTAAGCCACGAGCGACATGTCCCCCGCGGCGGGTCCTACGCGAGACCGGGGCTACGTCCGCTGGACTAGGCCGCGCCGCCCAAACCCGCTAGGCCCGGCCGGTCACCATGGCAACGCCAACGCCGCGGCCGGCCGTGCGGAGGGGCCTTGGCGCCTCCTGAGCGGGGCATGCTGGGAGTGGTAGTCCTCCTGCCCTAGCTGGAGCGACCAGGGCCGCGAGGGCGAAAGGAAGGACCGGAAACGCAGGGGGAGCCCGCGAGCCAGCATAAGTGACTCTGCCAGCAGTTGGACAGCCAGCCACCACCCCGTGGTCACTTCACAGCCACAGAAGGCCAGGAAAGGGTAACCCCATGCCAAATAATCCCAAGGGAAAAAGAGGGAAGGTGTTTTGGAGGCAGAGAGATGCCCCCCCCCCTCTTGGGAGCTGGAAGGGCCTCAGGGGAAGGAAGGGGAGGGGAAGAGGGAGTATGAATTGGTGCCTTATTAACAAGTGAACCTGTTGCACGATTTCATGGGATGAGTGGCCCAGGTGACCCAAGGGTGTCACCTACTTTTGCTGCAAGAGACTTAACAAGAGTGCTACCCCTTCCCCACCCGAGATTCAGCATCACATCCTAGGCGAGTGTCGCTTGGCCTCTTCTTCTCGAGTGAGGAGGAGCGGGGTGATTCTGGAAGCCAGTTGAAGTCAGGACTGCTCTTGTGGGGCTCCTTCTCAGACAGGCATGTCCAAACTTCAGCCCTCCAGATGTTTTGGACCACACCTCCCACAGTCCTTTGCCATTGGCAATCTAAGCTTAGACTTCTGGGAGTTGTGGTCCAGAACATCAGGAGGGCCGAAGTTTGGACTATTTCATAGTAAAGTAATTATAAAATACTTTGTGTTTATTTGATTCCTATTCAAGAGAACTACTGTTTATATATAGTCAATATAGGCACAGAGTTAATTTTTTAAACATTTTCTAATGGTGGTGTGCCTCGTGATTTTTTTCATGAGCCAAGTGTGCCTTGGCCCAAAAAAGGTTGAAAAACACTGCACTAGAGAACCCAAGATTCCTCTTCGGGCGTAAAGGCTACACATGAGCTGGAATTTCCTTCTGCAGACTTGTTCCTTTTTGCACATTAAAAGCTAACAATTCCCTGGTAAGTATGGTGAGCTTTTGGGGGCAGGAAGGACTGAACAAAGATTCTGAAATGTGCCCCTTTCCTCACAGCATGGCATGCTTTGGATAGTGTGCACATAAGTTATATATTTTTCTGTACCTTTCAGCTTTGCATACTCAAGGCAAATGCCTGACATTCATGGCCTTTGTTGTAGGTCTGGCTTGCCATGACAGAGCTGTTCGGCAATGGAATATGCTGCCACGGAGGGTGGTGGAGTCTCCTTCTTTGGAGGTTTTTAAGCAGAGGCTGGATGGGCATCTGTCGGAAGTCTTGTGATGGGGGTTCCTGCATGGCAGGGGGTTGGACTAGATGGCCCTTGAGGTCTCTTCCAACTCTACGATTCTGTGATTCTATGATCATTCTATGATCTATGAAAGCTATGAGATAAAAAGGGCTGTCGAAAAGATGGCTGCCCAGATGCTAACTGAGTCCACCTCTTATCAGCCAGAGCCAGCATGGCGCCAGTCCAGTGACACATGGGGGAGCCATAGTTTCTCCACCACTGCTGCAGAAAAATCCAAATAAAAATAAAAAGGGCCATCTGGAGGTGGGTAACATTCAAAAGAAAAGATAACCAAGGACAAAGCTGGTAGAGCCAGAGGCTGGGAGTTCAATTCCCCATTGGTCCTTCTTGAGAGGCGTTAGACAAGATGATCCATAAGGCCTCTTCAAGTAGAGTGTTGTTGCTGCTGTTGTTAAAAATACCAGGCACAGTCAATCAAAATTATAAAGATATTGACTGGTATTATATAACAGATGCCATGACTCAACTTCCAGATATATAACAGATAGAAGTTCTATCAAAAACATTTATAACAACAACAACAACAACAACAACAACAACAACAACAACAACAACAACAACAACAACAACAACAACAACCACATTATCTGGCCCATCCCTCAATCACCTTTGTCACCCTATGGTCCCGGATCATGTCTGCGCATTCCCGGCATTCGTCATTAAAGGCCAGGGTGGACAACTTGTTTAGGAGGGAGTTGGGCACCAAGCCCTTTCTGTATTGGGTGACCAGAAACTGCTGGATATGTTAGAACATAAGAAGAGCCATGCTGGAGTGGCCCCACCAGATGCGTCTGGGAGTGCACGAGACCAGATATCTGTCTCCTGATACCACTCCCCTGCATCTGGCCCTTGAAGTACCCTGGTTTTAAGCCTGGAGATTACACATCTCCATCATGGTTTGTAACCTGTGATGGACTTTTCCTCCAGGAATCTGTCCAATCCCCTTTTGAAGGCATCCAGCCCAGATGCCATCACCACAGCCTGTGGCAGGGAGTTCCACAGACTAACAACACGCTGGCTGAAAAAAATTTTCTTTTGTCTCTTCTTACTCTCCCAGCCCTCAGTTTGAGTGTATGTCCCCTAGTTCTGGTATTTTGTGAGAGGGAAAAGAGTTCCCTCTATCCACTTTACTCATGCCCTGCATTATTTTGTATGTCTCAATCATATCCCCCCTCAGGCGCCTTTTTTCCAGACTAAAGAGCCCCAAATGTTTTAGCCTTTCCTTATAAGTGAGGTTCCCCAGCCCAGTAATCATTTTAGTCGCTCTCTTCTGCAACTTTTCAAGTTCCACTATGTCTTTTTTGAGACACCAGTACCGGCCACAGGGTCGGCAGGCCCACCCCCTTCCTAAATGTCTCGAACTCCTTAGTGGCAACCAGGTACCCCCTCCTTGTGCGCGGCGACAATGACAGGCCTATTGCGCACTCGGCTTCACCTCTCCAATCGTCTACATGTCCTCTGGCAGCTCCACTGGGTGTTTGGAGGCTCCTAGGGCTAATTCCCTGAAGCACTTGATCTGTTGGCGGGAGAGGGAGTCGGCTAAGGTGTTGTCCAGGGATGGGACATACTGTACTTGGCATGTACTAGAACCAGGCTGTTCAACTTTGAACAGGCCGAGGTCTACTTTTTCCGGCCCAAAATGCCCGAGGGCTACTACACGAAAACCTCTACTTACGAATGCTATCCGTTCTGAGCACATGCTCATAAGTAAAAACTTTTGTAAATAGAGCAGCAGTTTCCCATAGGAATGCATTGAAAACCATTTGATCTGTTCTGGAGGAACAGATTTCAATGCACCATGGCCCTTGAACTGCCCCGCTTGGGTGAGACAGTGGCCTGGCAGACCCAGAACTTTGCTGGGGCAGTGGTAGTCCTTGGGATGGGGGAGGGAGGGTGGAGAAATTATGCCCTTCCCTTTTTTATTGATGGTGGTCTACCTGTTGGGCAGGCCTGCACTAGAATGTTGTGCTTAAGGGCCAGCAAGAAGAACGCCCTCACCAGGCACATAACCATTTCAGTCTTGGCAGTGAGATTGTTGACTATGTGGACCACAGCCTGATTGTCGCACCAGAAAGGGATGACAGTTTGCCCAGCTGCCCGCCCAAAGGCGGAGGGCCCCCAGAATGGGAAACAGCTCTAAAAAAGTCAGGTTGCAGGTGATGCCCTGCTCATGCCACACTGCGGGCCACTGGCCATGACACCACTGGCCCCAGGGTGCCTGCTGCGTCAGTCTGCACCTGGAAGTCCGCCCCCAGGTGCGTGTTGGTGCACCAGAATGACACCCTGTTAAAGTCCTCCAAGAACTGGCACCACAACCTGATGTTGGCGCGCATCCCCACCATGCTCCTAGCCCGGTGAAAGGGGTGTGTGAGCCCCCATGTAGCCGCGCTGAGGCACATCAAGAATGTGCGCCCTGGTGCGACCACCTTGCATGCGAAATTCAAGTGGCCGATAATGACTTGGAGTTCCCTGAGGGTGGCCTTCCTGCGCCAGCCAAGGCATCCATTCCAATGCAAGAAGGAAAGGCTAGCACGATAAGCACATCATCCCATAAGACTAAAGGAGCACTCAGAAACCAGTGAGCAATGCAAGTCAATAAGTGAACAAACAGTGAGGAAAGAGGAAAATGAATGGAAAGGGTCAGCGATTGTGTGCTGTTGTTTTGCCCACTTCTAGCAAGAGTGCCTTTTGCTGGTACTATAGTGTTGACCCAGGAGGAATGCCAGTTCATAGCTTACACCATCGTCAACTGTAAATGTTACATGGATGCACTTGCATCCAGAATGGAAGTGTGCTTCTCAGCAAGAATACAGGGAGGAATGGATAAGCTATAGTATAGGGGTACTCTAGCATTTGGAGGAGCTCACCAGCACAGTCCTGGGGAGAAACACCATTCCTCTTACCCTTCTGACCAGGGGCACACTGCAGCTGATAATGGAAGTGATTTGTAGTAGCCATTAATCATAGCGTGTCCCATGAATGGGTTATTTATTTTTCTTGAATATGTTGAGTAACACTACAGTTGTCCTGCCCTTTCGTGGTTCATATACTGCGGTATATCGCGGGTCCACAGTTATGAAAAAAGGCCCCCTGGGGTAAGGAGGAAAAGGCCTTCCCAGGCCCGGTGGAGACCCCAAAAGTGCTTCCCTGCAAACCGGAAGTGACTTCTGGTAAACCAGAAGTGACCTCTGTTGTGTATTGATCTGTATTCCTATTGGTTTCTGTTCCTGTTCCAAAGGGAACAGGCCTATTGGTTTATTCAAGTTGCTGCATTTGGATCCTCAATCCTATTGGTCTCTGCCAAAAGGCAGCTTTGTGATTGGTTGTAATTGTTCCCTCCAAAATGTATCTTTTCCTAGCCAGTCCTGGCCCCTATAAAAGTAGCTCCCTCTCCCCAGTCCCCAGTCTTGTTCTCTCCCTGAATAAAGAGCTGTTACACTAGAAGCTGTCTCCAGCCTGCTATGTCAAGAGCTGAAATCACTAAACCCATGCCACTACACTGGCGACGAGGATGGGATCTGGAATGCTGAGAAGCAGAGGATCATCATGCTGACTCAGAGTCCGGATCGCAGTGGAGAACAAGACTCACCAGCCGGCTTAGAAGACGACCCTGCCTGCCTGGAGAATGGAAAGTCAATGGGTATTGGAGCCCTTCCAGCCATCGGAGCCCCACACTTGGGAGGACTATGTTGAACGCTTCGAGTTCTTCGTGGTGGCTCAAGGAATCACTGATGCCAGCAAAAGAAGGGCCACGTTCCTGAGTTGCTGTGGGTGTGAGACCTTCATGTTGGCCAAGGCACTGCTCGCCCCAGCAAAGATGAGTGAGACATCACTCACAGACATTTTCACCTGGCTGACAAGCCATTTGGCACCTACCAAAACCAAGATGGCCTGGCGGATGGAGTTCCAGAAAAGGCAGCAGCAAGCCGGAGAATCTGTGGCTGCATTCCTGGCAGGACTCCGGGAGCTTGCTCAGCACTGTGGCTTCCCAAATCTTGAAGACACTCTCTTGAATCGATTTGTTGGGGGGCTCAGCAGCAAAAAAAGCCCAAAGGCGCATTGTGGCAAAGGAAGATGTCACCCTTGCCTCCGCCTTGAAAGAGGCCACCGCCACAGAGAATTATGAGCAGGAAGAGCTCAATGCCAGTTGCAAGGCCATGAAGCTGCGGGTAGAGGCTGCCCATGCCATGGATGAACCAGAGGCTAGTCCAAGCCAGAGCCCAGTCCATGGTATCAAGTTGGTGCGTCAGGCTGATGCACGGCCCAAAGATCGCCGAGGCGCTTGCCCAGGCTGTGGCGGTAACCATGAGCGGAAAAGCTGCCGTTTTTGTGATGCTACGTGCAGGGCATGTGGAAAGTCAGGACACATCGCCAGGGCCTGTAGGTCAGTGGCAGCTGGAACAATGGGATCACCTAGATCAACGCGTCGCAGATCATCCACCACGACTCATCTCCTGGATGACTGCAATTATCTCACAGAGAACAACGGAGAGACCGTGCAGTTCCCGGCGCAAGGCAAAACATCCATCAGAGTGAAGACTGAAGGTCAACCATGTGACATGGAGGTGGATTCCGGATCTGGAATCACCATTGTTTCAGACCAGACTGCAAGGGGGCTCTTCCCTGGGGGTAAGTTCCCCTCTCTAGAACCATTCCCAGCAACCTTGCAATCATACACGGCTGGCCGCATCCACATTCTAGGAATGTGTGCGGTGAGGGTACAATTCCGGGAGAAACAGGCCGTGCTTAAATTGGTGATTGCAAAGAGGAGTCGCCCCAGTCTCCTGGGTACTGACTGGTTTCCCGCCTTGGGACTGTGTATATCAGGGCTCAACTCAGTCCAAACTTCCCCAGAGTTGGGCAAGGCGTTAGGCCAGGAGTTTGCCGAACTCTTCAGTGGAAAACTGGGTTGTTATAAAGGGTCTCCAATTGACTTTGAGCTGGACCCCAGGGTGGCCCCAATCCGACTCAAGCCAAGGCGAGTGCCATTTGCGCTGCAACCCAAAATTAAGGCGGAACTGGACAAATTGGTCAAACAGGGAGTTCTTTCACCTGTGGACTCTTCTAAGTGGGAGACTCCTATCATCACACCCCTTAAGGCAAATGGGGAAGTGAGAATTTGTGCAGATTACAAATGTACTATCAACAAGGCACTCAGGGGAAATTCATACCCCATTCCAGTCGTCTCACAGCTGTTGGCAAAACTAGCTGGGGGAATTTTTTTTTGCCAAACTTGACCTGGCACAAACTTACCAGCAGCTGCCAGTGACTCCACAATCTGCGGAAGCACAGACTATTGTAACACACAAAGGGGCTTTCCGAGTAAACAGGTTACAGTTTGGAGTTTGTGTGGCTCCAGGGATTTTTCAAGGACTAATGGAGTGCCTGTTAAGGGGTCTGCCAGGGGTCTTGCCATTTTTTTATTATGTTCTGATTGCTGGGAAAGACCCCCAGGAACTGGTTGGGCGTATCCGTGCTGTGTTACTCAAATTTAAAGAGGTGGGGCTGCAGCTAAAAAAGGAAAAATGCAGTTTTGGGGTGCCATCTGTGGATTTCTTGGGGTTTAAAATTGATGCAACGGGCATCCACCCCACTGACTCTAAAATTAAAGCCATTACTGAGGCACCACGCCCACGGAACAAGACGGAGTTACAGTCATTACTGGGACTTATTAACTTTTATCATTCATTCCTACCTCAAAAAGCTTCAATAGCGGAACTGTTGCACAAACTATTGAAGAAAAAGAGTGTGTGGCGTTGGGCTCAGGAACAGCAGAAGGCTTTTGACACCTTGCGGGGCATGCTGACTAGCAGGAGCGTCCTTGCTCATTATGATGAGTTGAAACCTCTTGTTCTGGCATGTGATGCTTCTCAGTATGGGCTGGGAGCTGTGCTGAGCCATAGGGAAGCGGATGGGTCAGAAAAGCCCATCTCGTTCTATTCTCGTACGTTGTCGCCAACGGAGCACAACTACTCACAAATTGACAAGGAAGCCCTGGCAATAGTGGCAGGGATTAAAAAGTTTCATGACTATTTATACGGTCGCCACTTCTTCCTTGAAACTGACCACAAGCCTCTGTTAGGATTGTTCAACCCGAACAAACAGATGCCGCAGATTCTCTCCCCCAGAAAGTTGCGATGGTCTATATTCCTGAATGGGTTCCAGTACACCCTGACCCATGTTCCAGGGAAAAAGTTGTGCCACGCTGATGCACTAAGTCGCTTGCCCCTTCCTGGTGTGAGCGATGCAGATCCTGCCCCAGCAGAACGAGTGATGATGCTGGAAACACTTTCGGGGGGGGGGCTGTAACTGCCACTGAAAATGCTGAGAGAACGAGGAAAGATACTGCTCTCTCCCGTGTACTCACTTGGGTGGGGAGGGGATGGCCAGGTGGCCCGCATGAAGAAAAATTTAGACCATACGCAACAAGGCAACATGAGCTATCCCTGCATGAGGGCTGTCTCCTGTGGGGAGACAGGGTGATCATCCCAGCGCCACTGAGAAACAGGGTTCTGGATACACTGCACATGGGGCATCCGGGAATGGTCAGGATGAAGTCACTGGCCCGGTGCTATGTATGGTGGCCTGGGATGGACCACAGGCAGAGAGCGACTCTACAAGGTATTTTGCTCCTGAAGATTTGGTCTGGGTGAGAAATTATGCCAGAGGTCCCCTGTGGGTGCCAGGGGTGATCACCAGAGCGTCTGGCCAGTCTCTTATTACGTGACCATTGAAGATGGCAGGGTCTGGCGTAGGCACGTGGACCAACTGAGGCGCAGAATGCCCAGTAGAGTTGGTACAGGTGTGGGAGAATTGCAGCCCGAGAGTGACACTACCCCCATGAATGAGTCACAGCTGCAAGATCAGAGCGGAGATGCCCCAGGAGTGCAGGTACCAGTGGCTTCAGCAAATGAATCTGCTCCTGCAAGTCCTCATGGTGCCGAGGAACAGATCAGGGACACTGAGTTGTCTGAAACCCCCTCCGTGTCAGACGAAGCTATTACAGTAGACTCTCCACCACAGACACTGCCTGCTCAAGCCCCTGCAACACCCGTAGTCAGGAGATCAATTAGAAGTCGCAGGGCCCCACAATATCTAAATGATTACGTGTGCTGTGCCCACCAGGGGGGAAGGGGTGTTGTGTATTGATCTGTATTCCTATTGGTTTCTGTTCCTGTTCCAAAGGGAACAGGCCTATTGGTTTATTCAAGTTGCTGCATTTGGATCCTCAATCCTATTGGTCTCTGCCAAAAGGCAGCTTTGTGATTGGTTGTAATTGTTCCCTCCAAAATGTATCTTTTCCTAGCCAGTCCTGGCTCCTATAAAAGTAGCTCCCTCTCCTCAGTCCCCAGTCTTGTTCTCTCCCTGAATAAAGAGCTGTTACACTAGAAGCTGTCTCTAGCCTGCTATGTCTAAGAGCTGAAATCACTGCTGAAATCACTAAACCCACACTACTACAACCTCCAGATCACGAGAAAGCACTTTTGGGGCCTCTGGGGGACTGGAAAGGCCCTTGCAGGCCCATTTGGGGCAGTGCCAGGCCTGGGGTAAGTACAAGAGCCTCCGGAGAGTCCGCCCAGTCCTGACCTGACCCAGCATGCACATATTGCGGATTTTCAATTATTGAGGGTTGTGACGCGTCCCTAACCCTTGCAATAGGTGGGGGGTTTACTGTACTTTGTGTGTTGATGAGGCCCCTAGTTTACTATGAAGTGAGGGGATTACTTGTTTATTTAAACATATTTTTAGAGCAGATTGATATAGTGGGACAGAAGCATCACCTATTATAGGGGAATGCTGGAAATGATATTTTCCTTGGATTACAAAGCTGAGCTATCATGCTGGCTGGAGGATTGCTGCTGTGTAGTCCCAAAAGGAACTTCCCCAAGCTCATCTTCCAACACCTGGAGATGGTGGCTAGATTCCCATCTGCAGGCTTTGCACTCCAGTCAACACAGACTTCATGCCCGAGAGCTGCTTTGAATTGACTCTCTCTGAATATCTGCTTAAAATAGGAGTACACATGTTAACGTATTATGCCAAAAAGAAAGAGAACAACTATTTCTGTTTCTGTCAACGCTAATTAGCACATGATATACAGCCACCTGGCACCTTTTCTCACAAAATCATATAAATAAGCCAATTTTAAAATGAGAAATAATGTAAACACATCTAGAGGAGGCAAAAACAATGTGAGTTGGATTTTTTTTTTTTTTTTTTCCAACATTGTGTATAGTTTGCATAGATATTTCTGTTCTTCCCAATATGTCCCCTGTTCAGGACATTTATCTGGAAAGACAGATCTAGAGTGCTAGAAATTGTGAGCTTTGCCTTTCTGTCCTTGTTGCATTTCACATAGCCTATTTTAATTAGTTTTCCTCTTATTCATATCTCACGTTTCTGCTTTGAAGGACCCAAGGTATCTTACAACATATTTTTCATGAGATACAACTGAAAAAAAAAACTAAATGACAAGGCAAAAACAATACTAAATAAGTTAAATCAGTTAAATAATTGAAATAAAATTTAGCCATATATTGGCTGAAATCCTATTGGTGTATCTATGCCTGCAGAAGGCTGATAGTATAATTGATGGTGGAGAGATTTTTAGAACGCCTTCTTTGCCTCCGTTTTCTCCAAAAAGGAAGAAAGAGATCTGTTGGTACAAAGAGTAGATGAGGTAGGGTGGGGATTGCAACATAGAATAGGTAGAGAGGTAGTACAGAAACATCTGGAAACATTAAATGAATTTAAATCTCCTAGGCCAGATGAATTACACCCAAGGATATTAAAAGAACTGGCAGAAGTAATTTCAGAACCATTGGCAATAATCTTTGAGACGTCCTATAGAACAGGGGGAAGTCCCTTCGATTGGAGGAGGGCTAAAAAAAAGAGGACCCAAATGATTACCGTCCAGTCAGCTTGACTTCAATTCCTGGAAAGATCCTAGAGCAGATTATTAAACAGGCAGTCTGTAATTATTTAACAAACAATGCTGTCATTACAAGAAGTCAACATGGGTTTCTTAAAAACAAGTCATGCCATGCTAATTTCATCTCTTTCTTTGATAAAATTATAGGCCTGGTGGATCAGAGGACTGCTGTATATATTGCTTATCTGGACTTCAGTAAGGCCTTTGACAAGGTTCCTCATGGTATTCTTGCTAAGAAGTTAGTAGAAAGTGGGATAGATAGTGCTACTGTTAGGTGGATTTGTAATTGGTTGACTGATTGCACCCAAAGGGTGATCATAAATGGCCTCTCTTCAGCTTGGACAGATGTGACCAGTGGGGTGCCCCAGGGTTCTGTTCTGGGTCCAGTGCTGTGCAATATCTTTATTCATGATGTGGAGGAAGGAATAGAGAGTATGCTAATTAAATATGCAGATGATACCAAATTGGGAGGGGTTGCTAATTCCCTAGAGGATAGGATGAAAATCCAAAAAGACCTTGATAGATTAGAGTGCTGAGCCAAAGCTAATGGAATGGGTTTCAACAGAGGGAAATGTAGGGTTTTGTATCCAGGTAAAAAGAATGAGTTGCACAGATACAGGCTAGGACAGTGGTGGCGAACCTTCAGCACTCCAGATGTTTTGGACTACAACTCCCAGAATTCCAAGCCTGTACTGCCATTGACAAAGGACTGTGGGAGTTGTGGTCCAAAACATCTGCAGTGCCAAAGGATTGCCACCACTGGGCTGGGAGATACCTGTCTGGAAATCTGTGAAAGGGATCTGGGAGTCTGGGTGGACCACAAATTGAACATGAGTCAGCAGTGTGATGTGGCGGCCAGGAAAGCCAATGCGATTCTTGGTTGCATCGACAGACCCATAGTGTCTAGATAAGGGAAGTGATAGTACCACTCTGTTCTGCTGGTCAGACCCCAGCTGGAGTACTGTGTCCAATTCTGTGCACCTCAATTTAAAAAAGGATGTTGACAACCTCGAGCGGGTACAGAGGAGGGTGACCAGGATGGTTGAAGGTCTGGAAGAAATGTCTTACGGGGAATGGCTTAGGGAATTGGGAATGTTTTGCCTTTCAAAAAGAAGGCTGAGGGGAATATGATAGCTATGTTTACATATTTGAAAGGATGTCTGTCATACTGAAGAGGGAATTTCCATGGCTTCAGAGACTAAGACTCGGGGCAATGGTTTCAAATTACAGGAAAACAGATCCCATTTGAACATTTGGAAGAACTTCATGACGGTTAGAGCTGTTCGGCAGTGGAATATGCTGCCACAGAAGGTGGTGGAGTCTCCTTTTTTGGAGGTTTTTAAGCAGAGTCTGGATGGCCATCTGTCAGAAATACTGTGATGGGGCTGCATGACAGGGGGTTGGTCTGGATGGCCCCTGAGGTCTCTTCCAACTCTATGATTCTATGATTCTATGATTCTTTGACTTCCTACTTCTGTCCTATGGCTCCCACCATTCCCATGTAATTTCTTTCATCATGTAGCAGTTGAAGGAACAGGGTGGGCCAGGGGAAAGAAATCATTTTTGTCCAGAAATCACTCCCACTGGAATTGGACATACTGGCAGTGAAAATTTAAGTGCTTCCATGTCTCATCTTGCAACTCCCATGGCTCCCACTGTGTGAAACGGATTACATGACAGCTGTTGGAGATGCAGGACTGAAATAGGAAGTGTTTGCATTCAAGACATTGTCCCTGGTGATGACATCATCAGCCTTCCATGGGTGTTGTTGTGCCAACAGGCTTTTAAGCCACTTATTTGTTTATTTTATTTATTCTATTTCTGTCCATCCTAGCTTTACAACTGGACAACATACACCCCCTCTGCCATGCCTCTTTACCAACAAACTTTGTGAATTAAGGAAGGCTATTATTGGTCCAAGGATCCCCAGTGAGGGCTTAATTGCACATTGTTTCCATTTAAAACCACATGTGATGCTCCACTATGCTTCGTTCCTCATTACAAAGCATAGTGATCTAACCTAATGCTTCCCTGTTTTAAAAGCTTGATAACCCAGTGCAGTGCATCGATCACTGTGTGTCTCTCATAAAGTGTTCTGCTTATGATGTGCCAATTCAATCATTCAAGTCTTCTTCTTGGTTCATGTCAGAAAGAATCCGGTGTTGCTTCAGGAGTGGAAGGATCAGCTGATGGAGCACTCGTATTGCCCAGGGGATATCTCAGTGTGTTCACAGTCCTTTGGGGAGATACCTTCCATGTCCCACCATTATGATGTGATCTCATGCACAAATCCTGAGCTGCACAACAACCCATGCAATGAGTCATTAATTTGATGTCAAAATGCATTTCTGCCAGGGGCTGGAAAAACTGGATGACATGGTTACATACCCCCTTGCATGAGGAGAGTGCTCATAGGAGCTGTTCTCAGCAAGTGGTTTCATAGACCACGGTCATACCTGGGTTTCCTTCGTATTTAAATTCCCTGCGTATTTTTTTTTCCTGGGTGGTCACGTGGTTTTTAATGAGCAGTTGGTGTCCTCTCCTCTGTGTCGTACTTTCCTATTCTGATTCTGTCCTAACCTGTGTACTACGTAGAACTTACAGAGGAAAGCACATATCCTGTTTTCCCTCTTATGCCCAGAGACTCTTCCCCTCCGGTGCTTTTCCCCCTGGACAGGACTACCTGATCCTACACAAAGCACAATGTTTCAGCATCTGGAATGCACACACAAAGAGAGAGAAAGAGGGAAGAGCTGTTCCCTTTGGTAGTTAAAGGCAAACCTGTAACTATCAATTCTTGCACCTCAGACAAGCAGCACCATTTTCCACCCATTCTGCCAGGAAGTGTGGACTTAAACATCCTGGGGGGAGAGAGAGAGAGAATAGGTTTTTCTTCTAAAAGAAAAAGACAGTTCATGCTTTCAGAAAAATAGAAATAGACAGGGCAGGGAGGTGCAGGTCTCCTAATATTCATCAGCAGTTCAACCTCTAGAATACAGTGCCTTCTAAATTTTGCTGCCCTGGGGCAAAGCCCCAGTTGCTCCACTGAATGGCTTTAACCACTAGGCACGGTCCTGGGTAAAGCCATTCAGAAAAAGCAACTGCTTTGGTGGACTGTTGCATTTTGAAGGAGAGGTAACTGTGTGCACTCATCCTGCTGTTACTCCTGGTCAAACAGATTTCTTCAAATCTTTGTGTCAGCACGACCCAATGAATGTGTCTGTCCCTATAGAGCAGGGGTCCTCAAAGTTTTCAAACAGTGGGCCGGTCCACCACCACCCAGACACCACTGGGGGACGGATCACAGTCCATAAGCAGCTGCAGAGGCTGGCTTGCACACAAAACAGGGGGTAGGTGGGGGGGTTGCAATTGGTCCCAGGGGCCGGATTCAGGACCTTGGGGGGCCGCATCTGGCCCCGGGGCCTTAGGTTGAGGACCCCTGCTATAGAGAATGGTGCCTCACTTTCAAAGTGCTATATCTATATAAATATACTCATGGTACAGGTGGAACGGACATCTAAAGTATGCATGTCTGGAAGAAAGCAAGAATAGGGGAGGAGACAGTCCAACCTAAAAGGGAGGTTCTAGGTGGCAAAGCCATTTAGACTAATTTTGGCTTATTGCTGTTGATTTATGTATATTTTGTTTTATTATGCTCCTTGTATCTTGGGTTTTTTTTTACCTCTTTTCCTTTGTTTGCTTGTTATGTGATTCCATGTTGTAACCCGCCCGGAGTAGCCCTTGGTCTAGATGGGCAGTATAAAAGTCAAATCTCCCCCTCTATGTGAAAAACGACTCCTCCATGTGTCTATTTTAATGAATATCTCACCTGTCATGAGTCAATCTACCCCACCCACTGTGTGGGGTTAATTTATTTATTTATTTATTTATTTAACTTATATGCCGCCCACTACCCAAAGGTCTCTTAATTGTTTATATGGGATTATCAGTCTCTATGAGGTAAAGTTTAAAGATTGGTGAGCTATATCTTTAACAAGTGAAGACAAAGACAAAGCACAGGGCATACCTGCTCATCCGTAATGTTGCCAAGCCCCATCTCACATGCTTTTTTAAAAAAACTATCACCCGTCAAACATTTTTAAAAAATACAGCAGTGAAGGTCAATATTTCTCAGTGAGGCATGGGTCATTTAGTGCTGGCAATGTTCAGCACAATCCTTCATTCCTGGGAACAGGACACTTTTTAATGCTGGCATCCAGTGAAGATGATAGCACAAACACACACTCACACACACACATTCTCTCTCTCTCTCTCTCTCTCTCTCTCTCTCTCTCTGTGTGTGTGTGTGTGTGTGTGTGTGTGTGTGTGTGTGTGTGTGTGTGTGTGTGTGTGTGTGTGTGTGTGTGTGTGAGAGAGAGAGAGAGAGAGAGAGAGAGAGAGAGAGAGAGAGAGAATTGTTGATTTCTGATAGATTTATTTGCCTTGCTCCTTTCCCTGTCAAACAGGCTTTGACACAAGCCCACAGAAAGGATTTCAGGGTTGTAGTCTTGCCCTGTAAACCCAGTAAAAGACTCTTGTTACCACGAGGATCTGTCCCTTCATTTGTTATTTCCTTAGCACTCTGTGCCACTCTTCCCTCTGGTTCATACATTGTGCAGCTGGTTGTCATGGAGGCTGGTATACCAAATATGCTGCCTTAGATCTTTCTGTAGGATGATTGTGTATTATTCTTTCAATGGAAAAGCTAAGGAAAGCAAACATAACATTTCAGGTTGGTTGTTTAAACACTGTAGCAGCAATTACGGGGAGGAACAAGGCTTTTAGGTATTCCTATGAAGGTCTTATAAGCTAATAACCTTTTGGATCAGGGAAGAAGAATTTGCTATATATCTGGAAATAAAAAATGTAATACATGGGTGTCAGAGAGATTTATTTACCTGTTTTTGACATTTCACTGAGGAGACATATAGGCTGCTGTGTTTAAAATTAAGATTATCAGATAAATACATGAATAGGTATCCTGAAATTGCTTCCTTAATGCAGTCCCCAAATTTCATGAGGGAAAGAGGTTATTATAGCTTTGTGGCAGCATACAGGATTGGCAAGCAAAAGGCCCCAGGTTCAGTCGCTGTTATCTCTAAATAGGCCCAAGAAAGATTCCTCTGAGATGCCAGAGGGCAGCTGCCAATCAGTGTACACAACACTGAGCTAGATCAGGGCTGGCTTTAGGGCGTGGGTGAGCTGGGTGATTGCCCAGGATGGTAAAGTGAAGAGGCTTCAAGCTGACATCAGTAATTGACTTTTTATTTATTTATTTTTAAGGTACTGTCTGTGGTGAACTAAGGTGGCCCCAAACAAGTATATGGAACTGTAGTGGGCACCATAACCTATGAATATTTATTGCTTGGTATGATGTAAAGAACTGGTATTTGCATATCCAATGGTGGAGTTTGTGGGTGGAGTTAATGTGCGTTTACTTTTGCACAAGCCTCCAAGAGTTAGATGGGACCAAGAAGATGTTTAGATCTCCTTCTCTTCACTATGAAAGAGAGATAATCTACAAAAACCCGATACCATCTACCGAAAAAACACATAGATAGAGATAGAAAAACCCTAGAACCAAACGCCTACAAAGACCACCTAAAAACTGAATTACACACTCTCTCGAATATGCTGCGAACGGATTCCAAAAAACACCATCACCAAACTAATCCAAAAGAAACACCCCCAAGAACCAAGAAACAGAAGAGAACAACGGCACCGCCCTATCAAAGATACAAAATCAGAAAATTCTACAAACACAATATCAAGACAGCCTAGATAAAAAATAACCAACATTTTAAGAAACCCCAAAGACAAGATTGAGATAGATAGATAGATAGATAGATAGATGAAATAGATATCTCCAAAACTGATAGAATAGATAGATAGATATCTGATATAACAGACGAGCCTGACTGTAAAAGGACTTGTATAAAGGACCCTTAATTGAAACGAAACCAATCCAATCCAACAAAACCACGAAATCTATGTTCACCACATGGAGCACACTCAACACCCCAAAAAAACATTGGGAGACCACAGACACGTAGCCAGACCAAAATCCTTTATACAAATTCCCACCAGCATGTAATGCCATCTAAAAAATCAGCAGAACAAAGTGAACAAAGGAACCTACAATCAGCAACAGAGCAAGCAAACCACACACCCCCAGATTTTATGTTGGACTTCAACTGATTTTCCCCATAAGGCAATTGTGTTAAAACAAAGATTTCCCCGAATATCTCCAGAAAAGGAATTTTTAATGAAATTATGTTACAAATTTTTATACAAATTATAGGAATGCTGTTTTTTATGTTATTTTCCCCACAAGTTAAGTCCACTTTTTTTATGTTGTATTTTATGTGTGTGTGTGTGTGTGTGTGTGTGTGTGTGTGTGTGTGTGTGTGTGTGTGTGTGTGTGTGTGTGTGTGTGTGTGTGTGTGTGTGTATGCTTGAATAGGCTTATAAATAACTCTTAAGACAAATGCCCTGTAAGACGAAAAATTCATAAGATGAAAAAAAATTCCAGGAATAGTGTTGCTTCGCAAGACAAAAACCAGTTCCGCATTTTGAAACAAGTGTACCCAGGATGCATTGCACCCCCGTAATTTGTGGAGGGATGGGAGGAGCTTTTTCATCAAGTTTTAGAGCCATCCTGGACAATTTTTTTCAGGTGGTCATTGTAATCTGTTTGGATCTCTTTCTGTCTATGATGAAATGGATGCTGGATAGTGGCTTAGGGGTCTTGCTGTGGAGCCAGAGGTTGAGACTTTGATTCCTTACTGTGCCACCTTGATAGGATTTGATGAGCCACTGGGTTCCTTCTACCTCTGCAGTTCTAAGATTATTATTACTATAAAAATATTTTACATAGGTGTGTAAAACAGAATATATGTAAACAGAGTTTGTTCTAAGATGAGAGGGAATTGGAAAGGCTTTAAGGATTCTGCAGCCTCGCCCACAGCCTGCTTTTGTCACGGAAAACAACCAGGTCCGTCAAGGAATGAGCTGATGGAGTAAGTGAATAAACGCTACCTAAGATGCCAAGGCAATCTGCTACTGAAAATTAATTTTCTGTGGCAATAAAAGCTAAGGTAGATTTTACGAGAGGAATTCCTGGATAATGGAAGATGGCAGCAGTAAATCACAGCTAGAAGTCCTGTGTGACTGAGACACAAGGAGCAGAAAAAAATCTCTGCTACAAAGGGTTTGGAATTGGAGAATACGCTCAAGATAAAGTCAGAATGATCCTCATTTTCTTACCCCTATGTAAAAAAAGATGAGATAAACCTATTATTCTGCTTGGTCTCAGGACAAGGAGAAACTACAAGTGTAGTCCATGTATACACTTGTAAAAACTATTTTAAATAAATATATTTTTGTAAAAGATAAATACAGTGGTACCTTATATAAAGAAATTAATTCATTCCAAATGTAATTCTGTTAAGCAAATTTTCCTTTATACAAATATCCGATGCATTGAAAACAGAGTAATCCCTAATTGCGACCATTTTATGTTGTATGGATTTGCCCCATAGGCAATTCTGTTAAGCAAATTTCCCCTATCTCCGGATTTTTTTATGTTGTCCAAATGTAAATACAATCCAAGGGAGAGCTCCATTTGCTGTTGCAGCCACTAATCTAGAGTTCAGGCACTCCAAATTTTGGTAAGGTCAACTTGCAAGGAAGGGCAAGATGCTGGCTCCTGCTACTGTCGTGTCTTCTATCATGGTCCTCAAATGGAGAGTGATTTTCTGAAGAAGAGTACCTCCATGAGGCATGGGAAAGCTCCCTATGCAATCATAAACCTGGATTGCCATTTGCACGGAGGAGCTTTTCCAGAAAACCATGAGGAGAGTGATGATGGAAGTGTGTGAGAGTAGCTCACTCTACCCTTACTTTCAGAACACCTGAACAGGACTATTAGACCACCACTCCTGTTCAGCTCTCCAGGATATCAAGGGCAGCTAGAAGTCTCATTAGAAGAGCATTCTGACCCAATTAAAGAGTTGGAGGCAGAGGAAATTGTCAAATTCATTCGTTCCAATTCCACTAGTGTAACTTGGTTCAATACATGCTCCTAGAAATCAGATCTGCATCTAAAGCTACATGTCCTGTTCCAGAAGAGTATCAATGCTGCAAGTTCAAAAGAATCAGGAAGTGGGGGGTGGCATTTAAAATTGTTCGGACAGCATATTTTCCACCAATTAATTGTTGAGTGGAAGATAAATGACCAAATTGCAGAATTCTCTACATCTTGAAAGTTAGTAATTCTGAAATTGATAAGAAATGAGTGATTTGTCATTTGTCTCTTCTCCCAGATGAAAAGAATGTCTTGGGTGCCTCCTTCATCATGCACACAGGAAATGATAGAACCACTTCTTGCATTTTTTAAAGTAGGTAACTGTATGGACAGCAGTTTCCCAATAACATTTTATAGTCTTGGATGGATGTAGTTTCTTCCTTTTTCATTCCAATATTTACAGTTTCTAAAACAGTTATTACAGCTAATGCCATGCAAACAAACTCATTTTTGCCCTACTTAAAATAGACAAGGATCATTTGAACTGCGCTAATTCAAAGCCAACCTCCCCTCTTTAATAAGGACTCACAAGATCAGTGCCTGAACTTTTAAACAGCTCATTTGAGACCAGAAAATTAGAGTGGTGTTGACTCTAGCAATGTGGTTCTTCACCATTCACACACACACACACGCACACACACACCTCTAACTATTCAAATCCTTCAAAAAAAAAAAAAAACCCTGAAGTTATTTAAAACTTTCATTTTGAGCCTGTTAGACTGATATTGAAAACATCTGATTGAACTGAATAAATGCTGTTTTTGCCAGACCCTATATAGATTATATTTGGAAATATTTGTGAAAATGGGATAGTGGAAAATATTAAGGAAGGAGATTTATGGGCCTTAAAGTGAAACTCTTGCTATGAACCTTAATTGAATCTAATGAGCATTACCGATGGGGAAAAAAATGCAAAAATGGTGTTTCGTTTCATTTTTCATTTCATTTTTTCCCATTTCGTCTCATTTCATTTGACATGATTTTTAAAAAAATCATTTCATTTTTTCGTTTTGTTTCATATTTCATTTTTATTTATTTTTCTTTTTTTGACAACTAATTGGGACCCTGACAGCTGATCGGTGCTTTTCTTTTTTACAAGCACTGATCAGCTGGTGCGTGGGGCCATGCTGGTAATCAGCATTTTTTTACAAGTGAAAATCAGCTGGCGTGCAGGGCCCTGCTGGCTGATTGGCACCTTTTTTTTAGAAGCGCCGATCAGCTGGTAAACAGGGCCCTGCCAGCCAATTGGTGTTTATTTTTAATATTTATTTTGACAAGCACCGAGATCAACGCTTGTCAAAATAAACAAAAAATGAAAAAATGAAAAATGAAATGGAACAAAATGAAAATTTCCATTTCGTTTCATTTCATTTTTTAAAAAGGCACTTTGTTTTTTGTTTCGTTAGGAAACAAAATGAAAAATGAAGAACAAAATAAAAAAATTGTTCTGTGCCCACTTCAAATGAGCATTAAGTCTCTTAAGAAGACGTTTTAGTCTACAACACATTGGACTACTGGATAAACTAAAATGGGCTTTAGAAGTATCAATAAACATGAAAACAAGAGTGATCTAATAGACACTGTTTGCTTTTATTCACTGAAGATTCCGGAGCAAATCTGCCAGTAATTGGATAAGACGTGAAGTCAGATTATGTATTGCAAATGGGTTGAAGAACAGGAAGCTGGGAGAAATTGGATCCTTCTACACACAGTACTTACAACTTAAAAGTGAAGTTTGGACTTCTATATCTGCTTTGAAAAAGACAGCTTGCTCTCAAAAGCTCAGCAACGTTTTTAATTTTCTACTAGCAGCCTATGAAGGTATCACCCATAGTCTTGTTTTGATTTTACTTACAACTGAAAAAGTGTTGAATAGCTTTTACGTGTTTTTACAGATTTTCTGTGGTAAGAAAATACAGAAATGAAAAAATATAAAGAAATTCAAGACTTTTGGACTGCCTATATACTTCCCTGAATGAGGATGTTCAGCTTCACAGGAAGAGTCTTCTCTGGAAGCTCCTGTGAATACATGGCCAGTTATTGCAATAGAAGACCAGGAACAGTAGGGTCCCTCCAGGATCTGTTCTGTGCTTTTTAATCTGTTCATGACTTGTTGATGACCAGGATTAGGAGTGAGACACAAGATGACCTTGTTCATTGAAGGCACTGAGTTCCTTAGGATCAAGGGAACAAAAAGAAATGGGAACAGCCCCATGAGGCTCCCTCCAAACTGCAAGAACAGGCATTAAAATGGCAAATGAGATTCGGTTTGATCACATATAAAGTGATACACACTGAGCAAAAACATGTGTTGAGAAAAAGTCACCTTTTCACACACGTAGAACGACATGGTACAGTGTTTAAACCGCTTTAGTGCAGCTATAACTGTGTTCAACATCTGGGGTTTAATTTTCAGGTAGCAGGCTCAACGTTCACTCATCCTTCCAAGGTTGGTAAAATGATTACCCTGCTTGCTGGGGCCAGGCAATATGTTGCCTGCATAATTACTTGCAAACTGTTCAGAGAGTGCTTTAAGTGCTATGGGGTGGTATATAAACAACACACTTTGCTTTTTTTTTTTTTTTGGCTATTTTAACCCAACAAAATGATCTAGTTGAGGCAATTATGTGGAATTAGAACGGCAAAGGATTCCATTGCTAACACACTAGAGATAATTCAGATGGCAATTGTGCTTCTATTTCTAAGATGTATTCACAGTTATACCTGATTTACCACTTGAGGGGACACTACAAATGGATTTCTCAGACTACATTCTATACCAACCAAGAAAGGGTCCTTTGGGAGATATTTTGAGGGAAAATGTTGACCAGCCTCTGGAGAGAGAGAAAGAGAGAGAGAGAGAGAGAGAGAGAGAGAGAGAGAGAGAGAGAGAGATTCGGTCTGGAGTGTAATTATAAAAGGAACCGATATGAAACTTCCAATTTCACATTGCCGTCATACAAATCTACAATGTGGCCAAGTTTGCAATGATGATGATGATGATGTGCTCTCAAGTCAATTCTGACTTATGGCCACCATTTTTCAGGTAGTGTGCTCCTTTCTCTGGGAGCATTCTAAGACAGTGCAGCTTACACAACATCACACAGACTGGCTCTTCTTCCAGTGAGGAATCAAACTCCCAACCGCTGGCTCTGCAGGCAGATACAACTTCCAGCTTAGAACAACTGTTGTGAAACTAATTAAGGGTATAAAAAAGTAAAGGTTTTCCCCCACACATGCGTGCTAGTTGTGTCCAACTCTAGGGGGCGGTGCTCATCTCCGTATTCAAGCCGGAAGAGCCAGTGCTGTGCAAGTCCATGGCCATGTGTCTGGCATGGCTGCAAGGAAACACTGTTTTACCTTCCCCTCTTTACAGCAATACCTATTTATCTACTTGCATTTTACATGCTTTTGAACTGCTAGGTTGGCAGGAGCTGGGGTTATTAGCGGAAGCTCGCTCCGCTGTGTGGCACCCGGGATTCAAACTGCCAAGCTGCCAACTTTGCAGTCAACTGTTTTCAGAGCCTTAGTCCGCTGAGCCACCATGCCCAAAAATGGTATATAATTGTATTTTTAAAATGATCATAGTACTAAATAACTCATTTATCAGGAAAGGTTACAGTCTTTCAGTCTGTTTAATAGGAAAAAGATAAGGGAAAGAGGTGTATAAAACTTTACATAATTTTGATAACATAGGTAGACAGAAATTCTCTCTCTCTTTCTCTAATTATTAAAAAACACAGCTAAAAGAACACACTATATGAAAACAGATATAATATTACTACTAAATCAATTTATACATGTGTTTCTGTGAAAGAAATCCCAATAGCTAAAAATAAATCTACACAAATATGTTATCTATATGGCAAACACTCAGATGCTGTGTTGCAAGATTCCCAGTCCACTGAAAAACCAGGAGATGGGCATTTATCTTCCTGGTGTTGTAAAATAAGTCCTTTAGCATCCTAATCCCTTTTCACTGTCCAGTGGTTAACCTCTAGACAAAAGCAAATAGGTGAAAAGCTCATAAGTATTAGCAAAGAGAATGCCCCAACATGACATGAATATGAGTAATGGTTCCCACACCTGAAAGAATTTATGAATGCACAGGATCAGATCATCTGCTTAAAATAAACATCAGGCAAAATGCAGTTCCTGCCTGCAACTGTACAATTAGTAAAAAAGGTGCTGCAATGTTCAATTATGCTAAACATCCTTTTTTGCTGAATAGGTCCCAGTTTAAGATATGGAGATACTGTGGGCACGGAAGTTAAGGCCACATTCTATTGATTAGGGGAAGTGGTAATCCAATTCCTTGTTCTATTCATTCCTGAAACCTTTATATCATGTTTATTAACCCACAGCAAATATTTATAAACAAATACCATGGTTTCTTTTGCTGAATTAAATAATCTCCAAGAGGAAGTGAGATTTTGAGATGCTTACTCAGGCAGCACCTTATTTAGAGCTCAATAAATGCTATAATTGTAGATATTACCACTGAACAGTAACTGGCAAATTATTAGCCATAATCCTATTGATTAGTGTAGTAAATTGCACTAGAGACCGCCCATTGACTCAATGGAGATTTGGTGAGTCAATCCCTCTACTAGTTCCACTGATTCAAATGGGCCTATTTTAATTGCAATTTATTTTAAGATAAGAACATAAGAACATAAGAGTCATGCTGGATCAGGCCAAAGGCCCATCTAGTCCAGCTTCCTGTATCTCACCGTGGCCCCACCAGATGCGTCTGGAAGCGCACGAGACTAGATATCTGTCTCCTGCTACCACTCCCCTGCATCTGGCCCTTGAAGTACCCTGGTTTTAAGCCTGAAGATTACACATCTCCATCATGGTTTGTAACCTGTGATGGACTTTTCCTCCAGGAATCTGTCCAATCCCCCTTTGAAGGCATCCAGGCTAGATGCTATCACCACATCCTGTGGCAGGGAGTTCCACAGACTAACAACGCGCTGGGTGAAAAAAATATTTTCTTTTGTCTGTTCTTACTCTCCCAGACCTCAATTTGAGTGTATGTCCCCTAGGTCTGGTATTTTGTGAGAGGGAGAAGAGCGTCCCTCTGTCCACTTTACTCATGCCCTGCATTATTTTGTACGTTTCAATCATATTCCCCCTCAGGTGCCCTTTTTCCAGACTAAAGAGCCCCAAATGTTTTAGCCTTTCCTCATAAGGGAAGGTGCCCCAGGCCAGTAATCATCTTCTGCATTTTTTCCAGTTCTACTATGTCTTTCTTGAGATGCGGTGACCAGAATTGTACACAATACTCCAGGTGCAGCCTTACTATCATTTTGTATAATGACATTACAATGTGGGCTGTTTTATTTTCAATCTCCTTTTTGATAATCCCTAGCATGGAATTGGCCTTCTTCACCGCTGCCACACATTGGGGAGACACCTTCATGGAGCTGTTCACCAACACACCAAGATCTCTTTCCTGATCTGTCACAGGTAGTTAAGATCCGATGAGTTCATAGATAAAGTTTGGTTTTTTTGCCCCAAATTGCATTACTTTACATTTGGCTACATTAAAACACATTTGCCATTTCACAGCCCATTCCCCCAGTTTGGAGAGATCCTTCTGGAGTTCTTCACAATCTTCTCTGGCTTTTACCACACGGAAAAGTTTTGTGTCATCCGCAAACTTGGCCACCTCACTGCTTATCCCTGTCTCCAGATCATTTCTGAACAGACTGAAAAGTGTCAAAAGCCTTCTGCAAATCCAGATAGACAATATCCACCAGTTCACCCAAATCCACATGCCTGTTGACCTTTTCAAATAATTCTAAAAGATTTGTCAGGCAATACTTACCCTTACAGAAGCCATGCTGATTTTCTCTCAGTAAGGTTTGTTCTTCTGTGTGTTTTAGGATTTTCTCTTGGATGAGGCTTTCCACCATCTTCCCTGGGATAGACGTAAGGCTAACCAGCCTATAGTTTCCTGGGTTCCCCCTCCTTCCTTTTTTAACAATTGGTGTGACATCCGCTATCCTCCAGTCCTCCGGCACTGTGGCCGTTTTAAGAGACAAGTTGCATATTACTGTTAAGTGATGCACATTTTCATTTCTCAGTTCCCTAAGAACCCTTGGGTGGATGCCATCTGGGTCTGGTGACTTGTTGATCTTCAATTTATCAATTAGTCCTAAAGCATCCTCTCTTTTAACCTGTATTTGATTTATTTCTTTAGTCAAGAGGGGCCAGGCCGTTCAGGCAGCAGAATCTGCCCAAGGTCTTCTGTCGTGAAGACAGATGCAAAGAACTCATTTAATTTCTCTGCAATTTCCAAGTCTTCCTTAAACTCCCCTTTTCCTCCCTCACCATCCAGAGGGCCAACTGGTTCTCTGGCAGGTTTTCTACTTCTAACATATTCAAAGAAGCTTTTATTATTATCCTTTATATTGCTAGCCATGTGTTCCTCAAAGTCTTTCTTTGCCTCCTTATCATCTTTTTACATTTCTTTTGCAAGAGTTTGTGTTCCTTTTTATTTTCCTCATTTGGGGAGGATTTCCATTTACAGAAAGACCTCTCCTTGCGCTTTAGAGCCTCTCTAACTCCACTCGTTAACCATGCTGGTGCCCTCTTGGACTTAGATGAGCTCTTCTTTCTTTGTGGTATGCACTTGTGCTGGGCCTCTATTACCGTTGTTTTAGACAGGCTCCATGCACTCTGGAGAGATTGGATTGCAGGTGAAATAAGACAATTAGACTCCCTGGAACGTACAGAGGAGATGACTTCACAAATCCCCATGGTTTCAGTGGACATAACTCTAGTGTGATTTAGTACACTAAGCAACAGGAGTTGGGCCATTATCTAGCACCCAGCTAGCCATCTTTCATTACACTTGACCCCAGGATTGACATAAGATCCACAGCTAACCTATAGGATGTCCTCCTTTGGTGAGGGACTCTGTCAATAGCCTTCTGTATTGCTGTACAGTATTAGCACTCAAGGGCATATCTGGGGGCAGCGGAAGGGTGAATTTTCCCTGGGCCACAGCAATCTGGGGGAGAGAAGATGTTGGTCTGATCCAGGTAATGTTGCATCCACCCTTCTCTGGGCTGGGGCACCTCCCTTATGAGGAAAGGCTAAAACATTTGGGGCTCTTTAGTCTGGAAAAAAGGTGCCTGAGGGGGGATATGATTGAGACGTACAAAGTAATGCAGGGCATTAGTAAAGTGGATAGAGGGAAGATCTTCTCCCTCTCACAAAATACCAGAACTAGGGGACATACACTCAAATTGAGGGCTGGGAGAGTAAGAACAGACAAAAGAAAATATTTTTTCACCCAGCACGTTGTTAGTCTATGGAACTCCCTGCCACAGGATGTGGTGATGACATCTGGCCTGGATGCCTTCAAAAGGGGATTGGACAGATCCCTGGAGGAAAAGTCCATCACAGGTTACAAACCATGATGGAGATGTGTAATCTCCAGGCTTAAAACCAGGGTACTTCAAGGGCCAGATGCAGGGGAGTGGTAGCAGGAGACAGATATCTAGTCTCATGCGCTCCCAAACGCATCTGGTGGGGCCACGGTGAGATACAGGAAGCTGGACTAGATGGGCCTTTGGCCTGATCCAGCATGGCTCTTCTTATGTTCTCTCTCTGCCATAGTGCTCTCCTTGTACGCTGCTGTTTTCTAATATGTTGGCAACACACTTTCTTGGTGTTTATTTGTTTGGGTTCAGGGGAATAGATTGTTGAATCAGTGTGAAACAGTTCAGCCCAAATCAGCCTGATTCAGTTTGGCATAGCTCAACTGGATGTGACGGCAATGGAATACTGAGCTATATAAGATTTTGGTCTGATCCAGCACAGCTCCTATGCGTTTTGACACTGGATAGATTAAATTGTACCAGTATCTAAATCTCTTGAAGAATGAATACAGATTTTTTGTCATAAACAGTACAATGTAGCTTTCTGAATATGAACTACTCACCCCCAGGAGTAAGCATAAGGGTCTGTAAACTAGTTACAGTTTATATACATTGTTCTCTCTCCCTCTTTCTGTCTGCTGTTCTGGGACTATTGACATTAATATAGCTAACACATGTCAGGAATATGCTGTAAATGGTGCAGACACTCCCAAGTTAGAAAGAAATACTGTATTGCATTTTTAAATTGTAAGTTCAATGGCAGATTAAAAGGAAAAGGAAAAGTGGTTATATTTTGTTTTCTATTACAGTATTCTGTCTTGTTCTCTTGACCCTATTTGGTTTCTATAAAAGTACAACCATTTCAGCTCACAGTGGTAAAATAATCAATTAGTTGTGGGTGCACAAATATTAAATAGCAAACACATATCTATTGTGCTTTGAAAGGACCATAATAGAAAAGCCACAAGTAGAGCACATCATATGGAAACATCTCCAGAATTCATGGTTCTGGAAAGACCTATTAACATGATGGTTGGCCCCTAGCATGACCATCAATGATAAGATTCCACTGATATATTCACTGTAGTAATGATTAGTGATCAATCAGTAGGTGTGATTTATCAGAGGAAAAAATATTTTACTTGGATTTATAGGCTGTTACATAATTCTATCTGACTCTGTTGGGAAAATAACAATCTTGCATGCACAAATTATCAATGGGAGGAGACTCTTCACAACCTAAAGTGATTGTCTCTTGCAACTAACATATAGCTTAAGTTCTTTTTCCCACCTGTGGCTTCTTCCTAATATTTTGCTTTTTTGCTTGCTTTGCTTCCTTTGTTAGTCTCTCTCTCTCTCTCTCTCTCTCTCTCTCTCTCTCTCTCTCTCTCTCTCTCTCTTCTTTCCTTACTGGAAAGATGGAGGACATCTCTTCTACACAGTAGATTCAAATTTGCATTTTTCTATCATTCCGTTTGTAACTACTGATCACAACTGTTTAAAATGCTGTCAGTGTGGTTACTAACATTTATAGTGCGAGCTATTCTCTTATACTTACTTTGTACAGTTGTTTGTATTTTTAATTATGCTACTTATAAAGGAATTACCAATTTTCTACAACTGAGGCTTCACTGTCCTCCAGAACAATAGTAATGTACTTGTTTACTAGGAAAGTAATAATCTACTATAGATCTGCATTCTGAATCTTAGCATATACTACTGCCCACATTCACTTTAGATTTTATCATTCTTAAATATGCATTCTTTTCAATTTGTAACAGAATTTCTCTCAGGCTTTCCTAACTATTGTTTATTTATATTTTCATATTCCTCTGAACTTCCAGTGGGCTCAATCCATACATGGGTCTCTTCCTCACCATGCTATCCTGGGAATATATATGACTGGTCCGAAGTCACCCAGTGACCTTCATGGAGAAATTGGGGTTGAACCAGTCTCCAGACTCCAAACACTATCTCACATATATCTTTGTTGTTCATGTCATTCTTCTGTGACACAAGTGCCAATTTGCTCAGAATGTTTCATCTGCTCTAAAGCTACTTCTAATTAGCTCTGATAAATCTTAGACAATCTGGACAACAGATCAATAGACAAAGGGCAATACATGATCATAAATATTGTCAAACACAATGTAACCTTACTCCCCTACTCCCCTACTCCCCTACAATATAGTGCAGGGGTGGCGAACAAGTTCGACAAAAAGAGCAAAAATTTTAAACTGTGAGAGAGAGCCACACCACACAGTGACCTGCCAAAACAGACAAACACTCACACAAAGCATATAATTTTAACAATAATATATTAAACACATAATATAACATGCTCAGTCAGGTGTTTTTTGTTACCTTGTTGGAGTGATGGGATGATAATCTCAGTGGGATTTCTGGCATCTTTTGTTTTCAGTAATCTTCTGCAAATCAGGTTTGTATTCAGTTGTAGCCACTCGGAGCAGTTCCTTTACATGAGTGTCAGTCAGAATGGACCGGTGCTTTGATTTCACGTGTTTCAAAGTAGAAAACAGCTTCTCACAGACGTATGTTGACGAGAACATAGACAGCAGCTTGAGAGCGGCTCTTTTTACACACGGGTATTTTTCAGCTGGCACAAAACGTAACATGGCCTTCCTTCAAAAGAGATTTCAGTCTATTGTCCTCGCGTAGCTCAATCATTTCTAGTTCACTCGCTGCCTCATCAGTAACAAGTGGGGTTTTCAGGCTGTCGGTGTCAGCATTAAACGGGTCGATGAGAAAAGTGATCTGTGGTCTTTTTTGGTCCAAGTCCTCAAACCGGAAAGTAAACTTCTCTTGCAGTTGTGTAAGTTGTTTCACGTATCCAGCTATATCTGTTTTAACACCGGTCTTCTGCAGGATGCTGCGCAAAGAAGGAAAATGGGATAGATTGCTGTTTTGAATGTGTGCTTTTAAAAAGCTTCAACTTGTTTACAAAGGAGAATACACTTTGTGTCAGCTCAGGAAGAGTTTTTAATTTCCCCTGCAGGTCCATGTTTAGTTTATCCAAGTGTGAAAGCATGTCCACTAAAAATGCCAAATCCATAAGCCACTCAGGGTCTGAAAGCAGAGGATACATTTTGTTCTTCTCTGCCATAAACAATTTTACTGTTTCCAAAAGCTCAAAAAAGCACGAAACTACTTTGCCTCTTGAGAGCCATCTCACTGCGCTGTGCAGTGGCAGGTCACCGGGCAAGTCTGCGTCAAGTTCTGCAATGAGGTTCTTGAATTGCTGGTGATTAAGGGCGTGCGTATGGATGTAGTTCACAATCTCCATCACAGGCTTCATAACGTGGTCTAAATTCAGTGTTTTGGACACAAGTTGCTCACGATGGATGATGCAGTGGAAGTTCCAAAATTCAGGAAAGGCGTCATCACCTTTACAAAGACCCACAAGTCCATTTACTGAGCCAATCATCGACGGTGCTCCATCCGTGACTATTGTGGTGAGTTTTTCAAAAGTCATATTTGCTTTTTTAAAAACGGCAGTCATTGCCTCTTTTATGTCAGTACCGCGAGTTCTGTCTTTTAATGCGACAATGTCGAGAAGCTCTTCTTTAATCACGCAGTCCTCAGAAACCATTCGCGCAAATATTGCCAACTGTGGCTTGTCTTGTATGTTGCATGACTCGTCTAATGCAACACTAAAATAAGCACATGCGTTCAAGTCTGCATGTAGATGTGACTCAATCACATTATTTATGTCTGCTATTCTGGTTTCAACTGTGTGCCGTGACAGCTGGAGATCATTGATGGAATCTTTGAGTTTTTTATTGTCTGGAGCCAAGGTTTCAATTACATCCGCAAAACACTGTTTTAGAAACTCCCCCTCATTGTATGGTTTTTAGCACGGGCAATGTTCCACGCCACTTTATAAGATGCAAGGGTCACAGTTTCTCCATGCTTGGTTAATTGCTGAAACATTTGAGACTGTCTTTTTACCTGGCTTTTCAAGGTGCTCAATTTTTGCTTGCGTAGTTCAGTACCTTTGGGTAATTCCTTGTCAATATTAGCATGGAGAGTTCTAAAATGATGCTGAAGATTTGAAGCCTTGAAATGTGATATCATAGTATTGCATATTAAACACAGCGCGTTCCCATTCCGTTCAATAAAGAAGAAAGCATCTTCCCATTCTTCCAAAAATGTCCTGTGTTCATCTTCATATTTTTGTTTAGCTTTGCATTTTGCCATTTTGAGTGAGGGTAAAAATCCTGCAGAGATGGTGAGGGTGTGCTGCGTCCTCCACACTAAGAACTAACGGCAAGATGTGACACAACATGTGACACACGGGTCCCCCCACTCTCTGGCCCGTGCAGTTGTTTCCGGGGGATGGGAGACGTGATGACGCAGCCTGGGGGCGGGACTACGTGCTCGGAGATCTCTCCTCAGAGGTCCCTCCTCAGAAGCAGCATAACAAAATCCAAACTTGGCAAAGAGCCACAGTATACAAAATAATGATAAGAGGCAAAGAGCCGCATTCATTTTGGCCAGGAGCCGCATGCGGCTCAAGAGCCTCGTGTTCGCCACCCCTGATATAGTGGATACAGCAAAGGCCAACCCTAGAATAATGTACCTCTTCCCGCATACTTATGCCCTCTATCCAATTTAATAAATTCACACAGCCATCGGGGCTTTGTGAATAGCAGACCTCTTGTCTAATGATTAATGAAGAAGAGTTTAGTTAACTACAGAGAAGTTCATCACCAGAAGATTAGCCATCACATACATGTTGCGTGGTGGCTATGGGGCATGGTGGCTCAGTGGAATAAGGCTCCGAAAATTGTTGGCTGCAAAGTCGGCAGCTTGGCAGTTGGAATCCTGGGTGCCACGCTGTGGAGCAAGCTCCTGCTGTTAACCCCAGCTCCTGCCAACCTAGCAGTTCGAAAGCATGTCAATGCAAGTAGATAAATAGGTACCGCCGTAAAAAGCAGGAAGGTAAAAACAGTGTTTCTTTGGAGCCATGCTGGCCATGTGGCTATGGATGTGCACAACACTGGCTCTTAGGCTTGAATACAGAGATGAGCACCGCCCCTAGAGTTGGACACGACTAGCACACATGTGTGGAGGGAACCTTTACCTTTACCTTTTACATGTTGCCCAAATCACCTATGAATGGAACAATACTCTGGAGCAGTTGAGATCTGCATTGCTGGAGAGATCATCTATATCAATAAAATAATGGATCTTCATGGTATTTAAGAAATAAATCCACCTACTTTTAGTTTTCAAGTGCCATTAATCACCTTTTTATAGTGAGTTGTTTGAGGTCTCTGGCTGTCACAAGTAACTATTTAGATAAAACATGCAATTCTTGAAAAACATTGTACTGTTTCTTCCTTTCTCTGAATGGCACAGGGTGAAACAGACAATTAGATTATTCAGATAATCAGATTACTACACCCTATAAAAAAGGTATTTGCACTTTGATTCCTCACAGTGCCTCCTTGGAGAAAAGCCAGCCTGGGTAGCCCCAGATAACCTACATAATCCTAAAGCACCCCTAGGAGAAAAGAATGGTAAACCACTTCTGAACAGTCTATATCTAGAAAACTCTGGAAGGGGCACTATAAATCAGAATCGACTTGTCGGCACACCATTATTATGGATCCCACAGTGTAGTCCAATGCAGTGCTACTGTCAAGATGGCTGTCATTTTTCTCCCTCCTGCATAAACTGAATAGAAAAAAAGATGCACACATTTATTGTACATTTTACAATGCCGATGATAAAATTCAGTGCAAATCAGATTCTAATTCAAAGACTAAGCAAGGTAAAAACAGTTCTGATTTCTTATTCAGTTTTTGGCACATGCAGTACTATAACAGGAGGATGTTATACCACATATCCTTAGCTGATTCCTTCTCAGAGCTCAATGGAGTGCGATCTATTTTTAATATATTAAAAAGTTTTCACTGTTAAAACAAGTTTGATCTCATACTCAGAAAGGGAGCAGCCTAGAAACCCCGTAGCTCCCTCTTTCAAGCTGCCCTGCAGTCTCCTTGTTCTGCTGCTTCCCATCAGTCCATTTTCAGGAACTCAGGATGTGTCAGGTTCTTGTAAAAAAAATAATGAAAAAGCCACCAGTTGTTCATGGAAACACTTACCCTAGTTTTTTAACAATTGTATTCCAAGGCTAAAAAAGATAAATGCTGGGGGAAAGCCTTAAGCCATTATGAAACTGCCATTTCTGTGATCCTCCTTGATCCTCACACTAATGCCCTCTAAAATGATTACTGGGCTGGGGGACCTCCCTTATGAGGAAAGGCTAAAACATTTGGGGCTCTTTAGTCTGGAAAAAAGGCGCCTGAGGGGGGGGCATGATTGAGACATACAAAATAATGCAGGGCGTGAGTAAAGTGGATAGAGGGACACTCTTTTCCCTCTCACAAAATAAGAGAACATTCACTCAAATTGGGGGCTGGGATAGTAAGAACAGACAAAAGAAAATATTTTTTCACCCAGCGCGTTGTTAGTCTGTGGAACTCCCTGCCACAGGATGTGGTGATGCCATCTGGCCTGGATGCCTTCAAAAGAAGATTGGACAGATTCGTGGAGGAAAAGTCCATCACAGGTTACAAACCATAATGGAGATGTGTAATCTCCAGGCTTAAAACCGGGGTACTTCAAGGACTAGATACAGGGGAATGATATCAGGAGACAGATATCTAGTCTCGTGTGCTCCCAGATGCATCTGGTGGGGCCTCTGTGAGATACAGGAAGCTGGACTAGATGGGCCTTTGGCCTGATCCAGCATGGCTCTTATGTTCTTATGTTCTTATCTTATGAGATTGCATGACTGTAAACAGAGCTTGGAAAAGTTCATTTTTTTGGATTCTGATGTACAGAAAGCTCATAGAAAAGATCTTGCATGCAAGAAGGTGTATTTATTTTTGTGCTTTCTTGTTCTTGGTTGTGAGAATGAAACAAATGAGGATTTAGATCCACAGTCTGTATATGACTACTAAAACCTTGGACGAAATTCTGGCCTGTAAATTATGTACTGTGAGTGGGTTGGTTCTGACTAGGAGTCGTTCCCTCATCCAAGGACATCTCCAGAGACGCCACTGTAGATGAAAACACATTAACTTTATTTACCAAAGGCATACTATTGTGAACATCAAAAGGACTGCCTAACACAACAGAGTCTGTGCGCTGAGCTATCTCCGCTGTCCAAGTCACCAAGAGCTGGGCTAGAGTTAAAACCGTTCGGAGTCACACGGGGGTTTCAAATGGGTTCCCCGGCCTGAACAAAAGGTCCCGCAGCATGGGTGATGAGCCCAGCTGGGAATCACCTCCAGTGAAGTGGCCCTTCTGCCTCTCTTCAAGGGTCTCCTCCTCTTTTATATCTCCAGCGTAAACTTCCCCTTCCACACGCGTTTCCCCACCTTCCCCTTCCTCTGTCAAGAGGAAGACCTCTACTGTTGTTCCCATCTGAACTTCACAAGTCATTCCTTTGGTTACCGGTATGTCTCCACCCCCATCTTCCTTCAGGTTTAATATCTGAATACTCTCCATCACTACATGCGCCTCTTGGACTTCCTGGCTGCTGGGGAGAGCGGACGGCACACTCCACTGTACGGAGTCGTCTTCCTTGCGCTCCTCATATACCATAAGGCTGAAGAAGTCAGCAACCACAGCATTTTTTCTGGAAATAAAAAAAGTCTACTTCTCCTTTTTCTCCTAAAAAGTCCTAAAGCTCCCACAGAATCACTTTTCCTGTTGGAATGCCATTTTGGACTATGAGAAGGGAAGAAGCTTTTTAATTACCTGCCAAGATAATTCAACTAACTAAAATGGACAAAACTCACTAGAACAGACAGTAATGCTAGGGATAAAATGAAGGTAGTAGGAAAAGAGGAAGATATTTCCAAAATTCCTTTGGGGGATCATTAATTCATAGGGTCACCATAGGTCAGAAATGATTTGATGGCACATAAGAAAAATGAGATCTATCAAAAATGTTTCACTTCTTAACCTGATCCATTTTTGTTATATGTTTTAAAATGTCCATCCCACTAAGAAGCTGGAAATGACTTTACAGACTCTGGAAGGGAACTCCCCTCGTTGCTAATCAATAAACTCAACAACAACAAAAAAGAATGATCCAGTAAGTAGTAATACAATTTATTAGAACACTAATAGGTGCATGTATGCAGCAGTGTGTGTATGTGTGTGATCACAGGTTCATTCGCAGCCTTTTTTTTAGTCTCAAGAGCCGGGGTGTAAAAATCCCAGATCTTACTACAGACACAGTAAAAGGCCCAGGTACATATACCATCTCTCCCATATCCAACACCAATTTCTGGACTTTTTTGTACACCATCCATGAAGGGGGTGTGCTTAGAAACTACGAATGTGGATTTGTTTAATGTTTTATTGGTCCAATAAAAATTATCACCTACTCTTGCATTTACTCTTGCAGTAAGTCCCCTTCCCACAGCTTTAAGCGGTGGACATACTTTGAGGATGATAAGATCTTGCAGATTTGTATTATTTATTTATTTATTTATTTATTTATTTATTTATTTATTTATTTAATTTTGAATATTTTTACCCCACCTTTCTCCATGGAAAAGGACCCAAGGCGGATTACAATAATGGAGGACAATAGACATTTATTTATTTATTGGGGCTCAATGAAATTTCTTCACTGGGAATTATGGGAAAACAAAAGGGTTGTTGTTTTTCAGCTCTTACAACAAATACTTCATTTGTGGTGTGTGTGTGTGTGTGTGTGTGTGTGTGTGTGTGTGTGTACATATTTGTCTATGGACAAATGCTGGCTCTTTGGCTTACAAACAAATACAAGGACCGTCTCCTAGAATTGGGAAAAACTGGACTTAATTGACAGGAAAAACCATTACTTTTACCTTTATTTTTACTACTCTAAAGTAAGTATGTAGTAGATTGCCTTCAAAAGTCATAATTAGAGATGGGCACGACTAGGGAAAATGACGTTTTCGAGTTGTCGTGTGTCGGAGGCAGTCCGTTTCGGCTCGTTTCCGTTTTTCGCGAAATTTCGCAAAAATTAGTCGGTTCGTTTTTTCGTTGTCGTTAGTACTGGTTGGGGGGGTAGCGGGCTCCTGGAGGGAGCTGCAGGAGTCAGCCAGAGCCACAAGTAACGGACTGGCAGACTCTTTGCACCCGCTGTTTCTCACGTACTTGCATGTAGTGCAATGCAAGTAGATCTGGCTTAGGGTTAAGACGGGTTAGCGCAAGGGCTAGGGTTAGGCTAGTTACGGGTGAGGTTAGGGTGAGTATTGGGGTGCACCTCTGGGTGCCTCTCTGACCCAATTAGAATGACAGTGTACTGGCGTATGGGTTAGGCTTAGGCTTAGGGTTCGGGTTTGGGCTACGATTAGTGGGCTGTTTATCCCCGATTGGCACATCCCAGAAGTCTCTGTGGTCAACCTGGCCAAGTGGCCATGGAATAAAATAAAATCAACGGAGACTTTTTTTTTTGGAAAATTTGCATGGTCCACTCCCATTGGTGGGGTTTGGGCCCATCATTGCAAATGTGCAGGTGTAAAAAAAAAAAATAAAATAAAATAAAATAAAATAAAATAAAATAAAATCAACGGAGACTTTTTTTTTTGCAAGAAAAACCCACTGCTGCTACTGTAAAAATTCAAGCATTTAAAATAGCTAATTTTCGCATGTTTCTGTGGTGCTTTGGTGGGGTTTTGGGCAACGATTTCAAAAAAAATATTGCGGTCGCCATTTTGGATCCCCCGCACTGCATGGCAAATGGATGCGCCCTCCCAGCCTGGTACCAGCAGCACAGCAGTAGCAATAGCCAAGGAGAGGGGGGCGGGGAACCCCCCCAAATAAAACATCCTTCTGGCCTGGTTGGTGCCCTCAGACAGTTTTCGCCTACTTTTAGGGCCGGGAATCGGTTTTTTTTTTAACTTTTAAAAACTTTTTTTCTGTGCCGCTTGGCATTGCGCGATCGCCGCGATGCAAGTAACGAGCACGACAAATCAGACCAAATTGTTCGTTCGTCGGTTCAAGCTCGAATTCTGGCGGAGTAATTCCCATTACCGTTTCCGTAGAGTAACGGATACGAGTAACGGAAACGGAAATGGGAATACCGCTAAGTCGTGCCCATCTCTAGTCCTAATAAAACTATGATGACCAGGGTACATGATTCAGTTGTTTCACTCTATCTATGTGAATATTTTGTGACAAGTGGTATTTTACAGAAAACTAAGTCAAAATTGTTGCCAATACTGGCAACCCTTTACTGTTCAAATACTCATGCACAATCTGCCAGATTTATGCAATCTCAAATAGACACCATTTGGTGGTGGGGTCTCTATTCTTGTTTTTTCCTTCCATTTGGCATGGACGTGGGCTAGGTCTGGGTGAACCCAGGACAACTTCATGTCGCTGTCAAGGGTGTTTATCCAGCGCTCTTTTGGACGTCTCCTTAGTCAGGATCCATTGAAATCCAGGGTGAGACACTTTTGGCCAGATTTTCCTCACTGGCACACAGGACACGTCCATACCACTGTAGTCGGGCTTTACACATCTTCCTGGCAATTGGTGCAATGCTGTATTTTGATCAGATGTCATCATTGCATACATGATCCTTTTGTGTGAGGCTGGAGGTCCATCACAGAATTTTTGTCTCTATAACACCAAGACGACATTCAACTTCTTTAGCTGCTGGCCAGCATTCTGCACCATAGAATAGACACCATGTCTACATTGAAATTAAAACAACAAGAATTCAGTTCAAATAGACACAATGTCTACATTGAAATCAAAACAACAAGAATTCAATTCAATATTTCTGCTGGCATTAATGGTATGACATAACCTGGCAGGGTGAATAACCTTTGCCTAACAAGTCCCCATCTGGCTTCCTAGTTGTGTACCAGTTGTGTGACAAGGAATTCAGTTGTGAATTCATTAATTAGAATAACCTTTGCCACTTTGAATCATACTGTAGTACTTCTGCCACTAGACATACTGTACTGAATTGGATTCTGCTCAATATATTTCTACTCTGAACTTTTTTTGTTTACCATTACCTCATTAGCTGGCCAAGCTCATAGGAATCATCCCTGATCCTATTCTCCTAGCCATAAACATAGGCACACACATGCTATATAGTAGCATTTTAATTCTGTACAGAGAAAAACTATTAAATGAATTCAAAGACACTTGGAATGATTGTTCCTGGTTTTCTACTCTGTATTTTTGTCATTACTAGGTCATTTGAAAATGATGATTCTGTGCCAAAGTTCTCCAATTCAGTTTAATTCTATTCTCAAAAGGGCCATGGCATCCAGACAACATCTAATACATCAGTACTATTGAATGTTTCTTATGACCTTCACTTGATGGCCACCAAGTCATGTAATCTTTTATTTGACCAGAGAGAGTGGTGAGAATCCTCAGTAACCCTCCTTCACTTTACTTTATACTTCCAATATTTTACAAGGACATAGCAATCTTTTATGGATTATTTTTAGTTTTGACAAAGTTTGACATCTTTGCCTGATAGCAGACAGACAGGCTTCCTGGGTTTGAAGCTGTTTCTGGACCTGATACTTGAACAAAGAAATAGGCTAAGGTAAAGGTCTGTTTAGACTTTATTTTTAAACACACTGAGATAGTGTAGTCTTCCACAAAAAGCTACAGTAATACAGTGGATCCTTGTTTAACAAACAGTTTGTACAACATAAAATCTGTACAACATAAAAAATTCCAGAGAAAGGGGAAATTTGCTTAACAGAATAGTCTATGGGGCAAATCTGTACAACATAAAAATAGTCGCGATTAGGGGTTACTCTGTTTTCAATGCATTCCTATGGGAAATTTGTATAAAGGAAAATTGCTTAACATAATTTCATTTGGAACAAATTAATTCCTTTATGCAAGGTACTACTGTACCTTGGTTTAAGAGTAACTAGGTTTAAAAGTGTTTTACAAGACAAGCAAACATTTCTTCTAAATTTTGCTTTGATCAACAAGTAGTGTCTTGAAATACAAGTAACTGGAGCAGGACACATGATTGCAAGTGAACCAGTGGTGGTTCTCTCTCTCTCTCTCTCTCTCTCTCTCTCTCTCTCTCTCCCTCCTGGATTGTAGGTGACTCTGTCTGGCATGTTCTCTCTCAGGCAGCCTCCAAAGCAGAGGAAGGAGTGAGGAATGGAGTTTTCTTTTGCACCAGCCCGGAATGTTTTCAAAGGGGAGTGCAGGTTAGTGGTTTGTTTCATTTTTCTTTATATTTTTATTTAATTTGTTTTCAACATCCTTTCTTATTTTTTCTAACAATTTCTAGTCATGGGGCAGCTAGTCAAGTGTGTATAAGCCTAAGGCTACAATTTGCATTTTATTACTGTCACATTAAAAACACAGAGTAAAATTCAGTTGTTAGTCCTAAGCAGAGCAGATTCTGCTGCCAGGTACCTAAACTATGGTGTGGACGAGGACTTATAGCCAACTTTTGTGAGTTTTGCCATTTTGTATATACAGGATGTGGTCTATGGAACCCTAGAACGAATAATCTATGTTTCCATTATTTCTTATGGAGAAATTTGCTTTAATATATGTGTTTTGGTTTATAAGCATGTTTCTGGAATGAATTATGCTCGTAAACCAAGGCATTACTGTATTGGTTACTCTGAGGGAAAATAACAATTTCTCCTACTACTTGTTTAATTAAGGATCAAAGTGCATGGAGGCAAATATTAGGCATGGTTTTGGCCATGATGGGTGTTGCTACATTCAGTAAAGTTTTATTTATTTTTGTTTACCATACACTCCAGAAGTAAACAGCAAGTGCTGAAAACAAACCTTTTAAGTTGCTAAGACTTAATCAAAACAAGTGAGGAGAGAAGTGTTGGGTCATCACTTTGTTCAGGTGGAAGTGACATTCAGAAGTAAAGGTTCTTTATATGCATGGAGATTTGCCATGTGAGCCAGAGTCTGGAAATCAGGATCCAGAGTTGTGTGGCGAGCCTCCAGGCATACTTTTTTGACTCCAGAATTGTCATTTTTAATACAAAGAAATACAGCAATGGTAGAGTACTGGGACTAATCTGTTCCCCTCTTCATATGTGTAGGTAACCCTTAAGACAACTGACCTGCCTTCTGAGCAATAGTGACCAGTGTGCAATTAGACTTCAAGAAGTTACCAAACATATGGTGTGAAGTGGCATCACTTCAGAAGAAGAAAGCAAAGATTGACTGCCCAATATTATTAGTCTGCAGAGAAGCAATAAGTGGAAACCATTGATCCTAAACACATAGGTTAGTGGGGCTGGGGTGGGCTAAGTGCCAAATGCATCCTGCACTTTCCTATATCGGATCCCTGGCATGTCTAATCAGCAGAATGACTCTCTAGTTAATTAGACGTATTTTAAGTTAAGGCATAAGACTGGGGCATTAGTTACTACTTCCTGTATTCCAGGGCTGAAACTTATCCTTTACAAGTTCAAATTACGAACAGCCAACGTCTGTGAGATAAATGCAACAGCAAGGTGTTGAGGACAATCTGCGAGTCTTCTTGCGAGTTCTACTAATTTTGGAGTTCAGTTTGTTGTTATCTCTTGACATCTGGACGTGTCTACTGGGCTATGCTTCTCTCGTTCTCCCTCGTTCCTCGGCTTCCCCACAAGGACGTGCCACTTTGATGAACTTTGTCCACCCCTTGCTATCTCAGCGTTTCCCCAGGGGAAGGGCTAAGACGCGCCAGCCGGGTCAATAAACGCCATCTTTACAACGGGTAACCGTTTGGCTTCAGTCCCGTTGCACGAACTACGACGGATCAGCCATTTTAGCGAGGGCGGCGGACGCCTTCCCATTCGGGCGTGAAGGGAGCGGCGGCCATTCTAGTTGAGGGCACCTGAGTGCTTCAACTCCATCGCCCCGACAGGCGGCCGCCGGCATCCTTTCTAAGGGCACCGGGGCGCGCACAAAGAGAACTGTGTCCCCATCTGATCCCCCACCGCCCCGTCCCGTTCGCTCTGGTCACGCATTCTTCCTGCCAGGGGAGGACAGCCGTCTGACGCGTCCTTGGCTTCTGCCATATATTGAAAACAAAAGCAAAACAAAAACCGGGGAGGGGAGACTGCAAGCGGTCGGGCACGCAGCCTTCTGTGAGTAGATCTGCTCTGGCAAGGCAGGTTTTGCAACAGGCTGCGAGAAGGAGAGGAGGAAAGGAAGGAAGGAAGGAAGGAAGGAACGCGAGCTGTTCTTTGACATTCTCAAACCTCCTGACTTATCAAGCACATCGTGATCCGTACACGCTTGCCCATCACGGGTTTGCACCCCACGTCGTGAGGAAAGGGTGGGTTCGGGAGGGGAGAGGACGTGTTGATGGGGCGCGGGGGAGAGGCGAGGGAATTCGGAGGAGAGCCTGTCCGTGAGAGCGGCTCCGCTGCTCCAGTTTTCCTAGGTCTCCTCCCTGTGCTTCTCTTGCTGGAAAGAAAACGAGGATTAACAGACAAGGTTTTTAGAGAGGTAGCCGCGTTAAGAGTCCGTTGCCAAAAACGAAACGTATTTGCTTTGGCACTTGGAGGACGAACAAGTGTACTGTATAAGTCGGTGAGGGTATCCGTGGGTTGCAAATGGCCAAAGGTCCACGTGTTGGAAAGAAGTGGGTTTGCAAAGCCAGCATTTGCGAAGTAGATTTGTTAGTCTTATCGGTGCCACAGTAGTTTTTCTTTCTGCTCTGATGTGGCATTTTCTGGTGCCCCCCTCTCCCATTCTGAAAATGAGAGGGGCATTTATGTTGTTGGTAGCTGAGTTTCAGAGTCGGTGATAAGATTTCACCTTTCTGTACCTTTCCAGTGTATGGACAAGTTCCTTGTTAGCTGGGCATCTACAACTGTGACATGGGCCAGGAGGATTGCTAGACATGATTAAAAGTGTTCATTCAGATGCTGTTGGACTCTAAATCCCACCAGTCCTAATTAATAGAACCAATAGTAGGGGTCATGAGGAATCATATTATAATAATGTTTAAATGGTTATGGTTCCTCTATTCTTCCCAGAGCTGAGAAAATTTGCATTCTTAGATCATAGCTCCTGTGATATCCCTGGCACCATGGCATGTTGCCTGGGAAACCCTGGGAGTACTTTACTGAACAGGAGTACTGTATACTGGTGCAGTATTGTAGTACACTCTTTCCAAGCTGTACCCTGGCCTATGCCTTTGCATGTCTTGGAAAAGTCTGTTTCTAAATCCCATCTGTGATGGCAGAAGTCAATTGGTGGTAGGGTCTAATGGGGACAGCTAAATGAGAGAATATGGGCCTTTATATTTTGATATGAGAATACACAACCAGCTAACTACTTAGATGAACCTAAACTCCACTGCACTTTGACTTGCAGCCTGTATTATGTTTGAAATGCAATCAGTGCACACACAGGAACTGTGTGAGCACTGATAAGGGGAGGTCACCCTTTATGCTTGATGCAATGTGAATCACATTTCAGCCTGCAAACCCCCAATAATGTGATCTGATCATTTTGCCGCCCTCCTCCTCCTCCTCTTCTCTCCCGCGGGCGGCGGCGGCCGGTGGATATGAGAATACACAACCAGCTAACTACTTAGATGAACCTTAATTTAGGGTGTGACTGCACTGCAATTTGACTTGCAGCCTGTATTATGTTTGAAATGCAATCAGTGCACACACAGGAACTGTGTGAGCACTGATAAGGGGAGGTCACCCTTTATGCTTGATGCAATGTGAATCACATTTCAGCCTGCACGCCCCCCCCCCCCAAATTTCTTTTCTTCCCCTGGTCGTTCCTTTGCTGATCCTTTATCATGCCAATCTTTTAAAACCATTTGTAACAAGTGATGAGGAAATGTCTGCGTGCATTACTTGAAAATATGGAGAAAGAGTAATGAATGGGAAGTGAAAGGTGGTAGCCCCCGTTATGGAATCATTTCGAGATGTCATTTATAATATCTTTTTCAAAAGTACTGTTCAAAATTTTGATATTCCGTCTTCTTAGACTATGAAATACCTTTCCATGTTAGTTTTCTATAGAAAGGTGTTAGTGAAATGTAGTAGTCTGAAACGTTGAATGAGGATAAAAGGAGCAGTACAAATGGGACCACTCTCAGACCTTTCAATTAAATAATTAATAGCAGCACTAAGCTTTTGCTTCACAATGAAAAGACCTTCCTACACAACCTGTCATTTACTGTGTTTGACAGGATTCAAGAATTGATTCCCACATTAAAATTACGGTGCTTTGCTCTTGCATCACCACCACACCCGGCCTGAATATATTGCCCCAGTTGCCTACATCACTGAAACCCCACCTACAGACATGATCTCTCTTTACAAGGCTGTAGGTGCTAACTGGCCACTTCAGTTGTTCTGTCTTGAACAAGTAGAATTCTCCAAGCGACAGAGAAAAAAGCTGGTTTAGGAGGGAAAGGGCTGGACCAATTTGCATCAGCCTTTTCATTGTGTGGTTACTTACTTCGAATTCACCTTCTTTATAAGCAGAGTGATTCCTGTGGTATTTGACTACATAGTTGCAGTCTTGTGCATTGTATACACTTTGTATGCAGAAGCTCTGAATTAAACCTTTGGCATCCTCAGGTAGGGCTGTAGTAGGTGTTGCATGCTTGGATGTTTATGCTGCCATCATTTAAATATATCTATTTGATCTGAGTGTATGATTAAAATTGTGGAGTCTCACACATTTTTGTACTTTTAAAAATAAAGACGTGTTTATTATAACAATAAAATCAAGTACATTTAGTAATCATGATGTTTTCTTCAGTTATGAATATATATTTATAAGCCTATCCAAACATTAATAAAAACTATATAACTTTATTCCTATCTATCTATCTATCTATCTATCTATCTATCTATCTATCTATCTATCTATCTATCTATCTATCTATCTATCTATCTATCTATCTATCTATCTATCCCTATCTTACTATTACATCTTCTAGGCCAGTGGTGGCAAACATTCAGCACTCCAGATGTTTTGGACCACAACTCCCAGAATTCCAAGCCTGTATTGCCAATGACAAAGGACTGTGGGAGTTGTGGTCCAAAACATCTGGAGTGCTGAAGGTTCGCCATCACTGATCAAGGCCCTATCTAACTTATGTAGGCTTGCACAAAGGTATATAAACACACGTTAACACCATCCACAAGCTCCTCCATTGGATATGCAAATACCAGTTCTTTACATCATAGCAAGCAATAAATATTCATAGGCTAGGGTGCTCGCTACATCAGGATCTTATTTAACGCTTCTGGGCCACTATTTGACTCAGGACTTAGCTGGAAGAACCAGTGGTATGATTTGGTAAAAAGATGACCTGTATACCAAGAAAATAAGTCTTGAAAGATCAAACCAATGTATTTTTCCATGTGGTCTAGTGAGAAATGGTTGGTGGATTTGGAATAAGAAAAAAATGTCTGGGCAGGATCTTGTTGCAGCAATGTGTTTACGCCATACACAGGACAGCCTGCCAGAGAGGTTGAAATTGGCAAATCTGCTTCATGTTTCTTCTAAACAATTGTTCCCATTGTGGGACAGTTACAACTTGCTTTCTTCAATATTTTCCCCATGAAAATTATATTTCTCCAAAGGAGAACCAACCCAACCAAACAGACAAAACAAAAAAACAAAATGAAAGTCTTGTACAGGCGGAATGTACAGCTGCCTTCATTATAATTTTCATTAGCAAGTGTAGTCCTGAATCTCTGTGCTGTGACACAGTTTGGTATAAGAAGGACCATTCCTTGTGAGTCATTTGTCAGTACTGTATAGCAAACCACTCCATTCTCTTTGTGTCATCTAGCTCTCTGGTAGATGCTTTTGTAAAAATGTTCAGTTAGAGTTTTCAGCCCCAGAGTGACTGACAGGAACAATTGTATTGATGAAAACCACACTGTCAAAAGCAGCCTTCTGATTCAGAAGAAAGTGTTATGTGCCCTGGTTTGTGTCCTAGAAACTTGAATATGTCTTTATTCTTTTTACCAACTCTTGCTGTGTCACAGAGGTTACATGTGATTGCTCAAGTCATGAGAGTTTAATAAGATCAGACTTTGCGGGATTAAGGCATGTACTTTTAAAAACTTATCCACAGGTGGTAGAGCGGCTCACTTGGTTCACCATTACTTTTGTCTTCATAAACCCTGATAAGGAAGTGCCTGTTGGCATTTGCAAGACAGCCTTATAAATTATGGCCTTCCAGGATGTATCCCAGATTGTTTTGAGGTGCATTTTGCTTTCACACTTTCCATGGGAATAATAGCATACTGGTGAATTATTTTAATCAATTATGTTCATCAAAGACTTCTTCATTAATTAAGAAGATAAGACGTCTTATGCTGGAGCAAGCTAAAGGCCAATTTTGCCTAGCAATCTGTTCCTACCCAGAAATGGGAGCCTAGAAGCAACGCATCAATACTGTACACTTTCCCAGGTGCATTTCCCCGGAACTAGTACTTAGGATACTAGAAATTAATACACAGCCGCTGTACCTAATCTGCTTAATTGCCTATTGGGATAAACTTTGAAGAAATAAATTACAGATTCTTACAGTATAACTAAGACAGGCTGTGCCCCAAATCTTCTTGCATAGCTACACAACTGGCATGCCTTTTTGATGCAAGTTGCCCCAATATAAAAAAATCACCATAGACATTATCTGTAGCATACCAAGCCATTTAACTCAGTATGCAATTGATCATGTCTATGGTAATTTCTTAATTTAGGGCAATTTACCTCCAAAGTTGAGCTGCCTAGATGCCCTAAGCACATCCGATCTCGCTTGATTTCAGAAGCTAAGCAGGATCAGCCCTGGTTAGTACTTGGATGGGCGACCACCAGGGAATACCAGGTGCTGTAGGCGCCTGGAGTAGGAACTGGCAAGCCACTCCAGTACTCCTGCCAAGAAAACTCCATGGACATGGAGTCATGCAGAGTCAGTCATGACTGTAATGACACAACACACACACACCTCCAAAGTTACGCAGTTTGCACTGTGCCAGCATTAAGAAGAAGGAATATTTGGGCCACTATCTTAGAAAATATATTCCTTGCCTCTCTGAAACATACACAGAAGAGAGAGTGCCTTTTAAGTTGTGTGGGGTCCACAACAACACGTATATTTGAAAAGCTGGTAGAATTTTTGAGTTGATAAACTAAGAGCTTCAATAGAACAGAAAATGTATTCCATTACTTTCTGTTACATTGCTGATAAATGATAATAATAGTATCTAAATGTCCACACTTTGGCCCTCCTGATGTTTTGGACCACAACTCCTAGAATTCCAAGCCTGTATTTCCAATGACAATGGACTGTGGGAGTGCTGGTCCATAACATCTGGAGGGCCAAAGTTTGGACATGCCTGATCTATGTCCTACTATTAGTCCCAGCTAGTCCAGACCCACTGAATCAATTGTTACGTAAATCAACACTTATATGAATGTGATTGATCCAGTAGATTTACTCTAGTTGAGACAAGCCAGTGTGTTTTGTTTCTGTTTAATCCGTAATAAAAGTTCATTTAAACTCAACGCGAGGAAGAGTAAACTTTGAGCCTTAAGCCAGTAAAAAAAATCCAAAACACTGTATAATTATTTACACTTATATAAGTGCTTGGATAGTGCACCGTAGACAGGTTTTGAGGATCAGGAGAGGTCCACACAGACATACACGGTCTCTTGATGAAAGAGTCCTGAGCAATGGCTTATCATACAGTAGGTCAGCAACTGAAATATGAAATGAAGAAAAGGCAGCAGCAGGCTCTTAACTTGTTTCTATGGGACACACTAATTCTGAACATCATTATGTCTTTCTAGTTGGGAAAGGATCGAAGAATATGAAGCCAGTTATTGTGGTTCATGGTGGAGCTGGTCGCATCTTTAAAGAGCGGGAAGAGGGAAGTCGGTCTGGTGTCATCAGAGCAGCGCTGAAAGGTTACAATATTCTGAAGCAGGGAGGAAGTGCATTAGATGCTGTTGAAGAAGCTGTGGTAGTAATGGAAGAAGATCCGCATTTTAATGCAGGTAATCACTGTAAACTTCTCTTGCTTGCCTTTAGCAGCAGCTAATTTGTAAGAAATTATCTTACAATATCAATTCCTCTTTACAAAGAGCTTTCTTGCTAATTCCTTGCAAGTCTGACTGTTGTGAAAGGCACAGAAGCAGGACCAGTAAAAACAATGGCAACCCTAAATAGAATAATCAAGGCAATTGTATAAAGGCAAGTGTATGATTCAAGGTAGGACCTCTCTTGATATCTTTACTACAGGAGAATATTCCTGTATTCCAAAAAGCCATTTTAGTCAAAATAAGACCTACTTGTTATAGCAGGCAATTGAGACGGCTGATTTGTACTGTCAATGATTTGTACTGTCAGTGATGGCTTCCTGTCATATATTCAGTGCAAGCTCCTTTTCCTTACTTCCAAAGCCTTCAGTAAACTTGTTCCTCTTAATTCTATCATGAATCCTGATAACGTTCTTGCTATTGATCTCTGCTTTTTCAGCTCTGCAGTCTCCTCCTATCTGAAGGTCTCCTGATCAAAGTTCTCTGCCCTTCTTCTCTTGCAGCCAAATGTCCTAGGAACCACTGCCAAGATAATTTGTGTTCTGCCAGCACTTTTATTTCCTCAGTACTCACAATTTATTTCCTTTGAACCCATACTTTTAATGAAGCCTTTTGTAAGCTCTCTCACTTCTCATGACTTCCCATGCTTACTCCCCATTCCTCATGAAACAGAGTGTATTTGCATGGTATGATTACAGCAATTTTATACTGTTCTCCATCTTATGGAATTCTGGGATTTGTAGGCTGGTTATGGTACATAGAATTCTGTACTGGAGAAGACCTCTAAGGCAGTTCTTGCTTAGCCCACATGAGCTCTCTGGCTGAGGATTCTGCATACAGTGGTACCTTGACTTAAGGGCAGCTCAACTTAAGAGCAATTCGACTTAAGAGTGGAAAACTGTTGGCATTTTAACTGCCGCCTTCAAATTTTAGATATGATCTGCTCGACTTACAAATATTTTTTTATTTTTTAACTTATTTTTTCAATTTTTTAGATAGGTGCCCCGACTTAAGAGTAGTTTGACTTAAGATCATGCATTCGAAATGGATTAAATTCATAAGTCGAGGTACCTCTGTATTTCACCAAAGTACTAAACCCATGATTCATAGTATGGGTCTGTGATAGTTAAACTGGTATCAAACTGCTACAACTGCATAGCGCAAATAAACTATAAGCCTAAGTCCATATGGGGTTCCGTGAGAAACAATATGTTTCTCACTTAACCCCAGTCTTCTGTCAACTGTTATTTCCCCTGTGTCAGAACAGGGCAGGACTGGTCCTATTGCATTCAGTATGTAAAGCATAATACATACATGGTGCCATATAAATAACTTTAAAAATGTGTGACTATACAGAAGGGAGAGGAAAAGCAAGTCTGTGACCCTGGTTATGGAATTGACTTATCCAGAAATTTCATCTCATGGCTTTTTTGTTCTCTTTTAGGCATCAGGTTAAGACATTTTTACTCTCTTGGGCATTTTAAATCATTAAATGAAATGATTGTATTTTTAGATCTTGTAAAAGGATTGCTATATTTAAAATAGTGTATTATAATTGAGTCATCCATTTTACAGAATATACTTAATAGGAAGCTTTGGTGAATTTGGAAGGTGATTTTGCTTGTATTTTGTATATGCTTATACATGCATATATGTATGTTGTCTTTAATTATAGGTTATGTTTTATTAACAGTTTCTTACAGTATACTGCCCTCAGAAATACTTGTCTGAAAATTGGAAGACAAATAGGTTTAATAAATAAAATGAATATGCACAAACTCGAAGGTAAATGAACTGGACTGGTTCTACTTTTTCCATTGAGCAACCAGTTATCATCTTAGTTTTCTGAATTTCGCTATCTTCATACGTAACAGTTAGTGAAGAGTGAGAAACCTTGTAGAGTTAGAACAGTGGTTCACAACCTGGGGGTCGGGACCCCTTTGAGGGTTGAACGACCATTTCACAGGGGTCGCCATGAGCCAGTGAAGAAAAAGGCACAAACGTCTGGAGAAGGGGGGGCAAAGAAGGGGGAAACAGTGAATTACAGCTTGATAGGTTGGAGGGGATGTCAGTCAATGGCACTGGAGACTGTGATTGGCTGAGAGTGCCTGTAGAGGGAAGTTCTCTATGACACCTGCAGCAGTGGCCTGCCAAAGGGGGCTTGAGGCCTCTTCCAAGCAGGGCAAGGGGTCACCACAGCATGAGGAACTGTATTAAAGAGTCACGGTATTAGGAAGGTTGGGGACCACTGAAGTAGAGTTTTGTCAAGAGGTCTGCTTCTCTTCAGTAAAACCCTTCCAAATGCATTCATTACCTTTCTGGTAGAATGTTACAGGCTTTACTTTTAATGTGCCAAGGATCTATTGGTTATAATTGCTTCTCTTTACGTCATTAAAAGCCAACTTGCTAGAAATGGAGGGCAACCTGTTGAATGGTGAGAAGATATTTATATCTGTGCTGATGGTTTTGAAACAGCATCAAGTGATGTCTCATTCAGTGGTGGGAGGAGAGGAGAATCCCTTTCATTCTGTCCATCTGGTGGAATGGTGGGCAGGAGGCCAGGACCTGAAGGGCACGGGTGTCTTAATGGTGGCAACACTAGAGGAACAGTGACACCATGGCTATCCATTGTCTCAACTGTGTGATAGTTGTGATACTTGCCCCTACAGCAGTTAAGCTGAGGTAGAAGTGAAAAGAAGACTGAGGAACAATGTATTAATCTCCCAGACACTTCTTTGTATTTGTTCATTCTTTGGCATGGAACAGCCTCTCTAAATGGTTCAAGGTCTTTTGGTAGTTCAGGATGCAGCCTACAACATGCAAGCCAAATGCACCCCCCCCCACACACACACCCTGATTTCATGTGGAGAGGGGGATGGGCACTCTTGACTGTGAAGAGCTACAATTAAATCATTGGCAGATCTCTGGTAACCTTTCTTAGATAATCTGAGCTATCATCAGCTGATGACAACTTTGACATTTAGCAAGCATTTAAAATGGAGCATTTGTGCAAAGCTTTCCTTTTTGTCTTCCAAGAAGCTCCCATTCTAAAATTAGCCGAGCTTTGTTTAAGAAGACTTCCTTTTTTGTTCAGATAATTTGGTATTTTGGTGCCTTGTTCGCAGTGTACTTCACACATCCGGGGATGCTGCTGCTCCAGTGAAAACTGGCAGGTCCGGGGGCCCGGCAGTTATGTTAGCTGTGCAACTGGCTTGTTAAGCTTGAGCTACCCTTGATGTACATGATACCTAGTTCCTCAATTGAGTACATCCGATTAAGGTTAAGGTTCATTATCTACAACTGCTTCTGTTGAACAGGAGAACAGGAGTGGCGTAAAATGGAGTTTAATTGGAGTTGCTGGTTTTGAAACTTACTGGCAAGTGGGTTCTTCACAGCAGTCATTGTAAGGCTGTCTGAGTTGCTCTAACATTGTGGGAAAATGGGGACATAGGCATAGCAAACTCTGTCTCTGTGTGTGTGTGTTTGCATGTGTGTGTGTGTGTGTGTGTGTGAGTGAGTGAGTGAGTGAGTGAGTGAGTGAGAGAGAGAGAGAGAGAGAGAGAGAGAGAGAGAGAGAGAGAGAGAGAGAGAGAGAGAGAGAGAGAGGATAAAGTTAGTAGGAGAGCTGCTAGGTACTAAAAGGATAATACGTTTTCATAACTGCCTTGAGAAACCTATATTTGAGCCATAAGCTTCCTTTTGCCTTAGAGGAGGCCAGGAGGTGTCATGCTTTCCAGCAAACGCATGCAAGCAAACAAAGGCTCAGCTTTATTTACACTGTCTGTGGAAAGAGCCGAGGAACAAGGGAAACATTCCACCTTTGTGGACAGACAATGAGTGCCATCGATCCCACTGTTAAAACTAACGTTCAGACAATTGCCTATTTCTTGCTCTTGTGACATTTTTCTGCCAGCAGTGCTCCTCCGCTGTATACATCTTTTCCACTGGACTTGGAAATGAAGCTGGGAATCAGATGTTCCAAAGATCAGTCGTTAACTTTTAATATCTTTTTGTAATCAGATGTATTTTGCCACTTTAGAGAGCACGTCTTCTAGATGTGCTATCACATCTTCCCTAGTTTTGGTTTCAAGTGAGATATGTTAAAATATAGATAGTGCAAGCTGTTTAACTTCTCTTATAAATGTGAAGCATGAGGTTCACCAAGAAATCTGACATTTCTTCCTGAGACGTCAGAATGTCTTGGGGCAGCACTACTGTCTTTTACAAATAGTCATCCTGACATTGGCACCCTTAAATGACATTGCATTTGAGGATTCACGTTGCTTTTGGTAATACATGAATATTTCTCTTTAGCTGAACAGCTTGTTTCTTGAACTCACTGCATTTTCAAATGTACCAAAACAGAATCATAACTGTGAGGATGGAATGTTTAATTACAATATGTATCATTTTAAAGTGACTAGCTTTCTCATTCCATCAGTATGAAAAGTTTAGATCGCCTACATATTCCAAGACATTTTGACTAGCTGTTGTGTCTTAATGTTACAGCTTGAACATTTAATTCAGGCTGAATAAGAAACCAAAGGTCTTGCATGTATAGGGTGTGTGTGTGCGTTGGAGTCCATGTAGACCAGGGGTGTCCAAACTCCAGTCATCCAGATGTTTTGGACCACAACTCCAATAGTCCTTTGTCCTTGGCAATCTAGGCTTGGAATTATGGGAGTTGTGGTCCAAAACATCTGGAGGGCCAAAGTTTGGACACCCCTCGTGTAGATTGATGACAAGGTCTGCAAAACATTCTCTTGTAATTTGAGATTTAACCACCTGCTTAAATGTGTTTTTAGAGTCCATCGCTGTGCTGTGACAAGAACAAGAACCTTTGGAACTGCAGAGCTGTAAAGAACTCATGAATCAACAAGTCCAGCCTTTCTCAAGGAGGCACAGTGGGGAATTCAGTTCCCAACCTCTGGCTCTGCAGCCAGAGAACTAAACACTGTGTTTGAATCAAGTTCCTAGCCCATATACCAGGGGTCCTCAAAGTTTTTAAACAGGGGAGCCAGTTTACTGTCCCTCAGACACTTGGGGGGGCAGACTATAGTTTGGAAAAAATGAAAAACAACAGGTGGACCTGGCAAGTTCAGCCCCACCTTCTGTATATTTGCTGATTTGATCAGCTTTGTAAGCCGCCCAGAGTTCCTTAGGGAAGATGGGTGGGGTATAAATCCAATAATAAATAAATAAATAAATAATAAAACCCAGCTTCCTCTTGGCAAGTGAAAATGGGTGAGGGCCGAGGGAAGTTTTTGCCCAATACGGCTCCCCATTCCCTGCTCCAAAGAGAGTCAAAGCGGGGAAGGGGGCAAGCGATGGGTGCCTGTCCCAGAGCCTGGCAGTGGTGAGACAGCAGCCCTGGCCCCGCTTGAGCGTGCCTGAGGCGACCCGTGCTCATGCGGCCCGCCTGGAAGAGGTGCAGTATGTTTGTGTAAGATGTGCATGTCTGTATGCCGGGAGGACACGTCTGGGCTGAGCGGGCACTGTGCAGCAAAAGGCGACTTTCCCGTCGGCTCCCTCGGTTCCCGCCTTGAACTCGAGCACGAGGTGGCAGTGGCTGCCGCTGGCACTGCTAATTCCCCTGCCACTGCTGCCACAGCCGTGCACAGCTCGAGGGAGCCACCCACTGCACCGAATCAACAAGGAGTTCCTCAATACTGTACCAGCCAGACCCACAGCCAGGAGCTCCAGGAGCACCTGCGGACTGCAGGGGCACCAGATTGGGTGGGAGGGAGAGTGTTTGTGTGTGGGTTCTCAAGTGGGCGGCAGGTTAGGGTGTGTGTGTTCTGCAATGGCCATCAGGCCAGATACAGAAACCTGGAAGGTTGGATCCAGCCTGTGGGCTGTAGTTTGAGGACCCCTGCCATATACCATGTTTGACTTAGTTGAGTTTGTCTTTAAAAATGGTGGTGAGTGTGAATAGAAGAGGATTTTGCAATAAGAATATGAGTGTAGTATTTTATGAGTCCATTGTTTCTTAGGCATTTATTTTTGTTTCCTCATTTAGAAGTATCCAGACAAATTAAGAATACTTACTTCATACCTCCACCAATAAGGCCACGGCTAACCACTCATACTTTATGGGTGTTGGGAAGGTAGTAAAGGTGGGCTAATGTCTACCTAATGAGCCTATAGAGCCTATTGTTCACCTAACAAGTCTGTTCAGGCTATTGTTCATCTTATGAGCCGATTTCAGACCAGGGTGACATGTGGTCAAAGTGAACTATAAAATGGAGGACTCGCAACTAGCTTTCCTCAGACTGACGAAGCTGTTTGAATGAACAGTGAAATGTTTCAATCTCTCAAGAAAAGAAGTCCAGTTGCCATGACTCAACTTCCAGACAAATTCACCTGGATGACTGAGAATCTTCAAAGTCATTTAGATGTGTTATTTTCCTTCTGTTCCCATTGCTGAATCAAACAATTCCAAATTCAGCAAAAGGAAAAGCAAGGATAATAGATGCTTTTCAATAGGTTTCCTGCTATCCATGGAGGAAAAAATATGACTAAAATAACAACAATTTTTTATTCATAGTGTTCAGATTTGTGGCTGCATTTACAAGTATTTCTACAAGAATGTTCTTATTTCAGAAAGTATCATTTGAGGGCTACTAAAATGTGAATTGATTAAAAAGGGCTTTAGTAATAAAATTCGTTGGATGAATATTAACATCATTTTTTCTGTTGGTTTGCTAGGTTGTGGCTCTGTACTAAATGAGAAGGGTGAAGTTGAAATGGATGCCATTATCATGGATGGAAAAAATCTGTCATCTGGAGCAGTATCTGCAGTGAAATGTATAGCGAATCCAATAAAACTGGCTCGTCTTGTCATGGAAAAGGTATGCTGCATGGGCTGTTAAAAACACACACTTCCCACTGCTTCCCTTTGGACTTTGTCCCAGGCACCTTAATGACTAACTCTCTGTCCTGACATATGCAAAAAGGAGAGGGGACCAAATGCATTGGAGAACTTCAGATTATGGTGGGGAGAGCATAACATTTTTTTTAAAATGTCCAACTCACATTCTGTGCAGCTGATCTACACAGAGCCTCTGGAACAGCCTTCTCTAAGCCAGTCTCTTTGGCTTTCCGGATGTTTTGGAACATAACTCTCATTAGCCCCCATAACTCTAGTTAGCCCCAGTGAGTCATTTGATGATGGGTACCATAGTCCATATACTCTGGAGGTCACCGGACTGTGGGAGGTTGCCATAGGAACATACTTTGGGAAACTTCTTCATTCTCTTCATCAAACCATTGGTCCATCTAGCTCAGTACTGTTGACATTAACTACCAATACTTCTGCAGAGCTTCAGGCAGGCTTTTTGCAGTCCTGCCTGAAGATGTTGTGTCAGCAGATTTAAGGGGGCAACAAATATAATAATAATAATATATACGTGCTTGACACAAAACAGTGCAGCAGTAACGTAGATAAAATGTTAGTATTGATATAAAGGGTTTGCAGAGTTAGTCTATAAGAAAGACAATGACAATGAATAGAGTAAAAACTCATATATTCATATATACACCAAAATATACACAGTATAACAACCAAGCAGTATATACAATATAGCAAACAGACAAACAGACTGTGGGGTGAACTGTTCTCACCATAACAGTCCCCAAGTTACAAATGACAAGCTAGTGCCTTTTATACTCATTCAGCACTCATAAGATCTGATGCAATCACTAATTAACAATCTGATGCAATCTGATCTATCCATTACAAATCATGATGTTACAATCAGTTCCACCTGCACTTCATCACTTAACATGCCTGTGATTACTAGTCTCTAACACTTGTGGATTAACATCATGACACTGCAGAATCTAACTGCCTCCATTTTACAATTCTCTTTACACATTCTGTTAAATATATATAACATATGTTTTGTCAACTTTTACATATCTTGACACCCCTCCTATATTTAACAGATTTCAACTCCTAGCCTTTTTTTAAAACATACATGTTTATCTTTACACAAAGGCTTTGTAAATATGTCAGCATAATTATCAACACTTGTACAATATTCCAATATAATCAAATGTTGTTCTATGCAGTCCTTGACATTCTGGTAACGGATCCCAATGTGCTTGCTTCTGGATCCGACCTTCTGATTCTGTGTTAATTGGATACACGAAAAAGAATCATTATATACTTTGACTGGTAGTTTTACATTTACATTCACATCCTTTAACAACTGTACTACCCAGGTTAACTCACAACACAAATCACTCACAGCCCCATACTCAGCTTCTGTAGAAGAACACGAAATGTACCTTTGTCTTCGGGCTTTCCAGACAATTAGTGAGTTACCTAAAAATATGGCATATCCAGACATTGACCTCCTTTCTGGACTTGAACCCCAGTCAGCATCTGCATAGCTAATTAAATCAAGATTATCACATATGGATATCTTCAATTTTTCATGCATTGTTCCTTTAAGGTATCTTAAAACTCGCTTTATACCTTTCCAATGCTTCATCAATGGCTTTGCAGCATGTTGAGACAATATGTTGATAGTTGCTGCAATATCAGGCCTAGACCATGAACACAAATACATTAATGAGCCCAATACAGATTGGTATAATTCAACATTTCCAAAATCCCCATCATCAGGTTCTCTGTTGAATCCCACCTCCATAGGTGTAGAGACTATGTTGCAGTCTCCCATCTTACACTTCTGTATTAGCTGTTCTATCTTGTCACTTTGACATAGATAGAAACTACCTTCAGGGTCTCTTGTGACATCTACCCCTAAATAATGTTGTATCTCACCAAGATGCTTCATTTTTACTTCTTTGCCTAATGAAGACATAAACCACTTCACATGTGAGATATCTGGCACCATTAAACATAAATCATCAACAAACACTATCAATATCAAAGAACCTTTTGTGTATAAACAAGGATCTGCCCTACTTTGAGAAAAACCTATTTTACTCAATTTCTCACCTGTCTATTCCATGCCAGTCCTGATTGCTTGAGACCATACAGGGCTTTGTTTAATTTCAGAACAAGTTGTGGATTTTTAAGTTCATATCCAGGGACTTGTTTCATGTAGACTTCTTCCTTTAAACTTGCATTCAAATATGCTGTCTCCACATCAAAATGATGCACTTGGCATTTCTTTGACGCTGCAATTGCTAAGACCATTCTGAATGTTTCAGCTTTTACTGTAGGGGAATAAACATCTGTAAAATTCACATATTTCTCTTGTGAGAATCCTTGTGCCACAAGCCTTGCTTTGCAGGTAACATTATTATCACTTGACTTCTTAATTTTATATATCCACCTACATCCAACAGGTTTTTGTCCTTCTGGTAACATGACTGGAGTAAATACCTGATGTTCCTTCAGAGATTCATACTCTTTTTTCATGGCCATCATCCACTGCTTCCTTTCTTCTCCAGGCATCAGCAGCACATCTTCAAAATTCTGTGGCTCATGGAATACATAATTCACTACAAACCTTTCAGGTGGCACTCCTTTGTTAGATCTTGTAGATTTTCTGATCAACACTGGCTCCTCATCTTCCATTTTTTTTTCATCATGAAATGATGTAGACTCCCCTCCATCACTGATAATCTCATCTTTCACTTTTCCATCATGTAATGCTGTAGACTCCCCTCCATCACTGGCAACCTCTTCAACCTCAGTGTGGGGACAAATGCTTGGCAAAAATACTTCATTATTAGCATGTAGAGCTTCCCAATTTTTCTGTTCACAAAATTTTGCAGACCTGCTTATATAAACATTTCCATGACTGTCACAAAAACGCCAGGATTTTGCTGCAGGATGAACACCAATAAACATGAGCTTTCTTGACTTTGGGCCATTTTTGTGTCTATACCTCTTTGGAATTAATACCCAGGCTTCAGAGCCAAATAAATGGAGATGTTTGATTGTAGCTTTTTCCCCATGCATTAGAGTATAAGGAACTTCATTCATAGCTGAACTCCACACTCTATTAGACACATAATTTGCATATTTCATTGCCTCAGCCCAGTAACCTTTGGGAAGTTTTGCATCTGCCACAATTGCATTCATGATATTTTGAAGAATTCCATTCTTCCTTTCAGCTAATCCATGCTCAGCAGAAGCAGAAGGGTTAGTGAATCTATGTTTCACCCCTTTCTTTTCTAAATAATCAACAAACTGCTTTGCTAAAAATTCACCACCTCTGTCACTTTGTACAGCTAAAATTTTCTGCCTGTACTGTCTTTTTGCCATCTGAAACCATTTTCTAAATACAGCACTCACTTCACTTTTGTGCTTTATTATGTAAACCCAAGAATAACGTGAATAATCATCAGTTATCACAAGACAAAACCTGGCACCACCAAATGAATTAGCCATGGGTCCAAGCACATCAATATGTACCAGTTGTAGAGGTTGATGTGACTTTCTCAAACTCTTTTTTGATATGGGTGCAGACTTCACCTTTGTGCCTTTACAAACATGGCAATCTAAAAAATTTTTACAGCTTTGCACTGACCCATGTTCCACATGTTGCAAAGTTTTCCTAATGCTTTCAAAACTTAGGTGCCCTAATCTTCTATGCATCAGATGTATGCATTTGTCATGTAGAGGCTTATTTTCAACCATGTTCAAAACTTTCTCAGAAGTGTTTATCATAAACAAACTGTTTTGGAGCTGCCCAGTTGCTATTGTTTTTCCATTCTTTACAATCTTGCAACTATTCTCACTAAATTGTACATGATAACCTTGTTTTACAAGCATAGGCACACTCAATAAATTATTCTTTAAAGACGGTATATACAGGACCTTATCAAATACACATTTAAGAGGTTTGAAAAATATATTACCTTCACCACAGACTTTTGCCTGAGTCCCGTCTGCCAAGGTTACATTTCTACAATTAAACAAATTTAGTTTCTCAAACAAACATTTCTTGTTTACACAATGAATACTGGCTCCTGAATCTACAATAAATAATTCCTGTCTTGAGCCCTCCTGTTCCTTATTATTAATTACAGACAGCTGGTGACCTTCACTCTTCCAGCGTGTGCCGGCAACTCTTTTCTTTTGTCTTTGCCGCTTATTTACCTTATCACAGTAACGAAAAACATGTTGGTCACTCCTACAATTATAGCATCTTCTAATTACTTGTATTGTTTCTTCAGACACTTGAGCAGGCTTATTATTTACTTTAGAATCATTCCTTCTTGATTCTTCCTGCTGGAGTCTTGACTGGATATATGAAATAGACAATTCATCACTCTTCATAGCTTCTAATCCCATTACTAAATTATCATATGACTCATCCAGGCTTGACAATATAACGAGGCATTTATACTCCTCTTTATGATTTATGCCCACCTCAGACAATTGCTGAAATATACTATTTACTTTCCTTATATAATCAGAAATAGTTTCACCTGGGCTTTGCCTTGACGGAACAGTTTTTTCATTAGAGATACTTTACTCCCAAGCTGTGTCCTTGATGTGAGCTGCTCTGAGAAACGACCAAGCCTCATGAGCTGTTTTTGCTTCCTTCACATAAATGAATTGGGATTCCTCCAAGGACAACATTATAATTGCCAAGGCTTTTTCATCCTTCTTCAAATCTTCCTCATCAGCTTCCTCATCAAGTTGTTTATCTACATACTGATAGAGCTCATGGAAGATCAAGAAATGCTTCATTTGCAGACACCAATTAAGGTAATTACTGTCAGAGAGCTTTACAAGAGGCATTGAATTTAGATTTATACTTGCCATTCTTGCTGATATGTGCCGGCTCCTTATCTGCCGTTATCTGCAACACTTTTTTCAGCCTTTTCTCGGCAAATATTTCCTCAGCCTCCACAGCTTCCAATTTAAATCACACTCTGTTTTGCTTGGCTTGTCCTTATCAGCTGCTTTTCTCCTCCGCTCGCATTCCAAGCCTCTGAGAGAAATCCTTTGCAGCTCTGCTTTGTCTCCGTTCCAACTCCAACCTGTTTCTTCTGCAAAAACACAACTTTAAACAACACACACTTTATCTATACAGGTACAACAAAACCCATCAGGCTGCTGACCCAGCTGGGCCCATAACCCTGTCAGCAGATTTAAGGGGGCAACAAATATAATAATAATAATATATACATGCTTGACACAAAACAGTGCAGCAGTAACGTAGATAAAATGTTAGTATTGATATAAAGGGTTTGCAGAGTTAGTCTATCAGAAAGACAATGACAATGAATAGAGTAAAAACTCATATATTCATATATACACCAAAATATACACAATATAACAACCAAGCAGTATATACAATATAGCAAACAGACAAACAGAGTGTGGGGTGAACTGTTCTCACCATAACAGTCTCCAAGTTACAAATGACAAGCTAGTGCCTTTTATACTCATTCAGCACTCATAAGATCTGATGCAATCACTAATTAACAATCTGATGCAATCTGATCTATCCATTACAAATCATGATGTTACAATCAGTTCCACCTGCACTTCATCACTTAACATGCCTGTGATTACTAGTCTCTAACACTTGTGGATTAACATCATGACACTGCAGAATCTAACTGCCTCCATTTTACAATTCTCTTTACACATTCTGTTAAATATATATAACATATGTTTTGTCAACTTTTACATATCTTGACATGTTGAGGGGTTGAACTTGGGATGTGCATGCAAAGTAGAAGCTCTTATTTTTTAGTTGTGGCTCCTCTTATTTATCCATACCCTCATAGTTTCCCAAACTGTACTTCTTAAACTTACCTTATCATTTGGCTCATAACTGAGCTTGGCAGGGTGTTTCCTTCAACAGGGTTCAGAATAGTAAGGAACAAGGTACAGTTCACACAAAACCTGTTACAGTATAGGAACTAGAAATGGGCGCAAATTTAAAAATGAATTGCAAATTTTGTTCAAAAAATCTCTAGTTTGTCAAATATGAATTTATTTATTTATTTATTTATTTATTTTGCAATTTTGGGATTCATCAGGCTATAAAATGCCCCCTCCCCAAAAAAGACACCTAGAGGCACCAAAATTGCAGGGAAGGTTTCCCTGACTCTCCTCTAAAATCTCTCTGAGTTTGGTGAAGGTTGGGTTTCCCCAAGCCAGGTGCTATAGGGGACATTCCTGGTGAGTATAACTCAAATGCCTGAAACCTAAGCTTTACTGAACTTGGAAATATGGTATAGGAGAGTTGGGGGAAGCTGAGTTGGGGTGTCTTGGGGGGGCATTTTTTTGGGTGGGATTATTTGGGGATGCATAACTCAAACATTTGGAACCCAAATATTCACCAAACTTGCAAGGCCTGCAATGAAGCCATGGGAAGCTTTCCTGTGTGTTTGGTGCCTCTAGGTGCCTTCAAAGGTATTTGTTAGGATTTGAAGTAAAAAGGTAATCCATGAATTTAATCCTCAGTTTGTAAGAAAAAAACATACATTTGTTATTCATGATTTGTTAAATCAAATCACCATTTTTCTGATTTGTGCCCATCTCTAATAAGAACATACGAAGAGCCATGCTGGATCAGGCCAACGGCCCATCTAGTTCAGCTTCCTGTATCTCACAGCGGCCCCACCAGATGCGTCTGGGAGTGCATGAGACTAGGTATCTGTTTCTTGATACCACTCCCCTGCATCTGGCCCTTGAGGTACCCCGGTTTTAAGCTTGGAGATGATACATCTCCATCATGGTTTGTAACCTGTGATGGACCTTTCCTCCAGGAATCTGTCCAATCTCCTTTTGAAGGCATCCAGCCCAGATGCCATCACCACATCCTGTGGCAGGGAGTTCCGCAGACTAACAACGTGCTGGGTGAAAAAATATTTTCTTTTGTCTGTTCTCACTCTCCCAGCCCTCAATGTGAGTGTATGTCCCCTAGTTCTGGTATTTTGTGAGAAGAAGAGCGTCCCTCTGTCCACTTTACTCATGCCGTGCATTATTTTGTATGTTTCAATCATATCCCCCCTCAGGCGCCTTTTTTTCAGACTAAAGAGCCCCAAATGTTTTAGCCTTTCCTCATAAGGGAGGTCCACCAGCCCAGTAATCCTCTTAGTTGCTCTCTTCTGCACCTTTTCCAGTTCCACTATGTCTTTTCTGAGATGCGGAACACATAAGGCTGTCATTTCTAGTATACTCCGTTATTTCACAGAGAGTGCGTTGTAACTGTTACCTTGTTCAGTCTCAGAAAGACCCATGGTCTAGGTAATTTGTGACCATTTTACAACTGAGGAAACAAGAGTGTAAGTTCATGACTTAGCGAAAGTATCCCTCCATTAGTAGGAAATAGCATATAAAAGTAGGTCTTTTCTTAGTCAGCTTTGGTTTCATCCCTTGGCAACCTGTAACCTCTTTCAAACATTATACTGTTTTCATTTCATCTTCCAGTGGCTCAATATGAGGAAATCTGTGGCTTCACATGGCATTCTTTTACGCTGCATGTTCACTAACACTTCTTGGCTGACCACAGGGAAGTTATGTTACATGGTAACCTTTCCTCCTGTGTCAAAAATCACTCTGTAAATCAGTCATTTTCAAACCTGGCATGCTTCTTTAGTATATTATTCTACATTTCATGTTGGTCACATTTTGGGGTTTTTCATTGAGATTTAGAGGGCCTGACGTCTCGACCCCCTGGGGTTTTGATGGAGATTCAGAGGGCCTGATGTCCCCCAGTTTTGTATTTTGGTAAGAATTCCAGGTCTGTTATGCATTTATTAAATGTATTGATTTAGTAAAATCTAAAACCAAGATAATATTTTTATAGGAGTGAGCAGGTGTGTGTGTGTGTGTGTGTGTGTGTGTGTGTGTGTGTGTGTGTGTGTGTGTGTGTGTGTGTGTGTGTTGTTTGGTTGCTTTGCACCCATGGCTAAGCAGCCAACAGCCAGCTCAACTCTGCCTTCGGAGAGCCATTTTGTCAACAGCTGCATAAGAGGCAGATCCGCTCTTTGGCAGTGGAATGAGTGCAGTGGAATGTTGCATTGAAAAGGCACTGATTAGGCAGGAATTTAGCAAGAACCATTGAAACTGAAATACTGAGATGGTGAGAGGTATGTTCAGCAGTCACTTTGAGTAACTCCCTAGAGCAGTGTTGGCGAACCTATGGCACGGGTGCCAAAGGTAGCACTTGGAGCATATTTGTGGGCACCCGACATCGCCCTTTCACAGCCACCTGTATTCAGGTTATTGTATTGGCACTTTGCGAAAGTGCTGTATTGGCACTTTGCAAAAAAATAGTGGGTTTTGAATCACAGTATTGGCACTCTGTCTCTAAACGTTTTGCCATCACTGCCCTAGAGCCATGAGAGGTCTGAAGTAAGAAGTCAGTGGTGGGGAACTTCTGGCCCTCCAGATGTTTTGGATTGGAACTGCCAGAATTACGAGCCTGTATTGCCAATGATAAAGGACTGTGGGAGCTGTGGTCCAAAACACCTGGAGGGCTGAAGGTTCCCACCCCTACGATAAATGAAGAATTGTTTTGGGGCCACCAGTTAAAATGGTTACCTTTTAACATACCTGTGCAGTTCCCTCCACCATTATTATTTTGTGATTCAAATTGTGAAAATTTCTCATAGTTTTCCTTTGACATTTTATGTTGGTACCAGGACAGATAGATAAACTAATCTACTATACATATGGTAATTTGGAGGCACCAAACAAGAATGGCTGTGCCTATACATGAGTGCACAGGCAAAGCATATGAGTGTTTTTAAAGTTGTGTTATACTGTATTGTTACTCATTAGCTGTGTTGTTGTTGTTGTTGTTGTTGTGGTGGTGGTGGTGGTGGTGGTGTCCTGTTAAGTCAGAACTGACTTCTAGTGACCCTAACAGGGCTTTCAGGTCAAGTGAGATATTTAAGAAGCATTTTACCATTTCCACTCCCCCAGTGAGCTTCCATGACTGAGCACAGATTCAAACCATCCTGAGTCTTAGTCTACTGCTCTATCCATTATACCACATTATCTCTGTAGCTTTTCTTATTTTTAAGGAGTTCATGGTGATGTACATGCTTTGTTTCCCATACAGTATTTTATGTCAAAAATAATCATAAACAAGACAAGTTGTCTGACAGTGACCTTCATGGCTAAGTCAGGATGTAGCACTGCTTACCTGACTTTACGAACTCCATTTGTATAGCAGGTTTATGGAAAGCAGGTTTATTGAGAAGAAAGTCAGTCACAAATTGGAACAATTTAGGCATCTGACTAAACCATGTTTAAATAAATTGAAACATAGTTAGACAGGATGCCTGAACAGGTGTATCCTAGTTTGTTACAGCCTGGGAAATCATGATCATATGTCATTTTGCAGATTGTGGTTTATTTGATGCTTGAACTGGCAAACAGTAATCCAGGCCATGCCTCTATTTCTAGATGAATCATAGAATCACTGTAGGGTTGGAAGATGCTACTGCGTGATAGAGAATGGAATTAAAAATATAAAGCTTATAAAAATTATAAAGGGAGAAGATGGGAAATCAAAATTAATGCAAGCAAGGAGCTCTAATCAATTGTCTGCAATATTCCTTGAAAGCTGTATGTGCAGAGCTTCAGTGGCCCTGCATGGCAGCTGCCAAAGTAAATGCCTGTTTACTTCCGGGTTGTGGCTGAAACCCCCACATGCAGATCGCTAAGGCTCCAATGCAGCAGAAGAAAAAAATTGGAGGGAACATTGCTGGTCTGTTACGCATTTTGAAACTTAAACCGTGCTGTGTGTATTTAATGTAACCCATGGTTAATTAGGGTTTCAGAATGGAGGCAGTGGATGAGGATTGGAATTACTAGAGAGAATAATTGCTTGCCTCAACACCGTAGCCTACAAGGAGAACACCCGTTCCTTGAAGACTCTTCTCTGGTTCCAGAAGCAGCAGTTTTCCCTTTGTGTGTGTGTGTGTGTGTGTGTGTGTGTGTGTGTGTGTGTGTGTGTGTGTGTGTGTGTGTGTGTGTCATAGATGCTTCCTTCTCCTAAATGAGACAAGCCAAACTAGTTGTATTTTCCTAGGCACTTCTTGTTTACTTTTGTTTTTGAAGTTTAAAATGGGTGTTTCTAGGCTGGTGTAGTCCATTGTGGGGAGTGGGGGGTAATGATTTGCCTCCCAAACTCATCGTGGTTTAAAGGCCCTAAGTACATATATACATTTCTGGTGTATGATGGCTGGTAGCGTATCAATTAGTTGTATCCTCTTAAGACAGTTCTGATTTATGGTGACCATTTTCGAGTTTTCGAGGTAGAAAGTGCTCAGGCATGGTTTGCCAATCCCCTCTTCTTGCCCAAGACTTCACAGGCTGGCTATTCTGGAAGCAAGATTTGAATTCCCATCTCTGGCTCTGCAGCCAGGTACTTAATGCACTGAGCTATCCATCCAGGGGTACCATGGTACAGATTTCCAAATAGTAGCTGCAAACAATTATTTTATTTTATTTTATTTTATTTTATTTTATTTTATTTTATTTTATTTTATTTTATTTTATTTTATGCATTGTGGAATGTTTCTGTGCAGGGTTCCAGACAGAGAGCTATGCCTCTTCCCAAAATGCATGGGCAGAAGATAAACAGGGGCAGGGGGGAGTTGCGTTTTTAAGCTTGGGGGCTTTGTGTGTTGTGTCGTCACAGTCGTGACTGACTGTCCATGGAGTTTTCTTGGCAGGAATACTGGAGTTGTTTGCCAGTTCCTACTCCAGATGCCTACAGCACCTAGTATTCCCTGGTGGTCTCCCATCCAAGTACTAACCAGGGCCGACCCTGCTTAGCTTCCGAAATCAGGTATATTGGATGTGCTTATTAGAGAGGTTAAAAAGCCACACAATGCTTGCCCATTTGAAATTCACAGAGATGTCTTATTTTTAATGTATCTTGGACGAGAGAAGTTTCTAAAGAAAATAAAAATAGTGCCCCATTATCAACATCTTGGTTTGAAAGCTCTTGAATCTCTTTGAAAGTTTCATTCAAAATCATGAGCATAAATATGTTTCTAAGGTTCAAGAAGCCTCATTACTGGTTCCCTAGCACGATATTGGCTCCATCTGGTGGCCAACATAGATGTCTTCAGATTTGTCCTGCAACACCCGAGAATCTCGCCTATTAAAACACTCTATTGAGACACATTTCATTAAGCAGGCCAGGCTGTTTCCGCTCATGGGGTAATACGTCCTCAGAAGGACTGAGCTGTGAAATGATTGCTTCTGGAAATCTCCCAAAATCTGAAGAGTTGCGATAGGCTTTCATTATTTCTGTTGGGAGAAGAAATAAGTATCTGAAAATAAATTTCCAGGAAAGTAGCTGGGTTTGCTACAGGCAGCAAAATGCCAGAGTACTGAGACATCTCGCAGAGACTAACCAGTTATTATGATAGGAGTTTTCTTAGCAAAGAGCTTGTTTTGGCGAGGGTGCTATGCAACTCTACCTGTGAGGAAGCCCCAGAGCACAGGGTGAAAACTGAATTAGCACATGTACCAGGTACAGTGGTACCTTGTATAAAGGAACTAATTCGTTCCAAATGAAATTATGTTAAGCAAAATTTCCTTTATACAAATTCCCATAGGAATGCATTGAAAACGGAGTAATCCCATTTTTATGTTGTACAGATTCTCCCCATAGGCGATTATGTTAAGCAAATTTCCCCTATCTCCGGAATGTTCTATGTTGTACAGATTTTATGTTATACAAGCTGTTTGTTATACAAGGGTCCACTGTATCTGGAAGAGCAGCCAATACTTTGTTGCTTTGGGCTGGAAATGTTAGGAACCAGTTACACCCTAGCACTGCCCCTGTTGATGTGGGGCCCATGTGGCAAGCAGGTCCAATGCATCTCTAGTGACAAGGTGAGAATGAAGATAAATGAACTGAGCACTGTACATAAAATAGAAACAATATGAGATTTTATTTATGCATTAATTATATTTATATTCTGTCTTTGATTCAGTGATTTCAAGAGGGAGGGTGTGGTTCTCTTCCTCCTAATGTTGTTCTCTCAGCAACCTTGGGAGAATAAGGTGACTAGCCCAAGGAGACCCAGTGAGGGGGAATAATCAGCACATCATCCTGGAATACTTGCTGCTGCTGCTGCTGCTGCTGCTGCTGCTGTTGTTGTTGTTGTTGTTGTTGTTCTTCTTCTTCTTCTTCTTCTTCTTCTTCTTCTTCTTCTTCTTCTTCTTCTTCTCCTCCTCCTCCTCCTCCTCCTCCTCCTCCTCCCCCCCCCCACAACGTCTTCTAACATGTCCCCTCGGGCCATCTCCCTTCAAGGTCCCATCACTGTCATGACTGTTATCCCTTGCATTAGTTTTCAGCCAGTCTTCTGTGACGTGAAGAGGGCTTCCCACCTGTGATATAAAGTACCATTCTTTTTTGGTGTGTGTGTGTGTGTGTGTGTGTGTGTGTGTGTGAAATCAATTAACACTGTGGTCCTGTACACAATCTAATCAAGGATAAGCAAAACTGGGTTTGACAGAGCTTAAAACCCAGCTAGCTGGATATAAAACAGATGGTAAGCTGAGAGATGAAGAGACTCTGACCTGTTCAGCCCAGCCAATCCTCTCTCTTTAAATTTAAATAAAAGAGTTTATGGGTGAAATAAGCTGGATCTTACCATATCCTTTTGATTTTATATGATTTTTGCATGAGATCTTTCCCAATCATCACCAAATCACCCTCCACACTGATATACCTGGCGGTCCATCTCTTCCCAGATGGACCACTATATCTTACTGGTGCATCATCCATTCTTACATCCCATCACTCTGCACACTAATTGCAATTTCCAGCCTGCTGTCCTGACTCCCTAGGAACGTTTTGGTATGTTATGACTGGGGAGGATAAAACGTTTCATATCTAAAATAGAAAATGGCATTTTATTTTGTTACTTGGGGGAACACTTGCTTGTGTTTCGTTTTGTTATGTTTCCTAGCCTTATGAAATGATGAAACAACATGTCATTTTGTGCCCATTTCTAGTCTGGATGGACGATTGAATCCAGTCCTTTAGTATTATGTTCTGTCATAAGAACGGGGTGGGGAGGGGAGAGAGAGCTGTGCAGTTTTAACAGTATGTAAATGGTGCAAGACAGAAGCATACAATATTGAGTGGTTTATGTAAGGGAAGAAAAAATGTAATAAGTCAAATATTAAAAGAAAATATAGTTATTTAGTGTACTGTATATAGAGAAGTAATAGAATATTGTTCAGTAACAAATCAAACAAAAAACCGAAACCAATAGGAGAAACAAATGTACTGTGGCACCTTTAAAGCTCACAGGTATCTGTACAGACTGCTGTGGATTCTAGTCCATTTCTCAGTTTATTGAAGCAGACTAGCCCACTCCCCTCTCTGAAACTTATTAAATAATTTATTCTCTTTTGGTGGCTGCAAATTTATGGACACACAATCTGGAAAGAGGCCACATTGGATTTAGGTAACCTTATTTTGAGAAAACATGTAAATGTTATCAACAGTGTTGGTACTTTTCACTCCCAAAGGCAGGAGAGGGCAGTGTTGCCCAGGGCATAGTGCTGTAGGGTTTTTTATTTTATTTTTAGAGGATTCGAACATTCCAAATTTGCAAGAGTGAGCTTTCTTCCTGCTGTGCAAAGGGAAATATATTCTCCAAACACAGGAAGGTGCCGCCTGGCCATTTTATTGTCCTTTGCAGCCGATTCAGTAGGCCGCTTTTGCTCCCAAGTGCAAAGGATGAAATACAGTGGTACCTTGTATAAAGGAATGAATTCATTCCAAATGAAATTCTATTAAGCATATTTTCCTTTGTACAGATCTCCCATAGGAATGCATTGAAACGGATTAATCCCTAATCGCAACCGTTTTTCTGTTGTACGGTTTTGCCCCATAGGCAATTCCGTTAAGTGATTTCCCCCTATCTCTGGAATATTTTTCCTTTAAGCAGGTTTTCTGTTAAACAAACCACTTGTTATATGAGGGTCCACTCTACCTCCCAATTTCTATTGTTCCAACAATAAGAAGATTATTGTTGATTGTTTGACTTGAAGCAATTTCTTTTGAGGCATTCAAGAGAAAGCTAGAGAACCATCTGCCAGATCTGCTTTGATTTGGCATCTGCACCGATCTTGGTATCAGGCTTAATGGCTTTATAGCCCCCTTCAAGTTCCATTATTCTATGATTCTGTGTGCCACTGTGCCAATCTGCATGTGCTGTTGACAAGATTTTATTTTATTTATTTGAAATGTCTTAAACCCTCCTTTTTCCTTTAAAGGGATCAAAGATGGCTTACAGCAGACATGTCTAAACTTTGGCTCTCCTGATATTTTGGACCACAACTCCCAGAATTCCAAGCCTGTATTTCCAATGGCAAAGGACTGTGGGAGTTGCAGTCCAAAACATCTGGAGGGCCGAAGTTTGGACATGCCTGGCTTACAGCGATTAAAAGATAGCAACAAATACTAAACAGATACTAAAATTAGAAGCTACGCCAAAACTCATTCAAAGTAGTGCGGCACAACAATCTGTTTTTTAAAAAAAACCACTCAGCAGGGTTTTTTTCACTTGAGGAAAACTTGCTTGAAGAGAAAGGTCTTGTGGGAGGATAATAAAGATGGGGCCAGCCTAGCCTTCTGTGGCAAGAGCTTCCAGAGTACGGGAGCAGCAAGAGAAGCGCCTCTCCTGTATCTTCACCAAACCCACCTAGGAAGGTGGTATGCCAGAAAAGAACGTCTCTCCTGATGATCTTAACATCTCAGCAAGCTTATAAAGGGTCTGACATGAAGGCCTCTTCTGGTGATGACACTCAAACAGGCTCATAAAGGGAGACAAGGCCAAAATCATCACTTGAAATTCTGCTTGGAATTGGATTGGCAGCCCGTGGAGCTGCTATAACAGAGGGTGATGTGACGATCCTGTGTCTGGACCAGTTAGCAATCAGGCTGCTATGTTTTGGACCTGCTAGAGCAGTTATGGCGAACCTTTTAGAGACAGAGTGCCCAAACTGCGATTCAGAACCCACTAATTTTTCGCAAACTTGCAATACAGCAATTTGACCTGAATACAGGTAGCTGTGAAGGGGCGATTTCGTGTGCCCACAGAAAGGGCTGTGAGTGCCGCCTTTGGCACCCGTGCCATAGGTTCACCAAACTGTGCTAGAGTTTCCTGATAGGCATCCATAGGCATCCTGACATACCATAGGTTTTGTAGGTTGTGGCATCAGAAAATGAGGAAGGAAAGTCCAAACTGTAGCAGCAGAGGAGATAGGGCCAAACTGGTGCACCATCCTTGATCAACATGAAAAACAGTACTGGTGCTTTTTTCCTGACAACAGAAGCCTAATCAATAAAAGGAAGTAGTCACACATGCCTAATGATTGGTTCATATCATGTGAACCCCCTTGATGTCTTGCACATGACCTGCAACTGGGCACCAATGGAACCAGAGAGGAAAACTCACCCACCATGCAACAAACAGGAATATTTCCAGAAATTCATTTGGCCCATTTGGTCCCTCTATTTTTAATTTTATTTTGTTCCTTTTGTTCCCCTTAGAATCCAATGAAGTTGCCAGAATCCGTTTGACATCTCATGGACAGAATTGCTCAGGGATTTAAAATCTGGCCTCTGCAACTTGTGAGGTCTTCTCTGATTGTGGAGTGTGTTGTTGTTCTTTGGTGGATGGTGGCACTGGATTCATCTCATTATGTCCTATATAACAACATATATTGGGCTTTGGTTTTTATTTTTATTTTTTTTTAAAGAAAGGTTCGGTAACATACTCTCAGATTTGTTCTGGATGCCGTTTAGGCCTGTGGTGGGATGAGGTGAGGGCAGAAGCTGTCTTGTACAACAATATTGATTTGCTACTTGTGTCTTCTTCCTCAGACAGAGCACATGCTGCTGACTGACCAGGGGGCCTTGGCTTTTGCCAAGGCCATGGGGGTTCTTGAGGTGCCTGGAGAGAAATTAGTCACAGAAAGATCGCTGGAGAGATGGAAGAAAAACCTTGAGGCTGATTCAAACCCTCAGGAGTTTCAAAAGCAAGTACCTGTATAAACATTTGTGTTTTGACAAAGTCTTGCCTTTTTTGAATGAGTCAAATTAAAACATTAAAAAAAGAGGAACGGAGGAGGAGCTTGAATCCATGACTCCTGGTCCCATTGTGTCTGTAGGTGTCTAGATCTAAAAGCAAGCCACTTCCAAGTACTGAAGAGCAGAAGGCTAATGTCTTCTGGGTAAGCATCTTCTCTCTAAGATGGACCCTTGGGCTGATCTAGCCAGGTTGTTCCCATGTCCTTAGAAGATGTTTAGCAGAATGGGCAATATTCCTGCCTATGTCATATGTCGGTTCTGATTTTAATGAATGATCCATGCTTTCTAAAATTCAACTTTCTTACTGCAATTCTGAGTTTCCTTTCCTTACCCAGAATCCCTTGGGCTGCAGTGCTATGCACACTTACCATTAAAATGGTCAGGGGCCATGCTGGCTGGGAGATTCTGGGAGGTCTAGTCCAAAAATGTAATGTTTCCAAACTTTACACTGACCTAGAAGTAAGTCTCTTGAATCTCAATAAACCTGACATTTGAGAAAACAAATGCAGGATCGCCTTATCACTTTCTTTTCCTATACACTGTACCTAACCCTTCCTACCCATCTTTTCTCAGTCCCTTTCTCTGATCCCTTTCCCTTTAGAAATTATGGCCCAAATAGAAAGAGATGCAGGTATTCTATGACCAGGATGTCCTACATTTTCAGGTTCATCATTATCCTTACTAAAGCAATTGTAATAATATGTGCATAATAATATATGGGGGGGAGTCCAAATGCTTAAAAATACAAGAATAATTACTCAATAGGAAATTGTATGCTGTTGCAGTCTGTAGTCTACAATCTAGCAAGATGCTGTTACGCTGATAACAAAGTTTGTTTTGACTAATTATTTTGGCAAAACGTATATGAACATAAACCCTGGAGCATCAAAACTTGAAAACCTTACATTCTTAGAAGACCTGATACAAAGGCATAGGAACAGCGACCTCTCAGACATTCACATGTCATGTCTATATTTACAAGTGATAACTGAAACATTGTTCAGCTGCCAGGATGTTGATGATTCAGTTACCTTGCTTACTTGTAAAGTTAGGTAATTATTTTGGTAAAGCTAAGTAATTATTACACCTGAAAATGTTTTGCAATGACTAGAATAAATTATTTCCTAGCCATACTTTTAAATTTCCTCTCATTTTCAAGGCAGTTTTTATGCACCTTCTTGACTGTATTCCAATAGCTCTACATACAAAAATATCAAAGTACTGTATTGACATTGTTTTCCTGATTGAAATCCTCCCAGTTTTCCAAATATAGTAGTAGCCGTTATTTGCTAACTGGGGGCAAAACAGTTTTCTTTGGGTATTTTGCTGCTACCACATGTGATTGCCAGGGAATAATGGAATAACTGAAGTATACCAAAGAAAGTGCCTTTGTGTCAAAGTTGTCACAGCAAAAATTAGTCTGATCATTAATTCTTGGGGGTGGGGGGGGGAGAGGGAGGGCAGCCCTTCTCTGCTCAGATTATTAATGTCATTCATTTCATGTAATTTTCCAGTCTTATGGTTGATCTTCAGATGACTGTAACGTTCAGGAGCACATTAATCTTGATGTAGCTTTTGAATTGACACGAAGTGAAGCTGTGTTGACGTGGCTTCAGTGTGAAGACTTCTGTTCCCTTTTCATTCTGGGGGAAGCGGTACAGTACCTGTGAGAACAGACGCCGCGTTCTTTTGGCAGATGCCCTGCAACGTTCAGCTAATTGTTTGAAATTCTATTTTTGGCAGAGACCTCGGAACAGTTGGGGCCGTTGCTGTTGACAGTGCAGGAAATGTAGCATGTGCAACATCCACGGGCGGACTTACGAACAAACGGGTTGGGCGCGTTGGTGACACAGCCTGCATAGGTAGGAGGGGAGCCGGTGCTCTATTTCACTGTCAATTGGGTTTTTTTTTAAAACTTTGTAGAAAAGTCTGTTTTTGTTCAAAGTTGTGTTTTCCTGGAGTGGTGACTTCCTAAAATTCCCACACGGTGCTGCGTACTTCAAGGTAAGATGGGTAACAAGCAGGAGGAGACAATATTTTGAAATACATTTAAATGTACAGTAATCACTTGTCTAAGGCCCTTTGTACACGACCCCTAAACTCCACAGCAAATGGCTGCCAACTCCGGAGCTTACAATTGTTTCCCCACCAGCTCTGGAGTTTGCAGGAAATTAAGTGCGACCACGCCCACCTAAGTGCATCCCAGCACACTTTTCTTGTACCTGCTCTAGAAGAGTGAAAATCCCCAGGTCCGGATTTAATCTGGTGAGTGTGGGGCTCTCCTCGCTTCTGTTTGTTGTTTTTTTGCCTCCCGCCCCTTTAAGAGAAGGGGTGGGTGGCAAAAAAAAAAAAAAAAAAAACAGAAGAGAAGGAATCAGGATGACGGGGCTTCGACCAGCTTCGGAGGTGAGCCTGCATTTTTTCCTCTCTTTCTTCCTCCCTCCCCTCACGCAGACAGGATCAAGGAAGTGCGGAGGGGTGGGGACGCAGGAAGAGCAACGAACCCCCAAGATCCCTGGTCCGAATTTAAGTGGCCAGAGGATCTTAGGGGTCGTGTGAAAAGGCCCTAAGAAAGAACTGCTGTCATGGGAGCAAACTTATAGTTGGCTTAGCAGTTCTTGAGTGATGGGGAAGTAGCAAGTGGAGTGACACACAGAGATGTACTGTATAGTGTTTTTAAAATAAGGAATTAGAGATTGTACTGGTTGGAAGACATTTCCAGTTGAAATTTCAGGCAGAAAGATATTTAGAAATTCATACATCTTCAAAAAGGGGGAAACACTGTTTTCTTCTTGAACTCGAATGATGTTCAAGCAGCCAGCAAATATTACATGCAGATTCAGAGGCTGTGCTGTTATCTTGTCATGTTGACTGAAGGGCAGAGCATATTAGTAAATCTGTCATCAACTTCTGGATTTTGTAGCTAAATGTGTTTATATGTCAGAGAGAGGGGGAGTTTTTGCAAATAAAAAATGGTTCATTGTATATGGACTTCTGGGTGTCTGATAGGCAAGAAGGGGAAGATGTAAATAAAGAGTATTGAACAGTACAATGTGTCTAGATACAACTTGTTTTAAAATGTGTCATTGTTTAGAGCAATGGCTACCAACTTTGTGTTCCCAGGTCTTCTTAGATGAAACTGCCAGAAGCCTTCACCACTAGCTGGTGCTGGCCAGGATTTCTGGGAGTTGTAGTTCTAGGACCATCTTGGCAACCTAGGGTTTGGGAATCAGTGGTTGAGAAAGTAGAGCTCCTAAAATAGCAGTGCCAAGTACAGAATGGTTGGCCATTAAAATTCTCCTGTGAGACAGGTTTTGAATAAAGGTTCAGTGTTTATGAGAAATCCTGCATAGATTCTGTGTCAGCATTCACAGAGTGAACTATCCATGTTTCCTTAATGTATTCTGAAGGAATTCCCTGGGTTTTAATAACCCCAGAACCCCTCAGTGAGCAGTGAAAAATTACAAGAGGAAAGCCGTGTCCTTGATATTTCATCCTTGCACCCTTCGTTGCTATGCTTCCTAACGTCCAGTGATGTGGATGGGAAGTATAGTCTATTTGAGCCCTTCATGCTCACAAAAAGTAAAGATCAACTGGTTGCTTTTGTGGTAGCCTTGCACATTTTTGTCCAGCCCATAGCAGCTGTAAGACGGGGTCTCTTACCTTTTTCATTTTTTGTTCTTTGCTCAGGGTGTGGTGGCTATGCGGATAACAGTGTGGGTGCTGTCTCGACCACAGGCCACGGGGAGAGCATTATGAAAGTAGTTTTAGCACGACTTACTCTCTATCACATGGAACAAGGTAAAGTCTGATCTCTGGATTGCAAGATACAAAGAGCATAGAAATATCATTAGAAAGGTACTGTAGGATTACGGTAGAAGCATAGAACACTGCTGTGGTGCAATGACTATATGACTGCTATAGAACTACTGTAGGAATGTAGAGCAACTACAATTATGAAACTATGGAGCACAGAACCATTAAAGACTATTGTGTTTTTACTACTAAGTATATAACCACTTTTCTGACAACTTGATGGTGGGTCTAGGTCAGTGGTGGCAAACCTTTTAGAGTCCGAGCGTCGAAACTGTGATTCAAAACCCACTAATTTTTTTGCAAAGTGCCAATACAGCACTTTCGCAAAGTGCCAATACAGTAACCTGAATACAGGTGGCTGCAAAAGGTCGATGTCGGGTGCCCACAGGAAGGGCTCCAAGTGCCACCTTTGGCACCCGTGCCATAGGTTCGCCAACACTGGTCTAGGTTGTGCTCAGTATGACAGGCAGGCAGGGTGCATATGGACCTATAGTTATATCTGGAGACAGAACTATTGAACATGGAGCAAATGCAGTACAGCAGGCATGTCCAAAGTCAGGCCAGGGGGCCAAATGCGGCCCGTTTTCAAATTTCAAGCAGCCCGCGGCCTCTTCTGCCCACCAGCTCAGCTCCACTCACGAGTGGAGTTAGAGAGGCTCTAAAGTGCAAGGAGATGTCTTTCTGTAAATGGAAATCTTCCCCAAATGAGGAAAATAAAAAGGAACACAAACTCTGGCAAAAGAAATGTAAGAAGATGATAAGAGAGGCAAAGAAAGATTTTGAGGAACGCATGGCTAGCAATATAAAAGGTAATAATAAAAGCTTCTTTAAATATGTTAGAAGTAGAAAACCTGCCAGAGAACCAGTTGGCCCTCTGGATGGTGAGGGAGGAAAAGGGGAGATTAAGGAGGACTTGGAAATTGCAGAGAAATTAAATGAGTTCTTTGCTTCTGTCTTCACGACAGAGGATTGTGAGCAGATTCCGCTGCCTGAACGGCCCCTCTTGACTAAAGAATTAAATCAAATACAGGTTAAAGGAGAGGATGTTTTAGGACTAATTGATAAATTGAAGATTAACAAGTCACTGGGCCCAGATGGCATCCACCCAAGGGTTATTAGGGAACTGAGAAATGAAATTGCAGATCTCTTAACTGTAATATGCAACTTGTCTCTTAAAACGGCCACAGTGCCGTGGGACTGGAGGATAGGAGATGTCACACCAATTTTTTAAAAAGGAAGGAGGGGGGACCCGGGAAACTACAGGCCAGTTAGCCTTACATCTGTCCCAGGGAAGATGGTGGAAAGCCTCATCCAAGAGAAAATCTTAAAACACATAGAAGAACAAACCTTGCTGAGAGAAAATCAGCATGGCTTCTGCAAGGGTAAGTCTTGTCTGACAAATCTTTTAGAATTTTTTGAAAAGGTCAACAGGCATGTAGATTTGGGTGAACTGGTGGATATAGTCTATCTGGATTTTCAAAAGGCTTTTGACACAGTCCCTCACCAGAGGCTGCTGAGAAAATTGCACAGTCAGGGGATAAGAGGGCAGGTCCTCCTATGGATTGAGAACTGGTTGAGATCCCGGAAACAAAGAGTAGGTGTCAATGGGAAATTTTCACAATGGAGAGAGGTGAAAAGCGGTGTGCCCCAGGGATCTGTCCTGGGACCAGTGCTTTTCAATCTGTTCATAAATGACCTGGAGACAGGGATAAGCAGTGAGGTGGCCAATTTTGCAGATGACACAAAACTTTTCCATGTGGTAAAAACCAGAGAAGATTGTGAAGCGCTCCAGAAGGATCTCTCCAAACTGGGGGAATGGGCTACAAAATGGCAAATGCATTTTAATGTAGCCAAATGTAGAGTAATGCATATTGGGGCAAAAAATCAAAATTTTATCTATCAACTCATGGGCTCTGAGTTATCCGTGACAGATCAGGAAAGAGATCTTGGGGTGTTGGTGGACAGCTCCATGAAGGTGTCTCCCCAATGTGTGGCAGCGGTGAAGAAGGCCAATTCCATGCTAGGGATTATCAAAAAGGGGATTGAAAATAAAACAGCCAACATTATAATGCCATTATACAAAACAATAGTAAGGCCGCACCTGGAGTATTGTGTACAATTCTGGTCACTGAATCTCAAGAAAGACATAGTGGAATTGGAAAAGGTGCAGAAGAGAGCGACTAAAATGATTAGTGGGCTGGGGCACCTCCCTTATGAGGAAAGGCTAAAACATTTGGGGCTCTTTAGTCTGGAAGAAAGGTGCCTGAGGGGGGATATGATTGAGACGTACAAAATAATGCAGGGCATGAGTAAAGTGGATAGAGGGAAGCTCTTCTCCCTCTCACAAAATAACAGAACTAGGGGACATACACTCAAATTGAGGGCTGGGAGAGTAAGAACAGACAAAAGAAAATATTTTTTCACCCAGCGCGTTGTTAGTCTATGGAACTCCCTGCCACAGGATGTGGTGATGGCATCTGGCCTGGATGCCTTCAAAGGGGGATTGGACAGATTCCTGGAGGAAAAGTCCATCACAGGTTACAAACCATGATGGAGATGTGTAATCTCCAGGCTTAAAACCAGGGTACTTCAAGGGCCAGATGTAGGAGAGTGGTATCAGGAGACAGATATCTAGTCTCATGCGCTCCCAAACGCGTCTGGTGGGGCCACTGTGAGATACAGGAAGCTGGACTAGATGGGCCTTTGGCCTGATCCAGCATGGCTCTTCTTATGTTCTTATGTTCTTATGTCCGTCATCCTCAGCAGCTGGCCCCTCCCCATACTGGATGGAGACATCAGCTTGCAGTTTTATGGTTTGCTTGCCCTCCCTACCTCTGTCCATCCCCCCAGCCACCTGCCTAGCGTACCCATCCATTGCTGCACCGTCCTCCCCATCTCCTTGCATGTTATAGAGACTTATACAAAGTCTGGCCTGGGGGCCATACGTGGCTGAATGTTCGGCCCCCACACATTTGCACCTCACCAAATCTGGCCCTCCTTGCAAAAAGTTTCGACGCCTCTGCAGTACAGTCTTACTGTGATATCAGATGTAATCATTCTGCTCCCGAGAGGGCACAAGTGTCAAAGAAAGTGTTTCCATTTGCTCTTCTTCATGCTCGCTGTGGTTTACACGCATGGCATTTCCGGTCTTTGTGCCAAGCAGGGTCTGTGATTGGCCCCGGGTCACCCACTGAGTTTTATAGGCTAGTTGGGGTCTGAACTTGGCTCTCTCATATTCCATTCCCAGTCCAGTATTCTAACCACTGTACCACGCTGGCTCTCTAATTGCGCCCTAATTACAAAACCTGGTTCTTTGCAAGGTCTGATGACCTTCCCTGTTTCTATGGACAAGTAGCGTAGGCTTTGTTGTTCCCTGAAAGCTTTGGGGTGGTTTCTAATGTTCTATTCGGATTTTATTATAATGAATACTCTTGCTCCAGCATTTCATTTTATTGCTAAGTTGTATTGGTTTTGTTCCTTTTTTTACTGCTGTTTTTATAAGAGTGTTGTATATCACCTGCAGCACCCCTTGATTTTAAAAATGATCTACAAGTATGTCAGCTAGATAAAAGGCATGGGAAAATAGCAGAGGTGAAAAAATGAAAAACAACTTTGCATCCTTTTGTGCAACTTTTGTGCAGATCATTACACCAGAGGCAGGAGCCTTGTTCCTCTAAATTGCTTTTGAGCTCTCAGACCTGCTCCAGCCAAAATAAAATAAAATAAAATAAAATATTTCTCCAGCTTGAATTGTTGTTGAAAACAGAGAGAAGTCATGTATCCTGGGAAACATTATCCTCCAAAAACCTGCAAAACAAACGCACACAAAACCACCCTGCTTTCTGTCTGATGTTTGAGGTTCAGTATTGTTTGGATGGCCTCAAGGTGAGCAGGGAGGCCTTCAAAGGTTTTTAACCAGTGGACTATGCAAACTCTGGATGAGCCCCACTCCTGTGCTACTAGCGTGGCGTCTTATGGGTGCGTGTTAAAATGTAAAACGGAAACGTTATTTATTTTTGAAAGCAGAACTACAAAAGTCCCACTACATGTGTTTTTTGAACTTGGACACGTAACAGGAATAGGCTACCAATGAGTGAAGCACCCAAATAATTACAGCTGAGTCTTGTATAGTGTTTTAAAAGAACAACACCAATTTGTTTTGTTTAAAAGGGAAGTTGCACGAATGTGCTGATATGCATAAAGTGTGACTGTGGTAAACCTGCTGGTAACGAGATGTTCATGTGACTGTAATACAACCAGGCTACAGATGACCCTTCAGTGTTATCCAAACTCTTGATTTATATTACATCCTGTAAACAGAATCAGCTGACCCACTTTTCCTGAATACCTTACAGATACAACTATAACCATAGATTTGGGAAGGACAGTTTTAACCCTTTAATAGACTCTAAATTACAAGGAACTTAAAGCTCAAATATACAGGAAAGTGGGGAGTCATGAGGGTCAGTGAGAAAACATTCTAGTCAGATTATCTATAAAGCTTTTTATGTGTGACCATCCAAATTGGTGGACATTCCACCTCTGCTTCAGCACGGGTTTCTCTTTAGTGCTGGGTGAAGATGAAGTTGGAACAAACTATTCCTTTGATCTTACGTTTTGCGTATTCTCTGCTTATTTTATCATTATTTTGCTCTAATGTGGGTTAGCTGCCCTTTCCAAATCTGTCAACACAATTCAGACTACCATGTGCCACAAGTAAAGAGCAGGTGCTCCAGTGAAGAGTATGAACTTCTGTTTGCAGTTGTTGGAATGTCTAACCGCTATTATGGCAGCTGTTGCCTGGATGAAAATATCCTTCCTGTTAAGTGTTTATAAAGGCCAGGGTTTTGGTTTCTAAGCATGAGATAGTTTCCATTCTGGGGTGATTGGGTTTTAGAAAGAGGAAGGGCATAAGCTCACAACTGGTTGTTTTGTCTGCCTGAATTTCTATATTGTACCTGGTACAATATAGAAATTTATGAGTATTTACACATGATGTCTGGAAATCAATCTGAGGTTATACGTTGATTTCAAGGATGCAAAAATGAACATTATTTGGGCTGTTTCCTGTACGCAGACAGAAACTGAGTTTGATTACAGGACATCATATTCTTCTTAAAGCTAATTAAACATTTCCCATTGCTTTAGTTACTTCCATCTTTGACATACATGCATGGCCCACTTGGAAGGTTTCTGTTTGTAAGTTACCAACAATACATATAAAGAATGACAACAAAATTTCACAACAGTGCTTTAGTGACTATCATCATAACTCTGGGGAAGACAGTGATTCATGCATTTGGATCTATATACCTGCCAGATTTTTAGCAACAGCATCCAGTTAAAATTTCTCATTTCATAGGACAACACATAACTAGGCAAGGCAGAACATGGCAGGATGGTGGTGGAATCAGAGCTTCACAATTACTCTTATATGGATCACAACCCCAAGAATCCCCTAGCATGCTACCTGGGGAGTTCTGGGACCCTTTCTATGCTCTAGTAAAACAGGCCTGTCTGATGCACACATAAGTAACCTTTCATTTCCCTTTCTTCAAAGGACAGAAATAGAAAGTCATCAGTGGCATTCTATCTGTCATTTGGCTGGCAACTGAAACTCAGTTATAGAAAGGCTATTGGATCTCCTTCGTTTGAAGGCATTCAAGTGGCCGGAGGAATAATTCTCTGGCATTAAGTCTAGTGAAACGTATCATAAAGTTGGGCTGTTGGTGAGGAGGGGACATAGACCCATTTGGCTTTGATGCTGTGAACAGGTGTGGCATTCGTGGAAGGAGTGTTGCATTGACTTCCTGTAGGAGCCTGGGAGGGAATCTGTTACGTTTTTTGGCTGGAACCCAAAGGATTTCTTAGGCTGCTGCTGATGGAAGAGGGTTGAGCTAACTTAGTAGACTTTGTAACTTCTCCTTTCCTGATGTGTGGTGGCTCAGCGGGCTAGAGCACTGAAAACTGTCGGCTACAAATTCAGCAGCTCAGCGGTTCAAATCCTAGGTGCCACGCAGTGGAGTGAGCTCCCGCTGTTAGCCCCAGCTCCTGCCAACCTAGCAGTTCGAAAGCATATCAATGCAAGTAGATAAATAGGTACTGCCATAAAAGGCGGGGAGGTAAAATAGTGTTTCCTTGCAGCCATGCCAGCCACGTGGCCATGGACTTGCACACTGGCTGAGAAGGCCCGATTGCGGGTAGAAACCCTTTGGGCCTCCCACAGAGTGGCCACCTGGAGCGAAAAGGCAAGCGAAGCTCTGGTCCGTACTATGACAGACAGATAGGCAGGGAGGGAGGGAGGGAGGGAGGGAGGGATACAGGCAGGCAGGCACACATTAACTATAATTCAACAAAATTGAATTAAAACTACATCAGTTAAAATAATAGTAGAAAATAAAAATTACAGCACACCCATGGAAAAGCCATGAGCTTAGCAGCCAACAAAGTCACCCAAGGCCTGTCTTTGTCTTTGACTAGAGGTACAACAGCAAAGTAATTTAGGGCAGCCTGGTATGCCTTGGCGTGAGCCGTGGTGGCTCACTGGACTAAGTCACCAAAACAGTCAGCTGCAAGGTTGTCAGCATGGCGGTTTGAATCCAGGGTGCCACACAATGGAGTGAGCTCCCGCTGATAGCCCCAGCTCCTGCCAACCTAGCAGTTCGAAAGCATATCAATGCAAGTAGATAAATAGGTACCACCATAAAAGGCGGGGAGGTAAAACAAAATTTCCTTCCAGCCATGCCAGCCACATGGCCATGGACTGGCACAACACTGGCTCATCAGCTTGAATACGGAGATGAGCACCACCCCTAGAGTCGGACATGACTAGCATGCATGTGTGTGGGGAACCTTTACCTTCACCCCCCCCCCCGATGAACAGCTGTCAGATGGTACATTGCTTTTGAACATCTCCTCCTCTGTTTGAAAAGAATTGGGCCACGGGGCCTGGAGGACGGCTGCTTTGGTGGGAACTACCCTGAACTCCCTTTCCTATGGATGGACAGCTCTTTGGAACATGGCTATCTCTTTTGTTTATTTATTTATTTGTATTTATTTATTTTTGTACTTGTTGACCGCCCAACTTTTCCTCAGAAACTCTGGGCGGTGTACAACAGGTTGCAAAAAAACAACAACTTGCCCAATAAACACAACCCCCAAAACAATGAAATCAAATATAAAAAAACAATAATAACAACAGTAGTACAAAGCAAACACAGAATCCGGCAAGAAAAAGGGCTGGGACAAACAATACAACTAAACTAACAACACAAAATCATACAATCTGTGATCACCGATGCTGTCCATGAAGAGCCAGGTCTTAAGTGCTCTCCTGAAGGCCGGCAAGGACTCCACCAGCTTGATCTCTGTAGGCCGTTTGTTTCAGAGTACTGGGGCGGCCACCGGAAAGGCCCGATTGCGGGTAGAAACCCTTCGGGCCTCCCTCAGAGTGGCCACCTGGAGCGAAAAGGCAAGCAAAGCTCTGGTCCGTTGTGACTAAGCTGACCTCTGATACAGGATTATTGTATTGGTGAATGCGATCTGATGGGGAGAAAATGAGTGCAGATTTAATCTATTGGCTAAAAACCTGTTTGTCTTGGCATAATGCCAATGGTGTAACCTTTGGTGGCAAATTGCTGCCACCAAGTGGCCTAGACATTTCCTGTTGTGCAGTACATCAGTTGCATGACTTGGTCTGTGGTAGGAAATAGCTCTACTGACCTCTTGCCTTAACTTACTGCCAAACATGGCATCCGTGGCATCACTCCACCAAGCACAGTAATACGTTTTTGTCAGTTCATTTTTAAACGGGATGCCCTTCGTTTATTTTAAGAATGTTCTTCTCTATTCTGCTTTTTCTCTCAGGGAAAACACCAGAAGATGCTGCTGATGCTGCCCTGGATTGCATGAAAACCAGAGTTGGGGGTTTGGGTGGGCTCATTGTGATTAGCAGTTCAGGAGACTGGGCTGCGAGGTTCTCCACCAAGCAGATGTCCTGGGCCACAGTCAAGGATGACCAGCTGCAGTGTGGCATTTATGCAGGGGAGAAACATACACAGTCTGCTGCAGAAGCCTTTAGCTCAATGGGATCCTAAGACAAGAAAGAGGTGGTCTACTAGAAAATGGAGATTACAGACCTGGAATGGGAGGGGATCTTGTGTGGCCTCCTCCAGATGTCATCATGCTGCAGTTTCCATGAGTCCTCACCTCTGGCTTGGGTTCACGGGGGTTTCAGCCTAACATCTCGAGTGCCACGTGTTCTTCACTCTCACAGTAGACCCTTATTAGGTACCCAGTCTGTTGTTCCCTCAAGGTCAAAATGTTTACTCTTCTGCCTGGTCAATATATTGAGAGCTGCTTCTGATGAGATGTGATTCTGTTTGATCTACTGCAGAGACTGCAAACCAGTGTCTACAGTAGATCAAAATTAAATCTGTTGCCTTCTTGAACAGAGTTGTATTCATTTTGCTTTTCCCGTTTAGTTCTACCAATGTACTGGCAGATATCTCTCCCCACAAAGTATTACACCTCTGTTGACGTCTGTACTTACTATGGGTGTGGGGGAAGGAGGTATTCCAATAACATTTGTGATTCCATTCTGTAGTTTTCTTTGATATTTTAGTATGTGAGGTTTCTGAACTTCTGTGAAAGAACAAGTCCTGAGAAGTCTCTGCATGATGTATTATATTATAACCCAGAGCATGAAAATTGAAATTAATACATGCATCCTCCTAAAACTTTGCATTTAGATTTATGCATTAAAATATGTTTTCATATAATTTAAGTATATGCATATGAAGCAAATACAGTGGACCCTTGTATAACAAACAGTTTGTATAAAATAAAATCTGTACAACATAAAAATTTCAGAGATAGGGGAAATTTGCTTAACATAATCGCCTATGGGGCGAATCTGTACAACATAAAAATGGGATTACTCCGTTTTCAATCATTCCTATGGAAAATTTGCATAAAGGAAAATTTGCTTAACATAATTTCATTTGGAACAAACTAATTCCTTTATACAAAGTACCACTTTATCCTGGCTATTTTAATGATGGCAGGAAGATCAGCCTAAATTTGTACTTTCTAGTGGTTACAATTTTGTACCCATCTGGTTGGCAATCAGCTGCATCTAGCTCAGTGAGACTTTTCTGTAGGTGGGTGTACATATTATTGTGTTATTAAAATGTTGCTCTCTCTTTGCTTCTCTCTCCCTCTCCCTGGAATTATAAGAAGACCAAGCAGTTACTACAGCAGTACTCACTTTACTTTCAGAAACCTTGACATTTGAATAGGGAAGGGAATATTTTTAAAAAAACAACAGACTTCTCTTCTTTAGGGGAGCATGATGGGATTTGGAAGTTTTCATTTTGAGGTATCAGACTTCTGAAACTGATTTCCTTTTGATTAGATGAAGTCTGAATCTATAATAAGCACAATCATGCAGCAAAACGCAACCTACACATAATGACTGATAATTTATAAACAAATTGCTGCTTTACCAAAAGTAATTATTACTTAAAATACTGTTTAAACTTTTATGGTAAGCCATTTGGGAAGGTTTCCATAGCATTCAACTAAAAATTTAAGAGTGAAATGTGCTTTAAAAAAGAAATGTAAGCAATTTGGGTTTTGTTTTCTTTTTTTGCTTGTATTCTTTTTATATTGCTGTAATTCAGTAATTTGGGTTGTATTTACATATTTCTGGCTCCATACCATTTTTTCTAGCTAGGAAATAATCAATAACATGCTAACAAAGAGCATATTTCTTATGAAAATAAACTAAATTAAATGCACGCAGTATGCTTTTAAAGTATACTATCGATGCATGTTTTATGGCTGAAGTACACTGCTAGCAGATTGATTTTCTTGTAGCATATACCGTATATCTCAACTAGAACAAAAACAAAAGATTCAAGTTTATATATGACATGGCGATCAGTCTTCAAAAGAATTATGAATAATATGAGGATTAAGGCACTTATTTCAGGCATAGCCATATTAAGTGTAAAAGGAAATGTGAAGGTCTTGATAACTCAGTCTTCCAGGAATATTAGGATTTGGAATGGTAGCTGTTAAACTGTTTTGTCAGTAGTGTTCTTTCGCCACCCTGTATGTCTGTTTTTCAGATTAATAATGCAAATAATGTTAATTGCTATAGTGATATTGACCATCAATTTATACTTCTAAAAATGGGAGAGTGGAGAGTAGAGTAGAGTATGTCTGTGAAGATTCTCAGTCATCCAGGTGAGGTTATTCAAAAGTTGAGTCATGGCAACTGGACTTCTTTTCTTGCGAGATTGAAGCATTCCACTACTCACCCAAGTAGCTTCGTCAAAGGAAAGTGGTGCAAGGGTTCCAATTTATAGTTCATCCTGGTTTCATCTTGCCACCCTCATCTAAATAGGCTCCTTAGGTGGGCAGTGTTCTGAATAGGCTTATTAGGTGGACCAAGGCCTGGGTTGTGTGGAAGTCCAACTAATTCAATCCTTCCCAACACCCATTAAGTATGGGTCATTAGCAGTGACCTTCTTGGTGAAGCTGTGAAGTGCTTTTGATTTGTTCACTGCGTATGAGTTTTTTTCTCATTTTCTTCAAGTATCCATTTTGCCCAAAACCCAAACTTTGGAAAAATCTCTTTCCCCCAATTGGGGGAGGCAAAGGAATTTCTGATTTGCTGCCTTCTGCCCTGCTTCCTGACCTTTACATCTCTTGGCTCATCTTCTTTGCTGCTAGGTTCATCCTGTACCACCGGATCAGATTTTTTTTCTGTCTTAGTATGCATTTATTGGATTTCTATACCACCTTTTAGTTCTAGAATTGGGACCCAAGGCAGCTATCAGTATGACAAAAAAGGAGGCATAAAGATATGGCTAGATTAGAATATTACAAATACGGTGGTAACTTGTATAAAGGAATTAATTCATTCCAAATGAAATTCTATTAAGCAAATTTTCCTTTGTACAAATTTCCCATAAGAATGCATTGAAAACGGATTAATCCCTAATTGCGACCATTTTTCTGTTGTACGGATTCACCCCATAGGCGATTCTGTTAAGCAATTTCCCCCTATCTCTGGAATTTTTTTCCTTTAATCAGATTTTCTGTTAAACAAACTACTTTTTATATGAGGGGCCACTGTATTGCTAAACAGTATTTAAGTATGAATATGTACTATGACAGACAGGTAGGCAGGGAGGGAGGGAGGGAGGGAGGCTGGCAGGCAGGCACACACTAACTATAATTCAACACAATTGTATTAAAACTACCTCAGTTAAAATAATAGTAGAAAATAAAAATTACAGCACACCCATGGAAAGCCATGAGCTTAGCAGCCAACAAAGTCACCCAAGGTCTCTTTGTCCGAGACTAGAGGTACAACAGCAAAGGAATTTAGGGCAGCCTAGTATGCCTTGTCATGGGGTGTGGTGGCTCAGCAGACTAAGGTGCTGAAACAGCCACCTGCAACGTTGGCAACTTGGCAGTTCAAATCCCAGGTGCCACGCAGCGGAGTGAGCTCCTGTTGTTAACCCCAGCTCCTACCTATCTAGCCATCCGAAAGCATGTAAAATGCAAGTAGATAAATAGGTACCACTGTAAAAAGCAGGAAGGTGAAACAGTGTTTCCTTGCAGCCATGCCGGCCATGTGGCCATGGACCTGCACAACACTGGCTCTTCGACTTGAATACAGAGATGAGCACCACCCCTAGAGTCGGACACGGCTACACGCACGTGCAGGGGGAACCTTTACCTTTTTACTCTGCCTCGGAAAAGAGTTGCTCAGCCTGGGAACAGTGCCTGAGGTGGATCTCTCCCACATCCTTCCACAGGGTGCCTCAGTGGGTGTCAGGAAAACAAACACCTTGACTGACATGTGAGATCACTAGCTCAGCTTTTGAGTCCCGGTCTTCAGGTTGCAAGAGACTTTTAAAAATAGAGTCATCAGAGCCTTTGTTCTTCCTAGCTGGTTTGTGAGGGGCCAAAACTGTTCACACTTGAACAAGCTCCCTGATCTCTGGATTTCCCAAACCTCCTGGCAGGTGGAGTAAGATCTGACACATATTTTGTAGGGTTTAAAAGCGACAGCGGTCCAACATTCTGCTTGCGAGTCCCAAGATTACCCCTTCAGACGAACTTCTGCAATTTGCTGTTTGTGTTTCAGATTCTATTTAATGTCATTGCTGATTGTCTTGCGCTTGCTGAGGGATTATTAGTTCCTTGGTGGGGTGTAAATACAGCCATTGTATGTGCCAGCCCTTGAGCAATGCTCTTCTGACCCTTTCCTGCTAGTGCTTTACTAGAGCTTAAACCATGTAATGCATTGTAGCATGTAGGTCATTAAGTACTTGGCTCCACTGAGACATAGTGAGCATTACCCATTATGCATGCATGGCAACATAGCACACTCTCCGCTTAGCAACACCAGCCCTCACAGAATACACTGACGTGGGGTCCCACTCTTTAATTAATTCAAGCCTCCTTAGAAGATATGCAGTGCTCAGTATAAATTAAAGGACATTCAGTACTCATCTCCACATATTTATTCTCCTCCATTGCCCCTCTATTACAGAGTTGCAAATTACAATCCTTTGTCACTTTTGTAGTTCTGTATTTAAAACGACATTTGGTTATAGGTCGAACTAGTGCGCAGCACATTTTATTGCTATTTTAATACTTTTTCAATGCCAATCTAAGGGGAATCAGCTGTGGTGAGGATGACACATGCTCCTCTTGAAAGACCTATTGTTTAGTTCAAAACAACCTTTCCAGAAGGAATAACAATGTAGAGTATCTTCCACCTTTGGCCTCCCAAGTGTTTGGCCAAGCCAGAAGAGAAGAGAATGGTTGCCAAGGGACTGACTTTCAAGTGTGGTTTTTTTTTTTAAACAGTGTGAGAATTCCTCTCATAGACCATCAGGTTGACATTTAAGTGCATGGAATGGGCATTTATATGCATAAATGCTGAATTAGTATTTGTACAAAATGGTGCATTAAAAAATGAAAGCTCCACACTGTACTTGAAATTAACTTGGCAAAAGTTGCCAAAAACATTATAGCACATTAGTTATAATAAGCAACTGACTTAATCAGTGGAAGATTATTGTTGTGACTCTTTTGCAAAAATTGGTTTAAAATGAAAATCTTGTTGGTAGACTGAAAGGATAAAATGTATTGTGTAAAGCAAAAACAGTGGCCCTTTGTTTGCTTCATCAAGCACCCAGATGTTGGCAGGAATTCTCACAGCCAGACTTCTGGGGCCTGTAAGCATCATCATCATCATCATCATCATCATCATCATCATCATCATCATCATCATCATCATCATCATGCAAAATTACTTTGGGACTTCCGAATACAGACAGACAGGGTTTTGGAGCATAATACCCTGGATATTACGATTGTGGAGAAAAAAAGTGTGGATCATTGATATTGCTGTACCAGGTGATAGTAGAGTCACCAAGAAACAATTTGAAAACATTAACCGACATCAGGAACTGAAAATTGAACTTCACAGACTCTGGCATAAACCGGTACAGGTGGTCCCAGTGGTAATCGGCATGCTGGGTGCGGTGCCTAAAGAGCTAAGGTGCAGTGCCTAAAGAGCTAATCAAGTATTTAGAAGAAACTGAAGTTGACAAAGTCACCATCAGTCAGCTGCAGTAATCCACCTTAGTGGGATCTGCTTGTATAATTCGCCAATACATCACATAGTCCTAAAAGCTTGGGAAGTGCTCAACCAGTGATTTGTGATACAAAATCCAGCATAGTTATCTTGTTTGCTGTGTGATAATTTGATAATAATAATAAATCAAAGTCATGGCAGGCATTTTCAAGATCTTAAACCATATGAATTCAGACTGTGGAAGTCTTTTTCATCCTGTGGTGAAGGCAGAGGCAGGGCGGTAGGCTCTGTGGCAGTTTCAAGGGTTTATAGATGCGGTCGGCCCTCCCCATTAGGCTCTGCACAGGAAACCTTTTTAAAAAAAAGAAAAATAGAAAGAAACCCAGCCAGTCTATGTAGCCTTGGTCCAGGACACCCATAAAAGAAGGGAATGGCAAACCATGTCTGAGTTTTCTATACTTAGAAAACCCTGGAAATGGTTACCATAATTCAAAATTGACTTGTAAGTGTATAATAACCCACTTGTCACAGAGCTTACCTATCCCATTGGGAAGAAAAACATAGTTACCGCATAGAATGGCTGTTCACACTCAGTTTGGTTGGTTCAGAAGGCAAATCTTGTTGATATCTTAACCAAAACAAAAGTCAAGGTTGGGGGTATCCTGGCAACTCCAAACTTGGGAGCAACGTTTCATCTAAGCTGCATGGCGGCACAGCACTAGATCGGTGCTGCACACCTGCAGTTCGTGTTGATTCTCATTTGGTTCCGGTCTCGGTTGGAACTTTGTGCACACAGGGTGGGGTTTGTGGCTCAGTGCTGGTAGAAAATAAAGGAAACAACTGTTGCTTGGGGGTTCTCATAGTTTTATGACATAGCCTTAGACACACCCTTTTCTTTTTCATTATTTTTTGTGGTGGGAGAGCAGCAGTGGCCTTTACATTTGGCTTGGAGGACTCGTCATTGGAGTGGGCAAAGTGCAGACACCAACCTCCCCTTGCCTTTCAGAGCTCCTAGGGTAGGGTTGGTGAATCTATGGCATGGGTGCCAAAGGTGGCACACAGCCCTTTCTGTGGGCACGCAACATTGCCCCTTCACAGCCATAGCACTTCCCCTCCACTCGGAGCACACCACTGTGCTCCATGCAGAGAGCCAGGTGAAGGAGAGGCAGCGGCTTGTAGGCTCGTTTGTAGCCCCAGTTTACTCTCCAGCCACACCACTCTGGGTGGTGAGTAAACGGGGGCTATGAAACAGCTCACAAAACGCTGCCTCCCCTTTGCCCAGCTCTCTGCACAGAGCCATTTTGAGACCGCCGAAGCTGGGCAAAGGGGAGGCAGCTGTTTCTGGGCTCCTTCATAGCCTCAGTTTATTCTCCAGCCATACCGCTTTTGGGATGCCCAGAGCGGCATGGTTGGAGAATAAATGGGCTACAAATGAGCCCACAAGCTGCCGCCACCCACCCCTGGCTTTCCTGATGGTGTAGCACCCCATCCACCTCTCTGCCCAAGACAGAGAAGCGGATGGGGTGCTACTCTTTGGGAAAGCGAGGATCAAAGAGTAGGCTTTTGAATTTCCTGTGGCCACAGCACCTTCACTGTGGCCGCGGGAAATTTAAAAACCTGCTCTTCGATTCTCGCTTTCCCAATTGGTGCTACCCTTCCAGAAAGCGAGGATGTAAGAGCAAGGGTGCTACCCATCAGGAAACGTAGGATTTCCCGTGGCCATAGCGAGGCTGCTGTGGTCACTGGAAGTTCAAAAGCCTGCTCTTCGATCCTCGCTCTCCCAAAAAGTAGCACCCGAAGCCTTTGTAACCTGGGATACCACTGTATTCAGGTTAAATTGCCATATTGGCACTTTGTGAAACATAAGTGGGTTTTGAATCACAATTTGGGCACTCGGTCTCTAAGAGGTTAGCCATCACTGTCCTAGGGACTTCAAAGTGCTTCTCAGTGGTCTCCTGAAAAATGAGTTTTTTAAAAGAAAAGCATAGTTTCGTGCTATAATTCTGCCAAATCTAGAAATCTAGAACTTACAGCCAAGTTGTAGAATTTAAAATTGCAAAAATGAAACTACTGTGTCAAGTGGTTTATTGGTTTATTTACCACTCATGGGTCTCTTCCTCTCCACTCTACCTTTCTAATGAATCTGTGAGGGCAAGCTGGGCTGCTGCTGGTAGTAAATAACTCATGCAAGGTTATCAAAGCAATTTCGTGGCTCAGTGGAGGTTAGAGCTGGGAACTCCCAAGTTCCAACCCAGCATGTTAACCACTCTGGCACATGGCCTCAACCTCAGTAGGATTTGTGAGGCTGGCACCATTCAACCAACCACCACTAAGCAAAACAGTAAAAGAAAAGAAAAACAGTCATCAGTTGCACACCTTGAACAGAGTTATGAACATGCACTAAATTAACCAAACATCAATCTGGGAAAGAATCCACGCAGAGACACACACAGGGGGAAAACCAAAATAAAACACATAGCCTTCTCTTCAGAAGCAAGAAGGAAAATAAAAGCAAAAAATAAAATATCCCCTTTCCCCCTCCCCAAAACACACACACACCCAAAAAAATCCCTAGATTATGGGGGATATGTTTTATTGTTTTAATTTTATTGCAATTTGATGTTTTAATTGTCTAAATTGTTTACTTTGATTGTGAGCCGCCTAGAGACCTTTGGGTAGTGGGCAGCATACAAAATAAATAAATAAACAAATAAATAAATTTACCCCCTACCACTTGATGTCATTCTTTAATTCTGGTCTTTGAGTTCAGCACAGCAGCAATAATAATCCAGGAAATTAAATGACACCCCCCCCCAAAAAAAATCTGCAAAGAACGGGGTCAGGGGTGCATCCCAAAAATAATCTCAACGACGCAACAAGATGAAGGCAGTCCAGGAGCAGTAGATGGAGAATGTCAATACATGATACACACCACAGGGATTCAGTGAAACAAAGAACACTCTCATTGGGTTCAAACCAATCCAAAACTTTTTATAGATGCATGATTCTAGATCCTCAGATGTTCTGACTGGCTGCTTGCCGGCAGCCTTTACAATGCTATTATATGAAAAAAAGCTCACGTTATTTGATAGACAAGGGTTAAAGGAAAGCATGGGCGGGGAACCCCCAAAACTTTAATAATCCTATGTTTTGTTAACAAGAAACATTCTTTAAGACACACTTTCAGGAGTCAATGACAAACTATGAAAACTCTTCCTTTTGCTAAAATATTAAAATCACACCCCTAATAAGATTGTGCTTTGAGCAGAGGAGCTCTCTCTCGTTGTAAAAGGCAGCCGTTCATCATAACATTGGGTTTTCTTCAGATTTTCATCTTACAGTTAGTATGCTTGTTTTGTGCCCGATGATCGGAAAATTGTTCTTGTTCAGTCGTGTCCGACTCTTCGTGTCCCCATGGACCAGAGCTCGCCAGGCCTTCCTATCCTCCACTGCCTCCTGGAGTTTTGTCAAATTCATTTTGGTTGCATCAATGACACCGTCCAACCATCTCATTCTCTGTTGTCCTCTTTTCCTTTTGCCTTCGATTTTTCCCAGCATCAGGGACTTTTCCAGGGAGTCCTCTCTTCTCATGAGGTGGCCAAAGTACTGGAGCCTCAGCTTCAAAATCTGTCCTTCCAGTGAACATTCGGGGTTGATTTCTTTCAGGATGGATAGGTTTGATCTCTTTGCAGTCCAGGGGACTCTCAAGACTCTCCTCCAGCACCACAGCTCAAAAGCATCAATTCTGCGGTGATCAGCCTTCTTTATAGTCCAGCTCTCACTTCCATACATCACTACTGGAAAAACCATAGCTTTAACCATCCCGACCTTATTTGGCAAAGTGATGTCTCTGCTCTTTAGGATGCTATCTAGGTTTGCCATTGCTTTCCTCCCAAGAAGCAGGTGTCTTTTTATTTCGTTGCTGCAGTCGCCATCTGCAGTGATCAAGGAGCCCAAGAAAATAAACTCTGCCATTGCCTCCATTTCTTCCCCTTCTATTTGCCAGGAGGTGATGGGACTGGTGGCCATGATCTTAGCTTTTTTGATGTTGAGCTTCAGCCCATTTTTAGCACAGGATTAATTTCCAAGTTTGGTTGCGGAGACAAAAAATTCTCAGCAAATCCTATTGAAGGAAAGAAAACAGGTGGATCAGGACATACACATTCCATTTAATGTCTCATCTGACCGAGTTACAAAAAGCTCCTTGTTGGCTTTGAAACATGTCACCAGCAACCCTTCTCTGCCAATCTATTGCTTCAGGGGGCAGCAAAACACCTAAAAGCACTTGTTTTTGATCAACTAAATGGTGAACTTGGGCAATAGAAATGAACATTTGCAGCTAGCCTTTGCTGTTTGAGAGCTGAGGACATCCTTGTATACACTTGTATAGGTAAGGCATTAGGGGCTGAAATACAGTAGTAAGACATGATTCATGTAGGCTCATTGAATCAGTAGTGATCTGGTGGATCAGCTGCTCCATATATTCCATTGATTCGATGGACCCACCTTAGTTGTGACTCACTACTATAATTCAGCCAGTGTGTTTTGTTTTATTTTATTATCTTGCTGATAACAGAAAATGATAATTCAGCCTATCCATTGGCTGGGAGGATTTCGTAAGATGTGGCTGCCGTTATTCATTTTAAAAATGCATTTCTTCTATCTTTTCATTCAGACTTTATTTGCCAATTTCTGCAGAAATGGCTCACACAAACCAGCTTCATTTGCTGGTACTACTTCATTCCCATTGAGAGCTATTGTAGGGACTCCGATTTAGAGTACTTTGATTGTCCTTATGTACAGAACACTACCATTAAAACACAACAAAGTTCTTTTGAAGGTCAAATTGCTACTTTCAGTATCAGGATCTGTTGCACTTAACAGATATAGGGCATTGCATTCAGATTCTCTTAATAGCCATAGTAAAACAGACCCTTTACTGCTTCATATTTAAATTAATATTAAGGAATATAAGTTTTGACAGAATGTTTAGCAGCAAGAAGTTGTTTTTAGCAGTGCTTGTTAAAACACCCATGTGCGTATAATGAGTGGCTTTGTCTCTGGATGTAAAGTAACATGATTTAAAACAATTTGCATCATTTTCTGTATATGACAATTTGGCAATTATTATGAAAGTATTTTTTTAAAAAGTATGTTACTTTTCTTTTGTATTTTTATATACATATGCACATATGGAGATATGGGAAAGTTAGTGGAAAGTGATGAACATATTGGCTGAAGTCCTGTTGTGTAGTTTACACAAAAGGCTTAACGCTTAGAGTTGAATTACCCTAACGTTAATAAATCTCCACAAAGAATATCTACTGCATGTGGAAACTACAACCTGTAATTAGTTTTCTTAGCAACAAACTAAAATGAGCAGGTCTATGAAGAGTTCCTAATTTATCTCCTTTTGCTTCTGAAGGTTACATATTTTGTATAACTGCACAACAAGATCCTCCCCCTGTTATTTTAACCATTAATGAGCTTAAAAAACTAATTCAGTTATGCTTATGTTGAAAGGGGGTAACTTTAGCAACTGCACTAATATGATATTGACAGCTATTTTATTCTATGTTAGTACACCAATTATAAAAGTATATTGTAAGTGTTTAGAAAAGTCTGCAGCAACATTAGTCCAACCAAATATTTTAAAAAACAGTGTTGATAGAGTAAATCCTATGTGAGGTCAAATAAAAAAGTTACAAAACAGCTACCAATTGTTTTTTCAGGCTGGATGTCATCTTGAATGAAAATAGCAAAAATGCTTATGGCTTTTAAGGCATAAGACAAAAGGTGCATCGTATGATGCAGAAAATTGAATTTCATAGTGAAATGCGGAAAATTGAATAGTATAATTGAATAGATTTTTTCTCCTGCCATGAGATCATTTGGGATGAAAGGGGATTAATGTATGTGGAAAGGGACCCTCATTATAATTATTTACTTAGCCCCCATCAAGCTGCTTTTTTTTCAATTGAAAGAAATATTTATATTTAAAAATACTTTTTTACACAGATCCTCACTAACCCTACATCCTTTGCTACTAGAAAGATATTGGAGAGCCCTGGGGAGAAAATTAGAGGAACATCCCTCCCCATTTGGGGGAAAGAAAAGAATGAACTCTCTTTCCCCCTAGGTCTTCTTGTTGCTCGTCCCAGATTGCCCTCCCCACAGGAAAACAAATTTTCCCTATGGGGAACTGATTCATTTCCACACCAGAACATCCTTATTATAAATGTTAAGCACCTGTAGCCATGGATTATCTCTATGGATGTTTGCTAACCAAAAGATCCAATATGTATGTCTGAACCTGTTGTTGTTGTTGTTGTTGTTGTTGTTGTTGTTGTTTTACCCCTTCTTTCTTCTTGGAAGAGACCCATTTAGCTACATGGCTTCTCCAGACTGACTCCTCGGTTGTGCTCATGCCCCATGACAACTTCCTTTTTGAATAGGCAGCTAGAAGGAAGCTCATCCTACCTTAGGCCATGGAGCCGTTCACCCCAGCTTTTCTGCAGGTGAGCATAACTAAGGCGCAGGTCTAGTAGGTGGAACTCACAGAACTGAGCACTTGGAGTGAAGGAGGAGGAGGAGGAGGAGGAGGAGGAGGAGGAGGCAACTGTAGTTCCATTTATTTGCTTTAAAATGTGCAAGACAACCAGGTGATAATCACAGTAACATGGGAATTTGAGTGAAGCCTGCTTTGGTAATGACTGAATTTGCCTTCTCAGATGGTATTTTGATAGCAGGTGTGTTCAGCATTTCAGCACTGAAATCCCTTTATTTTGTGAACTATAGAGACACGCTCTTTGGACTTTTTGGACTTTCAGAATTCTCCATTCTGAGAGCTCCTTTTGACAGACCCACACCTACAGACACCCAAATGTAGCTCACCTGGAGAAAGGTGTAGCTTGAAGGGAAGCTGCCCCCCCACCTCCCGTGCTTACTAGAAGACCCAAACCTTCTGGATACAACTGAGCGTTCTGGGAGTTGAAGTTTTAGAAATCCAAATGGCACATCCCTTGTGAACAAAGTTTGGTTATCATGTGCTTACAAAACCACTGACATCTGGCTGTTGAAAATGTGTTGCTAGCAAAGCAATTGACCAAATTTTGCTTAAATGTTTATGGAACATTAAAAATGTGACCACAAAAGTGAACAGCACGAATCTATAAAAATCTTGGAGCGAACAAAAGCCTCTTGGAGAAGCAGGAAAGAAAAGATTGGACAACCATCTGTCCGGGAAGGTTTCCTGCCTAGGACAGGGGTTGACTAGAAGACTTTCAAGGTCCCTTTCAACTCTATGATGATTCTATAATTCTATGAATCAAGCCTTAAATGTAGCAACAGATAAAAAGCCTGGGCAGTGTGAGATTTTTTATTTATTACTAGTAAACTAAATTATATATGTAAGGCCAAGAAGGTCACTTAAAAATGAACAGGGCAATTTCACTAGAAAAAATGAGTCAGGGAGTATTCAGAAGCCATGACCCTAGTAGTATGTGAAATACAGCAAGTTAATTTCTTGAAAATTCCTCAGAACCTACCAATCATCAATTGTTAGCTAATTTGGTCTCTGAAACCAGAATTTAGGGTAAACGAATGGTTTTAATTAAATAAAGTAATCAAGTAACTATAATCCAATTATAGCCAATGTCATTATTAACCTAGTGACCTAACTTGATTAGGTCTTAATTTGAATAACACTTCCTCACAATCTTTTTTTTTTAATTAATAAATTTTTATTGGATTTTTAAGAGGGGAACACTTCCTCACAATCTTCATAGATTTAACTGTTGTAATTGATAAATTTTGCCAGCACTGTAAGCAAGAGTGAAGGCATTCAGAGCGCATGATCCACAATCAGAAGAAATAAAAGCAGGCTGATTATGATAGTAACATCAGTGGCAGGAGAGGTTCCTTTGTTTTAAATTTGCTGGTGGCAGCCTGAAATCCACACTGCTGCATAAAAGTTGCTGGAGACATAGTAAATTGTACAACATTGAATGTGAGTGAATGCATATGCATGAGACAGGAAGGGAAGATACAGGAACCATTTTTACAGGAATGATCATGAGTAAGAAACGACCCAAGAAGAACTTATGGTACAGTCAGAAAAATGAGTATGGTAAGCTTGAAGAAAATATTGTTGTTGTTTTTTTTACAAGAATAACCCTTACCAACCTAAGGCATTTGAGTGTGTTTCTTTGTCTCTGTGTGATTACACTGGATATCCAGTTGTAAACATGCTTTATGATTTTAAGGGGTTGCAGAGGCAGAAAAATGTTCTGTGTATGCTCAGAGCCACTCAAAATATTTCTCATTAAGCATTCTCCATATTCCATTTTCTGTCTGATATTTGTAGCCATTTCCTGCTGTGCTTCAGTGTTGACCCAAACACTGGAATCAAAACATCTTTATCAATATTTTTCAAGCCAGACCAAGAATCCACAGTCTCCTGTATGTGGGTGTAGGGAAGGAAGAGAGGTGCAGACCACTGACAAGGCTTAATTGAACATGTTGCTAGATTAGGCCAGCATTCTCTAACCTGGGACTTTCTATCCAGACAAAAAAAAAGACTATGTTGTAGGCTTTGTAGCCTAAAGCATCAAGAAATGGCTAGGCAGGAGAAATCCACTTAAACTGGAAAAAGAGCCCATCTGAAGGAATATCCAGTGATATTCCATTAATTATGGCAACTACAGTAAGATATGCCATTTTCTCATAGGGTTCATATATACAGTGGACCCTCGTATAACAAACAGTTTGTATAATATAAAATCTGTACAACATAAAAATTTCCAGACAGGGGAAATTTGCTTAACAGAACTGCCTATAGGGCGAATCCGTACAACATAAAAATGGTTGCAATTAATTACTCCATTTTCAATGCATTCCTATGGGAAATTTGTATAAAGGAAATTTTGCTTAACATAATTTCTTTTGGAATGAATTATTCCTTTATACAAGGCACCACTGTATATATAATCTTGGCCTCTAATGTCTGTCTAAATTAAGAATGTTTTTGAATCCTCTACGTGCTTAATTAACTAAGCCTTTTATACTACCATTGGAAGCTCCAATTACAAGATATAAACTGGCTGAAACCCTGTTGTCCAGTGTAATAAGTTCCATTAGAATAGGCCTATTCAATAAGTAAGAATTGGGTGATTCAACTCATCAGTAAGTTCCACTGATGCAAATTGCCACAATCAATCCCCACTGATTTAATAAGCCTACTCTGATGCAACTTCATATACTAAGCAACTGGATTTCAGCCAATATACACACAGAACTAGAAAGCCCCAAGGCAATAAAGCCAACAGTTTAAATAAATTCATGCTCGCAAAAGAATAGTGAGGAAACCCAAACTCTTGTTTCTTTACAATTTTACTCATATAATTTAATATGTGGCCAGGCTGCATTAAGCATATGCATAATTTATGCATTCCTGCTACAGAAATTGATTGACTGATAAATCCAATGCTGTATAATTAAGTATTTGCTCATATATGTGTAAAAAGACTTTGTAAGGCAATAGCAGGAGGCCTGAGAATACAGGTGCTTCTGGAATCTGTAAAAATGAGGAAATTGGATACTTTTCATATACTATTCAGTGGCTTTTGCCTATTAACAGTATAATATATGCACTCTTAATTAAATCTATTCTAGTCTCTGTGCTAAATCAGAACAAAGAACATTTCCTTTTCCTGGCCTCCTACACAGTAGCTCTGTTACAACTTGTATGTCTAGTTTTCTGCAAGTCTGGTTCAATCACCTCCTTTCCTTCTGCTTCAGTTTCTCTCACTCCACTGCAGTGTCAAACTTCTCAAGTGCTGAAACTTTTATTTGCAATTCATGTATCATAGTTTATCTAGACAATTCCACTTCCAGCGTAGTGTCCAATTTCAGGGGTGGATATTACACACCATCACCTCTTTGTCCCACAGCTTCTGGAAAACAGAGTTGTGGGTTCTCTTGTGTGGATTTTAATAGAAAGCCCTTCGAAACAAAGCCTCAATGAGGAACACCAGGGGAACAGCGCTTATGTGGTACCTCCATAAAAGATGTTCCCATGGCATGGAAAGATCTTTGCTGTCATACTCTGAGGGCAGATTAAGTTACATTCCAGTTCTTGGAGCATTTTTATTTTAGGCATATAGGCAGTGATTACAAACTAGGTAACAAAAAATCCATAATGTACAGTACTTCTTTTGAAAGCTCCAAGAAGGTAGCCTGATTCCACTTGTATTACAAAAACAAAACAAATCTTACAACAACCTTTAAGACAAACAGCATGAGCTTTCGTGGGCTACAGTCCCAGAAAGAGCATACTGAATGAACATTTGTCACAAGACTGTTTTTGTTACCGACAGTGGAAGATGTATGTGTTTTCTTTTTATTCTTGATAAAATATAACTACAAATGTTCACTCAGTTCTTCATGTTGACATCTGATTCACATGCCTTTTTTCAATATGATGGAATTAATTTTATCCCTCCTCCATATATATATAATAGCCAAATGAAAAGAAATGTAAACACTTTACTTCATCAAATGAAAGATAAACAAATTAAACTTTATTTGGGAAAGATATAGCTTGCTGAGCTACTTATTCAGACTTCTATATGTCATGGGCTTATGTTCAGCTGAGGCATGCATACTCTGCAGAGGTGGCCTATTCCAGTGCTCCCCAACCTTTTTATCACCGTGGACCCGTAAATGCTTGATAATTTTTCCCTGGCCCGCTTCTTTTGATTTAATAAGATAAAAAATGTAAATGCCCCCCCGCTGATTGGGTGGGACAGACCTCATCTCCGTGCTCCAGTGTTGTGCGATGAGTCATCTGAAGGAAACACTGTTTTTACTTCCTCGCATTTTTCCCCGCTGAGGTCTTGGGACCCTTTGCCCTTCCTTGACATGAGGCCTCCCTCCTTTCTTTCTTTCTTTCTTTCTTTCTTTCTTTCTTTCTTTCTTTCTTTCTTTCTTTCTTTCTTTCTTTCTTTCTCCCTCCCCCTCTCCCTTCTTTCTTTTCTTTCTTTCTCTCTCTCCCTTCCTCCCTCTTTCTTTCCTTCCTCCCACTCTCCTTCCTTCCTTCCTTCCTTCCTCTTTCTCTCCCTTCTTTCTTTCTTTCTCTCCCTCCCTCTCCCTTCTTTCTTTTTTCTTTATTTCTCTCCCTCTCCCACCCTCTCTTTCCTTCCTTCCTTCCCTCCTACTCTACCTCCTTCCTTCTTTCTTTCCTTCCTTCCTCATTTTCTTTCTTTCTTTCTTTCTTTCTTTCTTTCTTTCTTTCTCCCTCCCTCCTTCTCTCCTTCCTTCCCTCCCACTCTCCTTTCTTCTTCTTTTCCCCCTTTTCTTTTTTCTTTCTTCCTCTCTCCTCTCCTCTCCCTTCTTTCTTTCTTTATTTCCTCCCTTCCCTCCCTCCCTCCCTTTCTTTTTCTTCCTTTCTTCCTCATTTTCTCTCTTCCTTCCTCCTCCTCCTTTCATTCTTCCTCTCTCCCTCACTCCTTCTCTCCCTTTCTTTTTCTTTCCCTCCCTCCCTCCTTCCTTTACTTACTTACTTTCTTCCTCCCTTCCTCCTTCTCCCTCCTTCTTTCTTTCTTTCTTTGTTCCTTCCTCTTCCTCCCCTTCCTCCCTTCCTTCCTCCCTTCTTTCTTTTTCTTTCTCTCTCTCTCTCCCTTCCTCCTTCTCCCCCTTCCTTCCTTCCTTCCTTCCTTCCTTTCTTTCTTTCTTTCTTTCTCTTTTCTTCCCCCCTCCCCCCTCCCTCCCTCCTTTCTTTCTTTCTTTCTTTCTTTCTTTCTTTCTTTCTTTCTCTTTCCCTTTTCTTCCCCCCTCCCTCCCTTCTTTCTTTCTTTCTTTCTTTTTTTCTTTCTTCCCCCCTCCCTCCCTTCTTTCTTTCTTTCTTTCTTTCTTTCTTTCTTTCTTTCTTTCTTTCTTTCTTTCTTTCTTTCTTTCTTTCCCCCTCCCTCCCTCCTTACTTTCTTTCTTTCTTTCTGGCGGGGCGGGGCAATAGCTTAATTGGCGGGACGGGGTGGGGGGTTGTGGCGGCGGCGGCGGGATGGGGGCGATCCTTAGTTCAGGAATCAAGGCGATTACACTTCTTGTTGAGCACCGGCGCGGTGAAGTCGTTCAACTTGCAGCGGCGGGGGGATTGTGGGGGATTGCGGCGGAATACCAGCCTCAACTTGCCGATTCATCCACGGACTACCGCAGGTTGGGGAACACTGGCCTTTCAGTCATCCTCCACAGGGAGGACAAGGTCTAATTGGGTGGGACAGACCTCTAGTGCTCGTGCTGGTCATCTGACAGCAGCTACAGTATTTCACTGGCCACAATCTGTTACTTCCCTATCACAATGTAAAGCAAATAGCTTAATTCATAGTGGTGAATTTCCTTAGTTCAGGAATCAAGGCTTGCACTTCTTGTTGAGCACCAAGTCGTTCAACTAATGTGAGGGGAGGAATACCAGCCTCAACTTTTTAACTAGCAGCAGTTCACTACTGAATTATACCATTTGACTAATGCCAGCATACATAAGAAGATTCTGACCGTTGTAATAAAACCACAATATGGTAAGCTGTTTTTCTGTAGCTATGTGAGTGGAGGGCGCCACATTTATTTATTTATTTATTTATTTAACATGTCTGACAACATGTAAGATACCAAATCTGAAGCTCTGAACTTGATTAAATCTTCTAGGCCAGTGATGGCGAACCTTTTAGAGACTGAGTACCCAAACTGCAATTCAAAACCCACTAATTTTTCGCAACGTGCCAATACAGCAGTTTAACCTGAATACAGGTGGCTGTGAAGAAGTGATGTTGGGTGCCCATAGAAAGGGCTCTGGGTGCCACCTTTGGCAACCTTGTCATAGGTTCGCCAACACTGTTCTAGGCTAATATATTAGTGCCATAATTCATGGAGTGTTGCCCCTGAAGCAGCCCTTGATAATTCCACAGTGACAAAAGGGAAGAGTCAAGAAGCAAACATCAAGATGAGGGGGGCATGGAAGAGAAAGATCTGGAGGGAGAAACGGCTGGGTGCTCAAGCTGGGACTTTCATTGGTTGAAATGTTGGCCTCATTCTTCTGGTTATATCCTAGCACAGACCTTTGTCCTTTATTGGGTTCAGGTGGCTATTCAATTCTAACAATAGAATTCAGCTTCAGAGTGCAACACAGTGAGACACCATCAGGCCATCTACTCCTATTGAACGAAAGGGCACCACTACAGATAGTGGAGTTTGAAGATTTCTGCCTTTAACTTGAAACTGCTTTTGTTCCTTTCTTGATGCCGCACATTTTTTACCTTTCACAGTTACTCTGGAATGGCTTTAGACATTGGCAAGGGAGCTTCTATCTAGACATCACTCTTAGAGAATTGTCACCATCCTGCTCTGTGCGTGTGTTGTTGTTATTGTTGTTGTTTTGCCTCAATCAGAGCTTGGAACCCTAGTATTTGGGCAAAGAAAATGCTATTAAACGAAATAATGATGTCTTTAGGAAATATAATTCTGGCTGTTATTGGTTAAATCCAGTTATTAGTCCCAATGACAACAGATGCACAGAATGAATGGAATTGCTGAAATCCTGTTACATAACATACACCTGCAGGAGGATGACAAAACCAGCTAGGGGGATATTCAGTAATCCCAGTCATTATATTTTTAAAAATATATATACAGGCAATGACTAGGAAACTACTGAGTTCTTACTCTGTGGGAACCTGCCAAGAAAGCCTGACCAGCAAGCCCCAGGGCGGATTGAAAAAAGACCCAGACACATGTATCTGGTGCACAAAATGGAGGAGACTCCTAGCTCGCCGCACCCAGCAAAGCCTTTTTTTTGAAAACAGTAAAACTACAATTCCCATGTTACCCCGCGGCAGTTTTTCAACCAATCAGAAACTTCCACACTAGCTCAAGCCCAAAGAACGATGTTTATTGGTCTAAACCCTAACGCTACTGAGCATGCTTGCAATGTCATAGCTCCGCCCCCAGCTGCTAGCCCCTCCTGATTTCCCACATTACTCATGTATATTTTAAAGTGGAAAGCCATGAGTCAAACAGGCCCTTTCATAAGGAAGAGACACTAATTATTTCTTAAATTCAGGGGTAGCACTGGCTGTAGTGATTTATAGAAACTTTAAAATGCATTTTGAATTTTACATAAAATAGTTCATATAGTTGTATGTTTATTAAATGTATTAACTGTTTTTCTGCTTTATCAGGCTGCTAAAGTGCTGTATGAATGCAAACATAAAAAGACAAGACAACACAGCAGAAATCCTGCTGTATGATAAGATTTGAGAGTGGCATTAGAACTGAAGAGTGGCACTCATTTATTGTTACACATGTAAGCCATCTAGGGAGCCTAAGGAAAAGTAAAGGAGAAGTCCATTACACTTTCCTGAAAGTTCTACAGAGAGAGGGAGAGAGAGAGGAGCTAGAGAGAGAGGAGGGAGTCTTCTAGCAAAAAGCCCTTTAGGGTTGGTCAAAGCTATGCACAGGAGTAACCTAGAAGCCAGTAGCATTGATTCAAGTCTAGTATCACATGTGGGCTACACAACTGACAGAAGTCTGGATTCAGCTTTTTGCTGCAGCTTCTGGCTACAGTACTTTCCAAAGGCAGACCCACACTGAACACACTCCATTCATCTAAGGGAGGTGTGAAAATACCTCCACCAGATTTTTAACACCTCCTTCCTAGAATAGTTAACACTGTAACCCTATTTATGTATCTGCTTCCCACCCTCATGCTGAAAACCAGTGATGTCTTTTTTCCTTATTTGGACCTTGCAAATGTTTTAGTTTTTTAAATATGAACTCAGGACTTGGTTCAGATGTAACAGTATATGAAGCAAATAATATAAGAGCCTCAAAACAAGCATAAGCAGATAGAAAAAATAAGCACTGATGTAACTTCAAGATTATTGTGGTTTATTTTACTACCACTCCCAAGTAAAAATATTCATGTTGAAAAGAATGCATATAATGGAGGAGGGTAGAATACATTTTTATTATGCTAAAATAAATAAATCTATATTCCTTTGATTCCAGCCAGCCTGAGGCAAATAGCAGATTGTTTATTCAGCCCTTGCACTATCAAGGGTCCAGAGGATGTTAAAGATTTATTGGATTTAAATGGTAAATAATAAAAAAGATGGTTGTGTTATTACAGTTGTCACTGACTCTTCGTGACTCAATGTCCATGGAGTTTTCTTGGCAGGAATACTGGAGTGGCTTGTCAGTTCCTACTCCAAGTGCCTACAGCACCTGGTATTCCCTGGTGGTCGCCAAAGATTAGTTCGTTGTAAGTAAGATTAAGAAATATTAAAATACAGAAACACAGAAAGCCAGAACTTTGGTTGTGCAACTAGAAACAAAACACAAATTTTTACCAGTGATCATTTGAGCTAAAAAAAAAAGTAGAAGCAAAGAGTAGCACAGGAAAGAGAGAACTGGTGGAACCAAGGAGACTGATATAGGGCTTTTTCACATGACCCCTAAGATCCGCTGGCCATTTAAATTAGGACCAGAGATCTTGGGGGTTCGTTGCTCTTCCTACGTCCCCACCCCTCCGCACTTCCTTGCTCCTGGCTGCGTGAAGGGAGGGAGAAAAAAAGAGAGGAAAAAATGCAGGCTCACCTCCGAAGCCGCCCCGGAGCCGTCGTCGTCCTGATTCCTTCTCTTAAAGGGGCGGGAGGCAAAAACAACAACAAACAGAAGCGAGGAGAGCCGGGCACTCTAGGTTATATCCGGATCTGGGGATTTTCACCCTCTGAGAGCAGGTACATGAAAAGTGCGCTGGGACGCGCTCAGGTGGGCGTGGTCGCACTTAATTTTCTGCAAACTCTGGAGCTGGTGGGGAAACAATTGTAAGCTCCGGAGCTGGCAGCCATTTGCGGCGGAGTTTAGGGGTCGTGTACAAAGGCTCTTAGATTCAAAACGTAATTGCTTAGAGCCATAATGGATGGCCAGGTCAGCCATCACAACACCCAATTTCTGACAGAACATATGTTCACGGGGATAACTTCACATGTTTGAAAGCTCACACTGAATCTAGGCATAGGGAAACCCCATTTATGTTTTGAATAATTTATTCAAAATAAACCCCAACTAAGCTTCATTAAATGAACCTAGGCTCTTGTCCCACTGAGTACCTCCTTTCCTTCTTTTCTTACAGCTTATTCATATATATATAGCAGGGACCCGTATCCACAATGGATCGCCTACAAGTCTCCAACCACCCACCCCACAGGCCCCATTGCTGAAAAATGTAAATTACTGTATAGGGAAGGCTAATAACCGGCCTTTGGCTAGTTCAAGTGATCAGTTGGGGTTACTCCAACTTTAGAATTACTCTACTGTATATAATTCAAACAGTTTTCTTTTAATATTTTTAGACCAGATACGAGTCTTACTTTTAAGATCCAACAGAATCACAACGGCAGGAGGCCAAAGTCATTCTGGCCAAATACTTAAAAACAGTTCTTGTTACAGTTCGAAATTCTACAGGGACAAGCCAACCGTGGCTTCCCTGGAGAGAGGGGAGCGTCACCAGCGGACCCCCCCCCCATAAAAAACCAGGTCTCTGCCCTGATGACCAGACACCCCCCCCAAAAAAGGGGGAAGAACAGGTTGCAGGCCAAGCGGAGGAGGTGGTCGTTCAAGGTATTCTCGCCCAAAGGCTCCCGAAATCAAGGCAGCCTAGCTAGCCCGGATCGTGAACTGGGCATCTGCCTTCCGGAGACGCGAAGAGCCCCGTTCCTTTCCCACGACGTGATGCACCGGAGCAACGCTTCCAAGAGGCACGAGATGACCCAATGGGTGCTTTCCCCCACCCCACCCCACCCCACCCCCTTGCCCGCTGTTCCTGCCTCCGTAACTCCCAGGGCCGACTTAAAAAGCCCCCCCCCTCATCATCCCGACGTGGCGAGATCTGCGACCCGTTCTTTTGGGTCCCAACGGGGACCACGCGCGCAACGCCTCCACGCGTTCCTGCTCGGCAGGTGTCTTTGCACGGGTCGTTTCCCACGAGCGCCGTCGCACGGGTGCCCAATCTCGAAACAGTTCCTATCTCACGACCACAGCGCGCAAACACAACAAGAAGAAGAAGAAGAAGGGGGACGGCTTTTCTCTGCAGCTCTTCCGCAGCTGCTACCTTAAGACAGCCGGAGCCGTTCCGAACAGAAGGACAAGAGAAACATATAATGTATACAGTACACACACACACACACACACACACACACACACACACACACACACACACACACACACACACACACACACACACACACACACACACACACACACATATATATCCAGGGCTCGCGCGCGCGCGCGCGCGCAGGGTCTCTCCTGTTTCCTATTGGCTGGGGCCGACGGGACTCCTCGAGCTCCCGGCCCTGTCACTGGCTGCCGATTTCCTCCTCCCGGAGGAGCTAATTGGAGGAACTCGACCGAGGAAAGATGGAAGGAAGCGCACGGGTGGGAGGGGGGGGGAGGATGGCGGCGGCGGGGGGGCGCGCGCAAAGGCTTGGGATCGCGGGCAGGCGGCGGCGGCGGCGGCGGCGGCGGCGAAGTCCTTCCTGGCAGGTAACCGGCAGGTGGTGGGGCGCGCTTCGCCGCGCGCGCGCGCGTGCGTGTTTGTGTGTCCGCACCCTCGCGCATGCTCGCCCGACTCGCCGGCGAGGAGTTGTTGTAAACGGGGCGGAGTGTGTGGTTGTTATGTGTGTGTGTGGGGGGAGGAAATGTTTGCGGCTGCCGCCGCCTCTTTACTTTTGTCCCCTTGTTGGCGGCCCCGCGCTCCCTCTGGAAAGGGGCATTGGCAGCGCCACGGGAGCGCGCCGCCGCTGTCATGCGGGGGGTGGGGTGGGGGCACAAGACAGGCTGGGAAGGAAGTGAAAGAAACAAAGAACATGGCGAAGCTTTGCACGAGAGAGCGGGGTGGGGGCGGCAGAGAAGGAGCGAAGAGGTGGAGTCCGGTGTGTGTGTGTGTGTGTGTGTGTGTGTGTGTGTGTGTGTGTGTGTGTGTGTGTGTGTGTGTGTGTGTGTGTGTGTGTGTGTGTGTGTGTGTGTGTGTGTGGCTACAGCCCAGTCCCTTTTCCCGCCCCCTCCCTTTGGAAAGGCAAGGCGGGCAGGCCAGGGCAGCGGGTGTGTGTGTGTGGGGGGAGGACGGACAATGCCCGGCCAGCCTTGCGCCCCGCAGGAGGAGTCCGAGGAGGAGGAGGAGGAGGAGGAGGAGGAGGCAGCAAAAGCCAAGCCAAAGGAAGCAGCCGCGAGGAGGGAAGGATTTGCCCTTCGCGGGACTTCTCCCAAGTTGCGCCCAAGGTCTTCTTCTTCTTCCCTGCTCGCGGGTGCCCTCCGTGGGACGAGCGCCGCCGCCTCTTCCTCCTCCTCCGCCTCTTCCCAGGCGCAGTTTCTGCCGGGCTCCCCGTTGGTCGGACCCCGGGGGGGGGCCTGCGCGCGGCTCCTCCTCCTCCTCCTCCTCCTCCTCCTCCTCGTGCCCCATGGCTTGTGGGGAGGGGGAGAGAAGGCAAAGCCGAGTGAGAAGGGGGCCGGCGGAAAAACTCATCGGCCCGGGCGGACCCCGGAGGGGGGGGGGGTCCGCCGCTCCTCCGCTTTTGGGGTTGGGCGCGCAACCGCTTCGCCGCAGGTGGAAGGGAGGGAGCCGCTCCCGAGCGCTCGGCTGAGTCCGGAAGAGCGCTTCGGTGGCCTCCCCTGGGGACGGACCTCGGGCTCGGTGGCAGCCTCGCCCTGCCTTCTTTTTGAAACTTCTAGTTAAGTTAAAGCGGGTGGTTTGCTGGTGGTGGCGGCGGCGGCGGCGGCTGCGGAGGGGGACCCTCCTTTCTTGCCTGGCGGCTCCCCGTCCGCGCCGCCTGCCAGAGCCGCGCTCAAGTTTTTGACAAGTTTGGGTTTTGTTTGGTTTCCGCTCGGAGGGGCGGCGGGAGGCGGCTCTGCCTGGGCTTCCTCCTCCTTGTTTCTGGTTGCTTTGGAAGTGACACTGCTCTCCCTCTCGCCGCTTTCTCTGCCTTCCTCGGATTCTTGGGCCAAATAAAATAAAACGAAATAAAATAAAAAAAAAAGCCGCTTGGGCCGCCCCCTGGGGGGCAGCGATAAGAAAGGAGAGTCGGAGCATCCACTCCCCGCTCACACCTCCACAGCGGGGCTCGAGAGTTGACGAAAAGGGCCCGGCTTTTTGGCCTGAATATGTTGCGTTATTTGCTTTTCATTTCAGGGGGAAACCGCCGGCTGTGGCGAGCGGAGGGAGTTGACGGGGTGACCGAAGCGGAGTGAGTTGAGCAGGTGCGGCAACAGGTATTTTTCAAGGGTTGGAGGGGTCGGTGGGGTTTGGCGGCTGTCTTTGTTTTCCACATCCCTTAAGACCCGGTTGGCTGGTGCTTGTTCACTGAGCTTGCACACCCGCCCCCGCCCCCCTCCCGCCAATATTCATCACCAAAAGTGCACAGCGGATTGGAGCTGAAGAGTAAAGTTTAAACTTTTTCTCATACTGGAAAACCACCTATATAGAGTACTGTATATATCTTAGAAATGAAGTGAGGTTGATGGGTGGGGTAAGTTTACATGGAACGCCAGTGATTGACAGGAGTGGCGGCAGGTTCAAATAGAGCAAGAATGTAATCTGTAAGGTGAAGAAAAATTACTCTGTTTCAAGATTGTTAACAAGTAACATTCATGTGGATTGAAAAACATTGGATGCATTGCGGGCTGTCTCTAATTCTGATGGTAAAGAAGACATTATTCAGTTGAGTGTTGTTTGTATCCATGTGATTTTTTTTTCCTGGAGTCCAAAATACAATGTAAACTCACTCTCCGGAGTTCAAGATTACCTGCTGCTCTTGTTAAGAACTGCCCTTTCTTGTATTAGGTGACCTTCAGAGTATCCTCTAATAGGGTTTTACACCTCAGAGAACATATGTTCATTATTCACATTGTGGGTTTTGTAGTCTGACCTTGAAAGCAGCCTAAAGTTAATGTGAGGGACTTGACCACCTTGAAAAAAGCATTCCTGACTAAGCTATAGTATGTAGCAAAATATGTTTTTTTTTTTAGGGAGCTGCCCTGTTTGAACATCTAACAGATCAATGATGGCGAACCTTTTAGAGAACGAATGCCCAAACTGTGATTCAAAACCCACATTTTTTTTTTCGCAAAGTGCTCGTACAGCAGTTTAACTTGAATATAGGTGGCTGTGAAGGGGCAATGTTGGGTTCCCACAAAAAGGGCTCCGAGTGCCACCTTTGGCACCCGTGCCATAGGTTCGCCAACACTGTCCTAGATGTTATTGTTTGCAGTAGCACTGTAAAGTTAGCATTTAAGAAATGTTGCATGAATTAGAGCGTAAACAAGATGCTCTGTATAAGCAGTTTCTCTGGAACTGTAATAAGCAGTAAAAACATCCCCCCAACTAACACTAAAATATTTTCATGACAGTGTTTTTATTAAATTGATCAACAAGTTCCAGAGTTATTTTTGCCAAAGTTATACATTTGAAAAAAACTTTGCCCTTGTACTAATGTTTTTTAAAAAGTCCAATTGAAGGAAATAGATCCCAAGTCTACTACAGTACTTGATTAAGCCCAGTTAATAATACAGTTTAGAGGGAAACAAGTTATTTGTATAAATACTAATTACTCTTTTACAGCAAGTAAGTAATTGTTCTGTATTGTCTATACACAAATCTAGCTCTTTGTGCAATTCTAAATGTAAAGCTAGTATTAGAGGGTTTCAAGATGCCATTACCCACTGGCCAAACTTCAGAGGGCTTTCTGTGTCCCCCTTGGAAGTGTTGACATTTAATTGACCTTTGAAGACTGTTCTGTTAATCATACTCAAAGCACTTAGAGCTATGGTTGACTGATCTGGTGTTCTCCCATATAGTCGTGTTCAGCATATAAATTCTGCAAGCATAATTGCTACTTATTGAGCAAGAGTTGCTTTTCTTTTCTCCAAATGGGAGAGCCTTGCTTTGCCTCAGGCTGAGCACTGGTAGAGTTCTGATTCAAAATGCTTTCCTGTCATTAGTTGGAGGGTGCGGCTTCTAGTTAGGAAAGCAACATTCTTGTCTGCTTAAACTGCATTTTTATGCTTCCTTAAGCAGTTTGTAATAGCTGGATGGATAACCTTGAATGTCCTTGGTCTTGTTCAATTTCAAGCATCAATAGTCTTCAGAAGTTATACTTTTCTCATACCTTATTCACTACTTTGAAGTATTTTTTAACATCTTGAAAAGAAAGGAGACAAAAAACTATTTACATTAGGTTCCTAAATCAGCATACAGTACTGTATATCATATGTAAGATTATTTGTGCTGCAGTATTTGTGCTGTAGTATCTGAAGCACTAGTGCTTTGCATTTTTTGCAAAACTAAAGTTTGTGGTTTTTTTTCTTTAAAAGAGATTCTATTTCCTTTTTATGTGTCTGTGAAGATTCTCAGTCATCCAGGTGAGTTTATCTGGAAGTTGAATCAGGGCAACTGGACTTCTTTTTCTTGAGAGATAGAAATGTTTCGCTGCTCATCCAAACAGCTTCATTAGTTTGGATGAGCAGTGAAACGTTTCTATCTCTCAAGAAAAAGTCTGGTTGCCATGACTCAACTTCCAAATGTTTCCTTGTTATGTCTATTTTGCAAATATTTCAGTTTTGAGCTGTCTTTTAAATGGCTAAATTGTTAAGAAACACAATGCTTGTAAGTCATATATATATTGTTAATTTGCCTGTGCAGCTGTAAACACAGGATATGAGCTTGTCATTAACACTGGATTTCTGTATTGGCTTAAAGACCTACAGAAGGTTGTAGCAAGTCTGAGGACAGTTCCCAAGCTGGATTTTGATTTAACATTACTGGGCGCTACCCAGGCCCTGAGGTGATGGATTAATCTTTTTCAGTGTGAACATGTACACACAGGGTTATATATGCAGAGTTTTTGGCACATATTGTTTGGAAACCACTATGGTGTCGTAATCCTATAGCAAGGTTTAGGGGAATTGGGCTCTCCAAATATTGTTGGACTACAACACCCATCTTCCTTCACTGCTGGCTAGACCTTATGAGAATTGCATTCCAGCAGCCTCTGGAGGGCAAAATGTTCCCTATCCCTCACATACTTACTTGTTGAAAATATTCATTAATTCCTTTCCAGTTTTAATTACCATAAAATACAATAGAGTAAATAGAAGCACTCTTTAAAATCAAATTTAAATCCTGACTCAAAAACAAAAATCACATAGATTAACCCTAGATGGGTGAAATGGGGTCTCTGAAACATATACCAGGCAACAGTGGGGCTCATGCACTTGGCATTAGCTGTAGTTTCCTCATACTTATTTAGGGCAGCTCCACACAGGTATACTGGTCTAATCAAGAGGTAGTTAAGATATGAAATACGAGGGGGGGGCAGGTCTGCCTTGCCTATGAAGGGATACTATTTATTTATTTATTTATTTATTTATTTATATACCACTGAGCTTAATTCAGAGAACAACTCTAGGCAGTGTACAAGGAAAGCTAAAATAACAAAATAAAAACAACATTTTACATATATTAATTTCATTTCCATTGTTCTGAATGACAATAAAGATCTATCTATCTATCTATCTATCTATCTATCTATCTATCTATCTATCTATCTATCTATCTATCTATCTATCTATCTATCTATCTATCTATCTATCATCTAAAGTAAACATGATAAACGCATAGAGCAGACAAATCACCATAGGGAGTCAGGTAGGCGATGAGTAACGTGCAGCACAGCCAAAAGCCTCAAGGTAGAGAGCCAGGTCTTTAAAGACCTCTTAAACATACTGAAGTGGGATGTTGATACAGTAATTTATCCAATAGTAAGCCCCATTGAATACAACAAGGTTTACTTTTGAATAGGAATAGTAGTATGGCCTCGCAAGCCCCTGGTGCCAGTAGATTGAAGCTTATAGTCTCTGCTTCTTCAGTTGATGTTGATGGTGGTCTCGCCTTCCCAATGTCCCAGCCTTTTGACCTGATGTCAGTTGTCAATGCATGGTGCATCTGCAGTGGCCGCCTGTATTCCTCTGGGCCATGTTCAAAGTGCTTATGTTAACATTTAAAGCCCTGAATGGTTAGGGCCTTGCTACCTGTCTGAGTGATTCTCCTTCAAAGCGTCTATCTGTCTCACCCATACCTCATAGGCTGGGATGTTGCAGGAGGCAGCCCCAAGGGAGGTCCACGGATGTGCCGCACAAAACTGGGCCTCCTGGTGGTTGCTCCCTCACTTTGGACTTGGTCCCACTTGAGGTACGATCAGCTTCTTCTCTCCTTAGCATCAGGAGACAAGTTACTGTAAATCCTGGCTTTCTTTCTTTCCATGGCTTTACCCCACAGAAAACCTGGCAGAAGATGGGGCTTCCCCCCTTGGTTTATGTACCTCTATTTTTGCCACCATTGTTGTATTTAATATTTTATAGCCCTCTAGGTATTTTACATTTTTTAAATCATGTTTCATGTTTATTGATTATGGGAACCTTATTGGCATTGTTTGTATTATTATGATTTGTTTGCAACCATGAGTTGTGGTTCTGCCAATAATTGGGTGGGATGCATAAATAAATGTGATAACCCTTTTGAGTTCTGTGAGCATTAAACAATAATGGCACACAGCCCAGAGGATGAATTTCTGCACTCACCGTTATTGTTGCAGTAATATTTTGAACATCAAGATGCTGTACACCACCTGAGATGAGATCTCAGCAGAAGTATGAGGGCCAGAATCTTGGGCGGGGCGGGGGGGGGAGACATGCAATAGTAAGCACACAGGTGGTTCTCTTTAGCCAAAGTGTTGGTCCAGTAAGCCGAGGAGTGATTTCACAATCAGTATACGACCAGTCATGTTAGAGATTCCCTAGCAAAGGAGAGACTCCTTTGTTTGATTACCATTGTACACCACCTTTCCCAACAGTGTTCTGACAAGTCCTTGGTATTTTGAACAGGATTCAGTCAGTGGAAACTGAACACAAGCTTTAATTATTTCACTGGTTATAAGTTTGACAGCATGGTATTATACAGCGGGCATGACTCATTAACCCTGGGCAATCCTTATTCTGAATTAATGCTTGAGTTCTAATAATTTTAGGAGCAGATTTACAGTTAATGCCAGGTGAGTTTGTAAAGGGGGGAAATCAATGAGATTGTTGTTTTTCTGTCTTTTTTGTACAGATAGGTTTTGGAACAAGTGTTATGTTTTTTAAATATCATTCATTTCTTAGGTATAGAGAGAGGTATGGGAGTCATACGTTTAATCTGATGTTTTGAAATCTTAAAAATTCGTCACCCACCCCACCTCAGTTCCTGTTTTCCAGTTCTTTTGCCTCCTTTCCTCTCTATCCAACCATAAGTTAAGGACCTTAAGTCCTGTGAACATGTGGCTGAGATCCTGCTGCCTAGTTTCTCATATGGAATGGGAAAACAGTATAACATCCAGTCACTTCTAATTGGCACTTAACCTAGTTGCTGCTTGGATTCTTGGTGGGGGGGGGTCATGCAGCAGTTGACTTGATGGCTGCTTGAGAATCCCAGTGGGGACTCATTAATTGCTAGTCAGAAGGGATTATTATGCCATTTGCCTTTTGTGTACATAATTAAGCAACAGGATTTGAGCCTGTACCTCCCATTGGCTTATGCTTGGATGAAATATTATGGGACTAGTAACAAGAAAATGTTTATGTTATAGTAAAAATTGGACATTCCCATTTGATCAATTCTATATAGCCACCATCTTTTAATTCAGTGGGTGTTGAACTGTGAGGCTGACTTTCCTAAGGAAAGCTTTTTTTGATGTAAAGCCCATGTAATCAAAGGCATTGCATGTCATCAGATTCTTCTTCTTCTTCTTCTTCTTCTTCTTCTTCTTCTTCTTCTTCTTCTTCTTCTTCTTCTTCTTCTTCTTCAGTTGATTCCTATTTTGGGGGACCATTTCCAGGGTTTTCTAGATAAAGAACCCACATAACTGATGTACCATTCCCTTCTTCTAGGAGGGGCATATTGGGTCTGTGCAGATTGCATACATCCATATACAGTAGGTTGGCTCTTCCTGCAGGAGGCACAGGAGGGAATCAGACTACCAGCCTCTGGCTCTGCAGCCAGATACCTAAACCACTGACCTTTCTGTCCAGTTATTCAGAAACTAATACATTGGAAACCTGCTAGTTGTAAATGTGGTCGATGGATATTTTTGTTAGAGAGTTTGCTGACAGGCTGAAATGGTGTTCTTTTCCTCGTATACCTCCCCAACTTGGCAGACTCTGTTTTTTTCCCTTTTACATTCCTGTCCCAAGCTCTAAGACAGGAATGAGCCCTAAAGCAAAGCTGCCTAACTTTTGCTGTGTTTCTGGAAGTGCATAATAGACACATACTCACATTCTAAACCTATCCTGTACTCGTCTACTCAAGAGTAAGCCCCATTGCGCTCAGTGGGATTCATCTCCTAATTAATAACTTATTGGACGCCTAATATACTTCTGATTGCATGGTGAGAAATTCCTTCTCTTCCCCCAGTGCTGGAATCCTTGTTGTGATGATAAAACTGCTGGGGAGTATATCCAGTGTTCTTTACATGTGTCTGTATAGACGTACACACTCTCACTAGCTCTCTCCAGGTATAGTTTACATGAGATTTGCTGTGGCATTTTAAGCCCAATGGCTTAAAATTCAGGTATTCTTAAGTGTGTTTACTCAGAATGCACGGAGAGGAGTATGCTGCCTTTTGCTCATGCGGGAAGCAATGGGTCTGGAGAGAAAAGTCTCCTCTCACCACAGAAATAAGACATAACTCCTAAATAATTGTGGAGGCTTTCAGATGCCTGGTTCTGCCCATTCTTCTTCAGATTTTTTTGCTGTTTATGCAAGTAAAATGATTTGGACTGGTGGGGTTTCTGTCTAGCCTCCTTCCCTTCCTGTACGTTGAGTCAGCATGTTTAGTAATACCCGAATAGGGCACTCCATGGCTTTAAGAGGTGTTAGACTAGCGAACCTTCGGCACTCCAGATATGTTGGACCACAACTCCCAGACTTCCACGCCGGTATTGTCCGTGACAAGGGACTGTGGGAGTCGTGGTCCAAAACATCTGGAGTGCCAAAGGTTCACCGCCACTGGATTAGTTCATGGAATAGGGGTCTCAGTGGTGAATAGCACTGAATGCTGAGCCACGCTATCATGTCCAGAGGCTGCTGGCTCTAGTAGCAGTTGCTAAGGGACAAGGAGCATGGCAGAACTGTTTCTTCCGTGTCCTGTATCCCACAAGCCGTTGGTAGCTTTTTGTATTATTTATTTATTTATTTATTTCTTACACTTATTAACCACCAGATTTTCCCATAGGGAACTCTGGGCGGTGTACAGACGTCACCCAAGAGTGACTGCCCAAATACAAACAAACCCCAACAATCATAAACAATCAAAACCTAACAAAAATACAATGATATATAAATACCGTATAAAACACACACACAAAAATGACAAATAGAATAAGCATTGCACCACTTAACCAAGACAGAATCAATGGCAAGGTTGAATGTGGCAAGAGAACTAATGTCCGCAGGGGAAGGAAGAAAAAAAAAAGTATCACAGTGTGCTCAGAGGGCCCCAAAGCATTGCCTGAAGAGCCAGCTCTTTAAGGCCCTTCTGAAGGCTGGCAGTGTCTCCGCCTGCCTGATCTCAACTGGCAGCTTGTTCCAAGAGGCCGGGCCGACCACCGAAAAGGCCCGTTTCCTGGTGGAAACCCTACGGGCCTCTCTAGGTGTCGGCACTCTAAGAGAGAGAGAAGGCGAAGCTCTGGTTGGTCGGGACAAGATTGATTTCTGGGAGATCCGCTCCACCAGATAGATAGGTCCCAAGCCATGGAGGGTTTTGTAAACCAAAACCAAAACCATGACCTTGAACCTTACCCGGGAAGCAACGGGCAACCAATGCAGGCGAGCCAGGATGGGGGTGATGCGAGCATATCTGTTTGCACCTACCACAAGCCTGGCCGCCGCATTCTGTACTCGCTGCAATCACCGGATAAGGGTCAAGGGCAACCCCATGTAGAAGGCGTTACAGTAGTCGATCGCGAAATCACCAGCGCCTGCACCATCGTCCTGAGGGAGTCCACGTCAAGGTACGGGCGAATCTGGGCGATTAACCTAAGCTGATAAAAGGCTGCCCTGGACACCGCCGCCACCTGGGCTTCCAGGGACAAAGCCTGGTCCAGGACCATGCCCTCACTCGATCTGCCAGCTGAAGGGTCAATCCCTCCAGAATGGGGAGAGGGCCCCTGGATAATATGTTTTTTTCTTATTCTCATTCTTTTGCTTGTCATATTCCACCCTGAAATCCCAAGACGTAGAAAAGGTAATGCCTGCATTGTGGCCGTAGAACTCGGTTGCCAGCCAAGTTGTCAAACCAAAGACCTGAAAGCCAGATCCAAAATGCAGCAGTGTTTTGCAGCTATGACAACCAGCAGCTTGATGGGGATGGGGGGTTGGGGAGAGGCAGGGTTGGTACATACAACACTCATTATACCTGGCTGCAGAAAACAGGGTGCTGGATTAGATGAACCTCAGTTGCTCCACTGCAATTCTTCTGTTGCAATTTTGTTATGCTTAAAGACATGGCTTCAGAGACTTTTCCATGGCTTCAGAGACTTTTCCATGGCTTCAGAAACTTTCCATGGCTTCAGAGACTAGGACTCGGGGCAATGGTTTCAAACTACAGGAAAAGAGATTCCATTTGAACATTAGGAAGAACTTCATGACAGAGCTATTCAGCAGTGGAATATGCTGCCGCGGAGGGTGGTTGAGTCTCCTTCTTTGGAGGTTTTTTTTTTTAATTTTTTTATTGAACATAAAAAAGACAAAATAACAATGATAAACAATTATATAAAAAAAACAGTAATAGACAATCATAAACAGTACAAAGTGCCCCCCACCCCCAAGAAACCGTCCAGTATTCTTGCATCTTCTCTTTCTTCTTCATCTTTTTTTCCTTTTTCTTCCAATAGGCTTCTTAAGGTCCTTTACGCCAGAACTGTGTTGGGTTATAAGTTGGTTGTATCCCTTTCCCTTTTAATAGTACATGATCTATAAATTTCCCCCAAACATCATAGAAAGTATCTTTTTTTATTTCACCTCTCAAAACTTTTATATTACAAGATAGTTTATCATTTAGTGCTATGTCCCACACTTCCTTATACCATTCAGCAATTTTAAGGTCTGATTTCAGTTTCCAGTTCCTAGCAATAATCAGTCTAGCTCCTGTCATAAGATTTGCTATTAATTCTTTAGTTTTCACATCATATTCATTGATAGATGGTAATGATAACAAAGCAATTTCCGGTACACATTTAATATCAGTTTGTAGTATTTCTCTTATCTCCTCAATAATCTCTTGCCAAAACTTTTGAACTATTTCACATTCCCACCATAAATGAAAATAGGTACCTATCTTTTTTGCATTTCCAGCAGAGCTTAGAATATTTTGGATTCATTCTATTCATTCTGACTGGAGTCATATACCATCTTAAAACTAGTTTGAAGTAGTTTTCTTTTATTCTGACTGATAATGACCGTAAAATCCTCAAATTCCAAATTCTTTTCCATTCATCATTATTTATTTATTTCTCTATGTCTTGTTTCCATAGCTCTCTTATTGTGTCCTGTTCCCTATTCTCAAATGAATCTTGAATTATTTTATATAATTTGCCAACTGTTCCTTTCCCTGTATTTCCTTTCTCTGATTCATATGTTGTCAGAAATTGCTCAAATTTTGTATATCCTCTAAGTTGTGTATTTCTCCTAATCCATTCTTTCGTCCAGCTTTCTAACTGGGCGTAATTCAACCACGACAATTCCTGAGTTTGCAGAATACGTTTAATTTCTTGTTTTGATGTCATCTTTTAATCCAATCTTTTAGTCTTGCCACTTTCCTTAATTTAAATAAGTCTCCCAATTTCTTCATGTTCGTGGGGAAATTTATCTGATCGATCACCGCACCAAGCGGGAACCTTCCTGTATCAATTTCTTTCCATACTTTTTCCAAGTGAGCAATAGGGAACTTAGAAGAGGATTTTTAATTGGGTAACTTTTCCTTTTTTGGGGAAACTAAACACATATTTATTTATGTCTTCATTTAGTTCCTCTGATTGAAGTTCCCACCATATTAGTTTTTGAGGTTTAAATAGTATTTCCCCAGGGAGCTAAGCTGATTAGCTATGTAATACATTCTAAGATTAGGTATGCCTATACCTCCCTCTTTTGAGATCTGTACCATAAGCTTTTATTTATTCTTGCTTTTTTTCCACCATTGCAGAATTTATTTAAAAGATCTTGATAAACTTTAATTTCAATTTCTGTGTATTGAATAGGTAACATTCTAAAAAGAAAATTTATTTTAGGAAGTATTTTCATTTTTACCATTGCTATTCTACCAAACCATGATAAGTTTAATTTGGAGTAATTTTGTAATTTATTTCTAATCTCTTCCTTTATTTTTGTGTAATTTCGTTCTTTCGTTTTACTAATGTCTTTATCTAAAAGTATCCCTAGGTATTTTATACATTTACAAACTTTCAGTTCGTGATTGGAGATCTCTTCCATGTCTCGATTATCCTGATTGAAAAGCATGATTTCTGATTTCTGCCAGTTGACACATAATCCGGTTGTTTCACCAAATTCCTTTAGGTGTGCTTTTATTCTTAATATATTTTCTACCGGATTTTTATTGTTAACAAAGCGTCGTCCATAAATAAACTGATTTTTATCTTGCCTTCCTTACCCATACCTTTAATAAGTTGGTCCTCCCTTATTGCATTAGCTAATAGCTCTATCACTATGCAAAACAGAACTGGCGATAAAGGACATCCCTGTCTTGTTCCTCGGCCTAGGGTAATTTTTTTCTGTCATCCCATCATTGACAATGATTGATGAAGTGCTATGAGAATAGAGTTGGTTTATTACACTTAGAAATTTTTCGCCAAATCCCCATTTCACTAATAAAAGTTTTAACGCAGGCCATTGGACACAATCAAAGGCTTTAAATAAATCTAGAGACAAAATGCATGCTTTGTCCTGTGATCTTCCCATCTCATAAAGAACATTCAAAACTCTTCTTACAGTGTCTGATATTTGTCTACCTTTGATAAAGCCCGTTTGGTCTTCTTTAATATATTTGTCTATAAATGTGTACATTCTTTTGGCTAGAATTGCTGTAAAAATCTTGGCATCTTGATTTATAAGTGATATTGGTCTGTAAGATCCAACATCTATTGGATCTTTATTAGGCTTGAGAATTAAAATAGTTAAGGTATGTTTCAGGAGGAAGGAACTTGCTCGCCCTCCAATATCTCATTATAAAGCTTCTTTAACTTAGGAATTAACATTGATTTGAATACCTTGTAAAATTCTGGTCCCAATCCGTCATCTCCTGGAGTTTTGGCATTCTTTAGCTTATTTATAACATCCTCTATCTCCTCCTCTTTAATAGCTTTTTCCATTTCAAGCCTGTCTTCTTCCGCTAGTCTTACTTTTAGGTTTTTGTCAATATATTGTTCCATAACTTCCTTACTACTTCTATTGGCTGTATATAAGTTTTGATAAAATTCTTGAATAGCTTTTAATTTTTCTTTCATTTGAGTAGAAATATTGCCGCTTAAATCCTTTATCCTTCCTATCATGCTTTTTTCTTTCCTTTTCTGTGCTAATTTTGCTAGCATCTTGGAGTTTTTATTACTGTATTCGAAAAAGTTTCTTTTCAAATATAGTAGATTTCTTTGGGTTTGTTGTAGATCTATATCTTCTAATTCCCTTTTCCTGGCCTCAACCTGAATTAAAATTTTTTTGTCTTTGGTTAAAAAAAATTGAGATTCAAGGTCTGCTATAGTAGCCTCCAATTGTTTTTTATTTTGCTGATCTCGACTTTTTATAATAGCACTTTCTTTTATTATGTAACCTCTAGCCGCTGCCTTCAGAGTGTCCTAGATAACTCCTATTTGACCACCACCTTCCTCATTGATATTCCAGGTTTCTAGCCATTCTCTTTGTATTTTTTGTACTGTATCTGGGGTTTGAAAAATTCTAGGGTTTATTGTCCACCTTCTAGCTTCCTTATAATTCTTCTTATTTTCTATTTCAACAGACATTAGAGCATGATCAGAAGTTTTTATCAATTCTATATTTGTATTTACAACTTTAGATAACAAACTTTGTGAGACAAATATAAAATCTATTCTCGAGTAAGCTTTGTGGGCTGATGAATAAAAAGTAAATTTTCTTTCATCGCCCTTTAATTCTCTCCAAACATCCTTTAATCCTGTATTTGCGATGAATTTTGTTAAGATTGTATGTCTAGCCCTCCAGTCTACCTTCCTAGTCATTGTTTTATCTTTTATTTTGTCCATAACCATGTTGAAATCTCCTGCCAAAATCACATGTCCTTTCTGTACCTTTTCTATCTGCTCCCATATCTCTTTGTAAAACAGGTTGTGATTAGCAATTGGTGCATAAACATTTATCAGTGTATATTGTTCTAGACCAATTGTGGCCTGAAGAATAATATATCTACCTTCCAAATCTTTCACAGTTTTTTCAACAATACAATCACAATGCTTTGATATTAAGATTGCTACCCCCCTTGCTTTAGATGTACCAAAACTTTTCTCATAGATGTTGATGTTGGGTAGTTTCAGTTTGTTTTGGCCATCTTTCGCTTGGTGTGTTTCTTGAAGAAAGACGATGTCCGGTTTATTCTTCTTAATTAATGACTCTATTCTGTTTCTCTTCGTGACAGTTCCTAGACCCCTGGCATTCAATGTAGCTAATTTCAACAGTCTACCCATATTTTCATTCTATTATCGATCTGGAACGGTCTCTTTGTGCATATATACAAACAAACATTACATATAATAAAGAAAAAAACAATAATTGCCCAAACCCTACCACCTACATTTATTTTCTGTTCTCCCATCCTCTTGGCTCTCATACACAACCTGTATGCGCCCTTATAGGAGGGAGGGGGAAGGCACCCGTACACTTCCTGATGGCTAATAATGATTCAGAAGCTCTAAATTAGCGTTGGCACTGTCTAGTCTTGCTTACAGTTATATACGTAAAAAGTTGAAAAGAAAGAATGTAATAAAAAGATAACATGATAATGTGAACCTTAAGATCCTTCTATTCACCTCTTTTCCTCCCTCAGTCCCCCCCCCAAAAATGGACCAAAAAATAAAATAAAATAAAATAATAAAAAATAAAAAATAATAAAAAATAAAAAATAAAAAAATATAAAAAAATATATAAAAAAATAGAGGGGAAAAGGAAAGATATGCTAAGAAAAAATAAGGGATAAGGGATAAGGAACAGGAAGGGAGTGGAGAATTATGGGACGGGCAAGTCAAAATATAAACAAAATAAAACAGAATGGGCTAAGAAAAAAAAAGGGAAAAAAACAGGAGGGAAGGGAAGGGAGAGACAGGGGGAGAGAGAAAGGAGGGGTGTCTTCTCTAGTGCAATGCTCTTCAAATCTGTCTCCATTTTGCTTGCTCATTGAAAGATTTAAAGAGTTAAAGGGTGACACTGTCTTCACTGCAGACGCTGAATTTGGAGTTCTCTATTCTTCTTCGATTTGAATGTTCCATGCCTTGAGAAGTTGTTCACCTTCTTCCAAAGAATAAATTTTGTGTAGAGTTGGACCCTTCCACACCTTAAGAAAGATCGGGAATCCCCAGTTATATCTGTAGTTGTTGTTCCTCAGAGCAATTGTTACAGGTCTCATAGTTTTCCTCCATTCAAAAGTCTTCCTGGAGATATCCTGGTAAACTTGTAGAACTCTTCCCTCACGCTTCAGCAGGTCAGGCTTTGCCCTAAGAGTTGACATCAGTTGTTCTTTCATGGCATAGGAAGTAAATCTAATGAGAATTGGTCTTGAAGTAGCTGTCTTAGCACTACCTATATAGTGTATCCTTTCAATGTCGGTCTCAGCAAGGTGTTGGGGGAGGATAGAATTAAGCCAAACGAGGATTTCTTTCTTCATTTCTTTTTTATCCTGGAGTTCAAAATTAATTAATTTCAGATTAGACCTACGAGAATAATCTTCCATATAGATAAGCTTCCGCTGTAAGGCATCAATCTCTTCTTCATGCGCAGCGATAACACTTTCGTTCTTGGAGGCTAGAGTTTGAACTTGATTGATTTCTCCTGCTAATTTTTTCAGTTCAATGCCATTATTAGATACCTGTGTCTGCAGGGTCTGTATTTCTTGTAACAGGTCCTTCCTTAAGTCTTTATTCTGTGATGATAAGGACTGGAAATGGTCTTCGATAGTAGAAGTTACATCTTTTAGGGCTGATTTGATAAGGGAGCTGACTTCTGCTTTCAAGTTTTTGAACTCCCTTGAAAAATCCGGCTGGTGTGCTGGCAACTTGCCAGAATCAGACGCCATTGTGTCAGCTTCAACAATAGCTTCTGCTCTTTCAATACGAGCACGTTGATACGTGGCGGCTGAGGGTTTGCGTACCCACTTTTTTATCACAGTAGGACCCTTTTTCTTGGGTGGCATGCAGAAAAACCAAGTAAGTACGCTTTTTTCTTTTCTTTCTAGCCTCAAAGCAAAAAAAAACAGTCTCTCACAGTCCGTCTGCCTGGGACGTGACTTCGGCAGAAAGCGAAAGTAAATCACTGCTTCAGTAATTCATTGTTATCTCTCCCCTTGAAAATACACAGTTTTCAACCTGTCCTCCCCAAAGATTTATGATCGTTTACTCACGATTTTGGTATCATTTAAAGACAGTATTTCAAGTTTTATTCTTCTCATTAAGCGGAGCTGCTGGATCACCCAGCCATTCTCGTCGTGGGCGGAAGTGCCCCCCCCTTCTTTGGAGGTTTTTAAGCAGAGGCTGGATGGCCATCTGTCGGAAATATTGTGATGGGGGTTCCTGCATGGCAGGGGGTTGGACTAGATGGCCCTTGAGGTTTCTTCAAACTCTATGATTCTACATGCATGAGCCTGCTTTCTGAGTGGTTTCCCCAAATTTTATCATGGTATCTTAGGTGGTAACTGTGTTACTCTGTAAATATGAGTTGGTTGTGCATGGTTTATCTGATGAGGTGGGCTGTGGTTCAGGGAATGTGCAAACAGTGGTAGAGATCAGTAGTAATAGTGGACTCCCAGCAGTCCCAGACGTAATGCCAAGGGGTCAAAAATGATGGGGACATGTAGTCCCATTGGATTTACCTACAGTGTAAATAGATGTACAGGTAAAACTAAAAATTAGAATATTGTGAAAATGTTCATTTATTTCAGTAAGTCAACTCAAAAGGTGAAAATAATATAGGAGATAGGCTTATTACATGCAAAGCAAGATATGTCAAGTCTTACTTTGGTATAATTGTGATGATTATGAAAAACCCAAATTCACAATCTCAGAAAATTAGAATAGTGTGAAAAGGTTCAATATTCTAGGCTCAAAGTGTCCCACTCTAATCAGCTAATGAATCCACAACACCTGCAGAGGGTTCCAGAAGCCTTTAAATGGTCTCTCAGGGTGGTTCAGTAGGAATCACAATCATGGGAAAGACTGCTGACCTGACAGTTCTGCAAAAACACATCATTGACACCCTCCATAAGGAGGGAAAGCCCCAAAAGGTACAGATTGCAAAAGAAGTTGGATGTTCCCAAAGTGAGGAATTTGGGAACTGTGTTGGCTTGACTTTTGTGAGGGTTTGGGGTTTTGCCTTTTTTTTAAAGCTTGAAAAATTTCCTTTATACTAAACAGCAGCTAGAGCTCTGCATGCATCTATAAATGATGTACCTTTGAGACTCAAATTGCTGTACATTAAGAAATCACTGGAGACATTATCATTTATATGTTGAGTATGTCTTGGGGCAATTTGCTTATACAGTGGGACCTCAGGTTACAAATTTAATTTGTTCACCGTGACACTACGGAACCTGGAAATTTTGGAAACCTGGAACTACACAGGGGCACAATGCATTCTGGGTATTATTTTGTAATTCCTTACAGAAAAATAGGTAACCCATGGTATTCCAGGAAAAAATACATAAACGGAGCCATGATTTTCAATGGACTTCGTTACGTAACCTGGAAATTGCATAACCCAGGTTGTTTATAACCCAGGGTACCACTCTAGTAGTCACCACATTTGTTATACACCAATTTAACTAGATAATTTAGGTCACTAAGAGTTAACCTGGAGTTGCATTGATGTGTACATGTATTATATTAACGGAACTTTGAATCCATGACCTTGAATATAATGTTCGTTTTGAGGTCACAATTTTATTTAATTAACTATGAGAATGTCCAGGTTGTTTTTGTTAGTTCCTTCCATAGCAAGCCTCTTACAATACTGAATTATGCTTGGGTATAGGTGTCCTCTAAGGTAATAGAATTTTATGACTTGCACTTTATACTGCTGTATTTATTTTTTCCTGAATGACAACATTCCATTGTTTCATATGTACACAGATCTCCTAATTCTTCCATTGTTTCATAGGTACACAGATCTCCTAATTCACATTTAAGGGGCTTCATGTAAAGTAAGGCAATAGATATTGACTTAATATGTTAATAGTTGGCTGTGTGCCCATCCCAAAGGTTATAAACCACAGGAGGACAAGATGTATAAGATTGCGCTTCTATAAGGAGCCTCATGGCACAGTGGTTAAACTGCTGCACTGCAGCCAAAACTGTGCTCATGATTTGGGTAGCTGGCTCATGGTTGACCCAGCCTTTCATCCTTCTGAGTTTGGTAAAATAGGTGTGCTGTATTATTTATCCCCTTGCCTGTGCCTGTCAGGTGGCCTCCTGTGTCTGTGCTCTCCTGGAGCCCAGGGTCTCCTCCAGGCCTTCCTGAGGATTTGGGACAGGGGAAGATGGCCTATCAGGAGTGTTCCATCGTGGCTCCCTCACATACTGTATATAAAAACTCCTTACTGAGATAGAATTCTAAAAGCCTTTTCGTTTTGATAAATGCATTTTCTTTTTCTCACGTCTTGTAGTAACATCCATGCTAAAATAGAAATAGGGACTTCACACATAACTTGCAGCTGTGAAGGAGTCCATTGCACACAGTATCATCCATGAGCTGCAGAACAGGGCCCCTGATTGTATTGTGAAAACTAAAGCACTTTAGAGATGACCTTGCCTTGACTTTGACACAGATACAATCTGTTTGATATCTGAGAGTAATACATACAGGAGGGAAATGGTGTATTGATGACATTAAGTCTTTCCTCTAATGAATTTAGACAACCTAGATATTGTATTCTTTTAACAAATAAAGGGGTTAATATACCTGCAGGAGAGGCAAAATTTCTGTTTAGCATAATTAAACTAAGATATGTTAACACTGCTGCAGCCAACTTGGATAGAGTGTTGTGCCACGTGTGTACATTTGCTGTCTTTCCATTGGTGTTTTGTAAAAGTTCAGAACGTGATGTTTTCTACTCCTAGAATAGTTCCTGATGAAAGAAGCAGAGTATTAATTTTGTGCCTGTATACACTGTCTATATCTTACTGAAGTGGGCACCATGGTGTGAATCTTGATGTTAAGTTGGAAGTCTCTTCTGAGCTACAGAAAGTTGATCCTTGTCTGGAGTGGTAGAGGGATGCCAAGTGCTAAGAATTCCTGGAATGCGTAGCACTGAAAGTTTGCTTTGTTCCCTTAGTGACTTGAGCCATTGAGAAAATGTGGCTCCTAGGAAGCTATAAGTCCAACGCAAGTAATGAATAAAGAGAACCAACTACTACTACAGTTTAGTTTGTTTTCACTTGCAACTTAAAAGATGGATTTTCTTTACTTGGCTGTGAAACTAAAACCCCTGTGCTTTCAAAGGAGGGATTCATGCAGATGCTTCACATGTAGCAGACGACAGTGAAGGTTCCTGTGTTTCCAATTGTAATACCCCAGCAAGCCAGCTTGTTTTATTTCAGTCCCAGTGGAAATACTCTATAAGTGGGAGAGCAGCCTAGTGTCCAAGCAACCTAACCATAAGAGGTCAAGGTCTGGAAGAAGTCCTCTTAAAGGCCCTGGTCCCACGTCCCTTTAAAAGCAGTTTAAATTCCTAAATAAATCGTGCCCCAAAATGCCATCCCCATGGCCACTGGACTTTTTGAAAGAAAAAAAAAAAATCCGGTAATGCCCCTTTAAGCGAGGTTTCTTTGACTTACCGGAGTAGGGAATTTTCTGCCTCGCTTAAAAATCCACCTTATAGGGAAGCAGACGGCATGGGACCAGGCAGATGATCCGGGTTTCTTTCTTTCTTTCTTTTTTCTCAGAGCACCGACTGGCTGATCGGCGCTGGTTTTTAAAATTTCCAGGCAACTTCGGAGCAAGAGGAAGCTCCTTCTGGTGTCCTTTGATTTAATTTCCCCCAGAAAGTGGTCCGTTTTTTAAAAATGCTAGCGCCATCTGCTGGCCAAGGGGGCTGAACTGCACTTTAAAATAAAAATAACCAGCTTTGGACGTGGGACCTCCTGTCCCACATAATAAATCACGTGACGGGATGAAGAGGAAAAGCCGGACCTTCAGAATATCAGGATCAAAACCAGGTGAGACCGCAGCCTAGTCAACCTGCCTAGCTTTAGTTGTAGGTTCATAATAAAGCAAAGCAGCTAAAGAATGCACATTGCTGTCGACAGTGAGCGACTGTAAACATCCTCGACTGGAAGCTGTGAAGCAGCAGACAGGGCTTTCAGTCGGATGTTTGCAGCTGCCAACTGCCACAGGCGTCAAGCATTCAGAAATCTTTTTAATGTTCTGAGAAGGGAAGGAAAGTGGCAACTTCTCAAATCCATGACTTTGTAGGTTCGTGGTGAGTTTCCGCTAATTAACTTAAAGGCAGCCTCATAAAGAGCTACAGCCAAAAAAATGGGTCTTCTCCAGAGACAGAGTAGAAAGAGGTAATGGTGGCTTTAGCCTGTCCCTTGACATTTTTCATTTAGCCTTCAGCATAGCGCTAAATCCTTTAAACAACTCCTTCTGTTTTGCGCCTCAGCTGCTTTCTCCATTAGGAACCAAAATGCAAGCAAAGGCTTCAGTAATATTTGATATATAGCCGGGTTCCAGGAAACTCTTGATTATTTACAGATCAAACTCAAAAAATTATAATATAGTAGAAATGTTCATTTATTTCAGTAAGTCAACTCAAAAGGTGAAACGAATATATGAGATAGACTCATTACATGCTAAGCAAGATATATCAAGCCTTACTTTGGTATAACTGTGATGTTTATGGCATACAGTTAATGAAAACCCCAAATTCACAATCTCAGAAAATTAGAATAATGTGAAAAGGTTCCGTATTCACAGTAGTGCATCAAGAGCCACCACACAGAGACAGATCCTGGACATGGGCTTCAAATGTTGTATTTCTCTTGTCAAGCTGCTTCTGACAACAAACAATGTCAGAAGCATCTAACCTGGGCTACAGAAAAAAGAACTGGTCTGTTGCTCACTGGTCCAAAGTGCTCTTTTCTGATGAGAGCAACTTTTGCATCTCATTTGGAAACCAAGGACCCAGAGTATGGAAGAAGAATGGAGAGACACAGAATGCAAAATGCTTGAAATCCAGTGTGAAGTTTCCACAGTCTGTGTTGATTTGGGGAGCCATGTCATCTGCGGTGTTTCTGCACTGTGCTTCATTTAGTCCAGAATCATCGCAGCCGTCTACCAGGAGATTTTGAAGCATAGAAGCATAGAATCATAGAATCATAGAGTTGGAAGAGACCTCAAGGGCCACCTAGTCCAACCCCCTGCCATGCAGGAACCCCCATCACAATATTTCCGACAGATGGCCATCCAGCCTCTGCTTAAAAACCTCCAAAGAAGGAGACTTAACCACCCTCCGCAGCAGCATATTCCACTGCCGAATAACTCTAACTGTCATGAAGTTCTTCCTAATGTTCAAATGGAATCTCTTTTCCTGTAGTTTGAAACCATTGCCCCGAGTCCTAGTCTCTGAAGCCATGGAAAACAAACCTGTTCCCTCTTCAATATGACATCCTTTCAAATATTTAAACATAGCTATCATATCCCCTCTCAGTCTTCTTTTAGAGAGGCTAAACATTCCCAGTTCCCTAAGCCGTTCCTCATAAGACATTTCCTCCAGACCCTCAACCATCCTGGTAGCCCTCCTCTGCACCCGCTCGAGGTTGTCAACATCCTTTTTAAATTGAGGCGCACAGAACTGGACACAGTACTCCAGGTGGGGTCTGACAAGAGCAGAATAGAGTGGTACTATCACTTCCCTTGATCTAGACACTATGGTTCTGTTGATACAACCAAGAATCGAATTGGCTTTCCTGGCCGCCGCATCACACTGCTGACTCATGTTCAATTTGTGGTCCACCAAGACTCCCAGATCCCTTTCACAGGTACTATCCTCCAGCCAAGTATCCCCCATCTTATATTTGTGCAATTCATTTTTTCCCTAAATGTAGTACCCTACATTTCCCTCTGTTGAAATCCATTTCGTTAGCTTTGGCCCAGCACTCTAGTCTGTCAAGGTCTTTTTGGATTTTCATCCTATCCTCTAGGGAATTAGCAGCCCCTCCCAATTTGGTATCATCTGCAAATTTAATTAGCATACTCTCTATTCCTTCCTCCAAGTCATTAATAAAGATATTGAACAGCACTGGACCCAGAACAGAACCCTGGGGCACCCCAGTGGTCATGTCTCTCCAAGCTGAAGAGAGGCCATTTATGGTCACCCTTTGGATGCGATTAGTCAACCAATTACACTTCATGCTCCCTTCCGCAGACAAGCTTTATGGGGGTGCTGACTTCATTTTCCAGCAGGACTTGGCATCTGCATGCACTGCCAAAAGTACCAAAAGCCTGGTTCAATGACCATGGGATTTCTGTGCTTGATTGGCCAGCAAACTCACCAGGCCTGAACCCCATAGAGAATCTATGGGGCATTGCCAAGAGAAAGATGGGGGACATGAGACCGAACAATGCAGTGGACCTGAGGGCCGCTATTGAAGCATCCTGGTCTTCTATAACACCTCAGTAGTGCCACAGGCTTATAGCATCCATGACATGCCGCATTGAGGCAGTAATTGATACAAAAAGGGCCCAAACCAAGTACTGAATACATATGCATGCTTATACTTTTCAGAGGTCCAATATTGTTCTATTTCCAATCCTTGTTTTATTGATGTCATGTAATATTCTAATTTTCTGAGATTGTGAATATGGGGTTTTCATAAACTGTATACCATAGTCATCACAATTATATCAAAGTAAGGCTTCACATCTCTCGCTTCGCATGTAATGAGTCTATCTCATCTATTAGTTTCACCTTTTAAGTTGACTTGCTGAAATAAATGAACATTTAAACAATATTCTAATTTTTTGAGTTTCACCTGTATTTGCTTGCTCATTGTTTTCAAGAATGTTTTGGGGTCCTAATTTGGTCTTGATTTGGTCTTTCCTTAGCTGCTGTTTTTGTTTGGGACTTAAATAGTGACCTTTTTGCAGATGTTGACCTGGGGTGATATTTAAATGACCCCAGTTTGAGTGGATATGGTGGTAGCAGTGGCTAGAGCTCAATTCCTGCCACTACAGCATGTTAAATGCCATTTTACCCCAGTTCCCATCAGCTGAAGCAGCCTTGCTAGTGATGAAAAAATATAGGAGTTATAGTTTATTTATTGTGTGTCTAGATTTATATTTGTTCAACCTTGTAAACTGCCCAGAGTAGCCATGCAGCTAGATGGAGCAGTATCTAAATAAATAAATAAATAAATAATACCTTTATTGTCAATGTACAACATGTGCACAATGAAATTGGCTGAGTCTCCCATGCCCACCCCCACCACCATCCCGCCCCCATCTCGCTGGCAACCACTCAGTCTTACTGCACCTTGTGTACTTGACACAGAATGCTCCAGCCCACAGGTCAGTTCTTCTATACTTGTCCTGGGATTATTTCCCATTCAGCAGTCTGACAGCCCATGGATAAAAACTGTTCTTCAATCTGTTGGTGTGGCAGGCTATACTACGATATCTTCTGCCTTATTAAATAAATAAAATAAATAAATAATTCATCAACACGAGCCCTGTGGTGTAGTGGTTAAACTGCACAACTGCAGTCAGTCAGTCCTCTGCTCATGACTTAAGTTTGATCCCAACAAATTCAGGTAGGCAGCTCAAGGCTGACTCAGACTTCCATTCTTCTGCAGTTGGTGGAGCAAAGTGTTGCTTGTTTTAAGCACTCCAGGGCAATATATAAGCAGAATACTGCTATTTGCTTTTTTTTTTTTAAGAACCACCCGGAAAGTATTTTACCACAGTGTTTTTGTATAGAAGTCAAGACAACATCTGAGCTTCATAGGTTTTTCACTTCTCTTTTATGAGGAAAGAAAATGTAATTATATTCTAATAATTACAATGTATTGTTTTAATTGAACTTTTTTTAAAAAAAGAAAAGATATCATTAGTCATCTTGCATCCCCATTTGTGGAAGGAAATGCAAGACATAAATCAAATAAATAAGCAGGTAAAAGGTAGAAAGGTTTCCTTGCCATATTATAAAGTTCCTGTCTTTCCCCCAGGGATGAGTCTAATGCTTCCGCACTGTTCTTCATTTCCTCCTCTTTTGCTTCTGGAATCTTTTCAGAATATCTTCTAGAATTAGGCCATCTTCTAGATGAAAGAGAATAGTCCCATGTTACCTTTGCATACTGAAAAACTAAAGTGTTTTTTTACTCCCAACTAGAGAAATGGTTGGAGAAAAATTCAGTAAAGCATCTTATGATGTTTTATTTTTGACGTAATAGTTGAATAATTTAGAAGTGAAGCTCTGAATGTATTTTTGTTGTTGCTTCTTAAGTTAGGGCAGCTCCATGTCATGCAGTTTTTAGGCCTTGCTTAAAGTTAAAGGGGGGGAGAGGTCCTTGAAAATGATTTGCATAATATCAGCAGGCACAAAGCCTCTCCCTTTTATATTTTTACCTATGCATTATTTCTTGGGATATTCAGCAAACATTGTCATGTTATTAAAGTTCTGAAACTTTCTGAATTTACTGGTGAAACATGATAAATGCTAATTTAATGTTATTCAACCGTGCTTTTTTTTTAAGAAATGGGAAATAAGAACATAAGAAGAGCCATGATGGATTTGCCATGTTGCAGCCCATTCTCCCAGTTTGGAGAGATCCTTCTGAAGCTCTTTACACTCTTCTCTCGTTTTTACCACCTGGAAAAAATTGTGTCATCCACAAACTTGGCCACCTCACTACTCATCGCTGTCTCCAGGTCATTTATGAACAGATTGAAAAGCACCAGTCCCTGGACAGAACCCTGTGGCACATTGCTTTTTACCTCTTCATTTTGAAAATTGCCCATTGGCACCCACACTTTGTTTCCTGGATCTCAACCAGTTCTCAATCCATAAGAGGACCTGCCCTCTTATCCTCTGACTGTGAAATTTTCTGAGCAACCTTCTGAAAATCCAGATAGACAATATCCACTGGTTCACCCAAATCTTACCCTTACAAAAGCCATGCTGATTTTCCCTCAGCAAGGGTTGTTCTTCAACGTGTTTTAAGATTTTCTCTTGTATTAGGCTTTCCACCATCTTCCCTGGGATGGATGTAAGGCTAACTCGCTTGTTTAAAGGAGGCTCACTCTTAAAAAAAATTGTTGTGACATCCGCTATCCTCCAGTCCTCCGGCACTGTGGCCGTTTTAAGAAACAAGTTGCATATTACCACTAAGAGATCCACAGTTTCATTTCTCAGTTCCTTAATAACGCTTGGGTGGATGCCATCTGGGGCTGGTGACTTGTGGATCTTCAATTTATCAATTCAACCTAAAACATCATCTCTTTTAAACTGTATTTGATTTAATTCTTTAGTCAAGAGGGACCGTTTGGGCAGCGGAATCTGCCCAAGGTTTTCTATTGTGAAGACAGATGCAAAGAACTCATTTAATTTCTTTGCAATTTCCAAGGCCTCCTTTACCTTCCCCTTTCCTCCATCCAGAGGGCCAACTGGTTCTCTGGCAGGTTTTCTATTTCTAACGTTTAAAGAAACTTTTATTATTTCCCTTTATATTGCTAGCCATGCATTCCTCAAAGCCTTTCTTTGCCTCTCATCATCTTCTTACATTTCTTTTGCCAGAGTTTGTGTTCCTTTTTATTTTCCTTATTTGGGAAGGATTTCCATTTATGGAAAGACCTTTCCTTGCTAATGCCACTTGTTAACCATGCCAGTGCCCTCTTGGACTTAGAGGAGTTCTTCTTTCTTTGTGGTATGCCCTTCTGCTGGGCCTCTACTGCCCTAGTTTTAAATAGGCTCCATGTACTCTGGAGAGATTGGATTCTTTTTTACCTTCCCTTTCAATTTCTTTCTAACTAGTTTTCTCATCTGAAGGAAGCCTGCCTTTCAGAAATCAAGGGTCTTTGTGTCAGATTTGCTTGACACTTCCCCCAACATGCATGGGAAAGGAGATTGCAGCATGGTCACTGGTCCCCAGAGGCTCAGTGACATTCACATCCCTGACCAGGTCCTGAGTATCACACAATATTAGATCCAGAGTAGCCTGTTCTTGGGTGGGCTCCATGACAAGTTGCTCTAAGGCACAATCATTCAGCATGTCAAGAAACCAGTTCTCTTTCTTCCCCCGAGCTCGCATTGGCCCAGTCAATGTGCAGATAATAGAAGTCCCCAATGATTACTATCCTATCCCTCTTAGACACCTCCATGATTTGTCTCCTCATTTCCAGGTCCCCCTCAAGTTTTTGATCTGTGGACGATAACACCCACCCACTATCACATCACTCCTTGGACCTGGTCATTTAACCCACAGTGATTCTATGGTGGAGTCAGACCCACTGTCAATCTCCATTCTGCTGGATTTTATCCCTTCTTTGACATAGATGGCCACTCCACCTCCAACCCATCCCTCTCTACCCCTCCTATAGTTATAGCCTGGGATTACAGTATCCCACTGGTTCTCCGTATTCCACCAGGTTTCTGTTATGGCTATTATATCAATGTTATCCCTAGCCACCAAATGTTCAAGTTCTCATATCTTTGCTTGGAGGCTTCAAATATTTGTGTAAAATCACCTGTACATTGGTTCCCCCCCCCCCAAAACAGCTGCTTCTTTGCTCTTTCTCCCCCCCCCCCCCAGTGTGTATTCAAGTACACACTTTCCCGAACTGGATGCTGCCCAGGTCCTGTTGGCTTTCCCCCAGTTATCAGTTTAAAAGCTGCTCTGCTGCCTATTTAATGTTGAGTACCATCAATCTGGTCCCATCATGGTGCAAGTGCAACCCATCCCTCTTGAACAGGTTTGGCTTGTCCAAAATGTTCTGCAGTTCCTGACAAATCCGAAGCCCTCCTCTTGATGCCATCCACGCATTGAGGCTTCTGAGCTCTGCCTGCCTGGTAGGTCCTGTACAAGGAACATGGAGCAGAAGGGGAGTAGATGGAGTATGTTTCAGTGAACATTGCTGGCTGGAACTTTGTCTTTCTAGTTATCCAACATTCTGTCTAGGTTTGTTCTGAAAACATTTTGACACCATTGTGAGAGCTTTTTTTGAATATGTAATTAATGTCTGCTTTTTAAAAATGGAAAATTAGTGCCTCTGAATTTTTCTGGAATTGGACCAAAGGAAGTATGGAATATGTTTTTGAAATGCATAGCCTTTCAGTGTGACCATCCCTCTCTATTTCATTACATATGTAAATGCCACAAAGCAGTGCAACTTACAACACTCCCTCATGAATCCAAGAGTAAGCAGAAGCAATTAGAGCCATAGTAATCAAATAATCAGTTGTTAAACAAAATGTGTTTTTCTTTCTAACGACTCACCTTTTCTGCATGCAGGAAATGGCCATTTCTTATCTGTGCACATGCCTCAAATAATTTCATTAAAAATATACTGTTCAAGTGGTACAGTTAAAACCAGGAGGCTTGTATTGTTGTTGACCTGGAGGCAGGAAGCCATCAACACAGTCAGCAGTGTGGGCTATGATATGTTTCTGTGCCTTTCCCACTTATACCTGGACGCCTTTAGTTTACAGTAGTTTGTGTCTATGTTTTTCTTATTCTAATGGACATTTTTATATATTTTTATTGCTTCCATGTTTATGTTTGTTTTTGTGTGTTTGTACACCACCTTGAGTTGTTTTTATACAAGCAGGCGGCATAAAAATGTCAAATAAAGTAACGTTATGCCTTAGGCTTGGGTCTAGGGGTTGTCGGTAACCACAGAAGAGCAATTGCATTGAAATGCAGTGAACAATAATTATAGTATTTTTCCTTTTTTAAGACTATATTTTTGCCTAAAATTGTTAGACTAAAAATTGAAACTCACAAGAATGTAAGAACATAAGAAGAGCCATGCTGGATTGGGCCAAAGGCCCATCTAGTCCAGTTTTCTGTGTCTCACAGTGGCCCCACCAAATGTGTCCGGGAGCGCACGAGACTAGATATCTGTCTCCTGATATCACTCCCCTGCATCTGGTCCTTGAAGTACCTCGGTTTTAAGCCTGGAAATTACACATTTCTATCATAGTCACTTATACATGAAATTACACATCTCCATAAGAGTCATCTTATACATGAATGTAGGCCGAGGAGAGAACCACACAGTTGGAAAACAGTAATATTGGGTCAGAAAAGTGGGGAGGGCATCTTATATATGGGGGCATCTTACAGACAGAAAAATATGGTATATTTTCCCCCAGAGTGGCTCCAAAATTCACTTTTTGCCTGAGGAGTGGTCTGATTGGGGGTACTCTAGGATTGAGAAGAGGTAGTGTCTTGCTTGCCCTAAACCGCCAACCTCTGCTGACGTTTAAGCCACTTATTTATTTATTTATTTATTTATTTATTTATTTATTTATTTATTTATTTATTTATTTATTTATTTATTTATTTTAAATAAGCAAATAAACAGATATATAAAGTCAATTCAAAAGACACAATAAAAAAAAAAAAACACATGGAGGCAGATCTTCCCAAACACCTCCCAGGAACTCCGGATGGCAGTTCACATCAAAATAAAACAACAAACAATTAAATACAGCAAATAAACAGATAATAAAGTCAATTCAATTCAGGATGTCAGGTTGCAAGTACTGTATTACTGTTGGCATACTTATAGATTGTCCTTTACTACATATTTTAAGTAGGAATTCCAGCCACTGGCAATTCTGTTCTTTAGGCTCAGTGAATGAACCCCCATGAAGAATGTGAGAACTATGTTGTCCTTTGGGCAATGGCAGCACCCTGTGAGCTCATCCTTCTACTTGGGAGGTACCACTGGATTGTTTCTGACATAGAAGGAGAAAGAGAGTCCAGGTTCTTCTTCTGCTTATGCTTAGTCCAGTTTCTTTTTAAATGCTGCTTGTACTTCATCTGGAAGTCTCGTCATCCTGCACTATCTCTTCCTTTATTTTGCTTTGTGTCATTCAAAAGGGAAAGGGTGCACAGCCTATTAAGCAGCAAATGATCACAAACTACTGGGAGTGGCATATTGGCTCAACTTTCTGAGACCAGAATTGAGCACCCTGAGCCACAGAATGTGGAATGTTTGATGGAAGAAGAAAGTCTTAAAGGAGAGCCTGCAGTTATTCCCAACCTTGGGCAACCCAGATGTTCCTAGACTTCAAGTTCCCAGAAATCCTGGCCATGCACAGCTGGTGGTAAAGGCTTCTGGGAATTGCTGTCCAAGAACACCTGAGTTACCCAAAGTTTGGAACCACTGGCTTAGAGTGTTGGCTTACTGAATGAGGACAATGTATTGGAATACTGAACGGGAACAGTATAGATGGGAGGTTAGTTTACATTGCACTGTACTGCTTCTTTGTTTTTTCCCCTGTTTTAAGATCCACTTAATGGTACTGTAAAAAAATAAAGTGATTGAGCTGCACATCTATGCTAGTGCCTTGTTTCTTGCTTCTTGTGCTGTAAAAGCAAGAGGCAGTGATTTATGTGTGTGAAAACTCAGATACTTTTCCCTTGTTCAGAGTGAGTAGTTAATGACCCCTTTGAGAGTCTTCATTCTGTCTTTGGTTGCTTTGGTTTCTTTCATGTGGTTTTTATTTCTGGCTGCTTTGGTTTCAGCAACAGCCTGGATCTTGACTAAAACAGTCAATTAGATGTATCTTCCATGTTAATAAATTATTATTTATTATTATATTATTATTATATGTAAAGTGTTTTGTGTAGATAAGTACCATTGTGCCACCAATCTCCTAAAAGGAAAATTCTGGATTTTATTCTTGCTTTATATCACAGGGGTCAGTATGAAGAAAGACTGTTTTGTATGCCTCATATGTAAATTCCTAGAAGGAAATAAATGAATAATTTTTGGCAAGCAAGCCATCTATTTTTGTCATTATTTCTCTTTGTTTACACTTCAGTATTTTCATTTCTTGCTTGAAAAGATGGGCTTTTGTCCAATTACTGTTTTTCAGTTTTGGACACTTTGCAGTGGTGCCCTGCATTACAGATGATCCAGGTTACATAATTAGACACCCAATTTTAGGCGATCAATACGTTGCCAATGGAACAAATAAAGCTGGAGGCATGGCCATAATCCTAAGAAAAGATTCAAAAATTGAGATATCTGATTCGTTAAAAGACCCTGATGGTAGATATATTATAGTGAGAGGGAAATTAGAGAACAGATTATTGACAATTGGGTCCTGTTGTGCCCCTAATTCTAATCAAGCAGATTTTATGCAAACTCTTCTGAGAAAGGTCAAAGATTTTGCCCGTGGGGGAAGTTATTCTAGGAGAGGATACAAACTGCATTTTAAACCAGAAGCTGGATACACTCTCTAGAAACAGAAAGTTAATAAGTGATGGAATTAAAATAAATAAAATGATTACAAAAGTAGAGCTAATAGATGGCTGGATATACTTAAATCCAAAAGAGAAAGATTTTACATTTTTCTCAAAAAATATAAGTCCTATTCTAAATAGACCATATTTTTATTTCAGACAGATTAGCACATTTCTTGGAGATAATATATTTTGATTTAATTATAACTTCTGATCATGCACCAATTAAAGTTTCTTGTACTAATAATGTATAGACAAAACCAAGAATATGGAGAGTGTTCAAATATTTGTTTAAATACATAAATTATAGGGAAGATAAAAGAGGATATAAAAACCTTCTACGAATTGAATCAAGAAATGAGACTATCAATATTATGGGACATTCTGAAAGCATTTCTTAGAGGAAATTTTATTATGGAAGGATCTAGGATTAAAAAGAAAAGAAATAACTTACAAGAACAGATAGAAAATAAATAAAGGAATTATCAGAATGTCATAAGAAAAGTCAATAAAAGGAAACTTTAATGGAGCTAGAAAGAGTTATATCCAATTAGTGGCTTTAGAAGTAGGTAGAACTCAAACAATGATGACTTATTTAAAAAGAAATTATTATGAGTGTGGAAATTAAAATACTAAATCGTTATCACATGCAGTTAAGAAAAAAGCTACTAAAAGGGCAATTTTATCAGTGAGAACTAAAGAGGAAACAATAGTAACATCACAACAACAGATACTAGAAACATTTAGGGACTATTATGAAGAACTGCATCGAGTCAGAAGTAGAAGCAGATATAAATATCAAGAGTTTTATAAGCTGGCTTCCAATAAATCAAATTTTACATGAGCATAAAGAACAACTTAACTCAGCAGTGACAGTATCAGAGGTGAAAACAGTAATTAAAAATCTTAAGAAGGGAAAAGCATCTGATTTTTATCAAACATGGGCAGATGATATATCAAGACATTTAGTAAACTTGTCTAATTCAATATTGGAGTGGGTGTGAGAGAGAAATTCCTAACTCATGGAAAACAGCTAGGATAATAACCATATTAAAACCAGAGAAGGACTCTCAGGACCCAGCTTCATATAGACCCATAACTCTGAAAAATCAGGATCAAAATATTTTTTTTCAACAATACTGGCTAAAAGGATAAGTGCTTTTATTAATAACTATGTTCATGGGGACCAGTATGGGTTCATGCCTGCTAGACAGATGCAGGACACAACCCATAGAGTACTAAATGTTATACGCATAGCAAATAAAAAGAGAAGGGAGCTTGCAGTACTCTCACTGGATGCACTCAAGGCCTTTGACAGAGTGGTGTGGGTTTATATGTTAGAATTAATGAAGGAAATGAACATGGGGGAATTTTTTTTTGTCTTTATTAGAAAATTTTAATATACAAAAGAAAAACAAATTCAAAACATTAACCATACAGAGTCAATCTATCACTAAAGTTCGGCTTCCCTCTGTTCTTCGCGCGGTTTTAACGTTATTCATCTCCCAGCCTTCCTTTCAAACGAACCCCTTTTATATACTTATAAAAAAGGTTCTAAAAATGGATAATAGTCCTTCGAGTTCTACCCTAATCCGGTAAGAGTCTTTAATTCCTTACAATTAGTCTCCATGTAGTTCTTAAATTTTTGCCAGTCTTTTTGGAACCTCTGGTTGTCTTGATCCCTCAGTCTGCATGTCAGTCTGGCCATCTCTGCAAAGTCCAGTAATTTCGCCCTCCATTCATCCAAAGACGGTATATACGTTGTCTTCCAGTTCTGTGCCAGGAGCATTCGTGCCGCTGCTGTTGCATATAAAAATAGTGTCTTGTCTGCTCCTTTAATTTCGTTATCCACCAACCCTAACAAAAAAAGTTCAGGTCGTTTTGGGAATGTACACTTTAACATCTTTTTGAGTTCATCATATATCAATGCCCAATATTCTTTCACTTTCTCACAGGTCCACCACATATGATAAAAATCACCTTGTTTCTCTTTACATTTCCAACAATAATCATCTTTCATCCTATACATCTTTGCTAATTTCGTTGGAGTAATATACCATCTATATATCATTTTCAACAGATTTTCTTTTATCAAAGTACATGCGGTAAACTTTATGTTCTTTTTCCACAATCTTTCCCACACATCTAACTCAATATTGTGACCCAGATCCATAGCCCATTTTATCATACATTCTTTGACTTGTTCATCTTTTAGATTCAACTCCAACAAGAAATTATATAATCTAGTCAACAATTTCTTTTTTGGGCCCATGATTATGGATGGAAACTTGGGTTCCTTCTCTCCAAACCCAAACATCCTTCTGTCTTTCTGAAAAATGCCATGTAACTGATGGTACTGAAACCAACCTGTTAACCTCTCTTTTAACAGTTCATAAGACTTCAGTCTGGGACCTTTTTCTGAGAAGAATAACACATCCCCATATGTGATCCCCACTCCTTCTATATCTTTCCTCTTGATCGCCGATGCTTCAATCGGGGATAACCACCTCGGGGTGTGTCTCTCTAATAAGGGTTTCAACCGTTCCCAGACCTGAAGTAGTGACTTTCTAATTACATGATTCGTAAAACTTTTATGTACTTTCACTTTATCATACCAAAGATAAGCGTGCCAACCAAATCTATTATCATGACCTTCTAAATCCAAAAGATCCCCATCAACTAGAGTAATCCATTCTTGGGGAAAATTTTTAATGCATTAAGAAAGTTATATGTGGAAATGAGAGCAACAGTACTGATCAATGGATCAGAATCTGAAAATTTCCAAATACACAGAGGAACTAGACAAGGGGGGGCATTGTTCTCATTAATTTTTGCATTAGCAATGGAACCACTAGAATATAAGAATTGAAATCACAAAATAAATTTATACGCTGATGATATGCTTTTGTTCTTGGAAAACCCACTTAAAAGCATAGATGTACTTAAACAATTGTTACAAGAATCTAGAATCTACAAAGGTTTAAAAATTATCAAAAATCTAAACTTTTCTGTCTTAACTTTTCTATCACACAGCAAAATGAAAGGAGGTCAAAATTTGGACCCATGTTACTCAATTCTTAAATATCTTGGAATTTGGATAACAAAAAATACAAACCAATTAATTTATAGAAATTTTTAAAAATTGTTCACATTTGTCAAGGAAAAATGAAGAGTTGGAAAAAATAAACTTATCTCTATTAGGGAGAATTGCAGTAGTGAAAGCACACATTTTACCCAAATTCTTGTTCTTATTTCAAAATATACCTCTGCAACCGTCCTGACATAAAGAAAATGAGTTCAGTGCAGAAAAGTCTAGAAAACGTTATTGCGGGCAAAGGAAAAAGTTTAAGATTTCTTAACAGTATTAAGTATAGTGAAAGTGCAAAATGAGGTTTGGCTATACCGCAATTAGTAAAATATTTTGAAGCTGTTCAAATCACTCAAATGTCCAAATTTATACAGATGAAGAACGTACCTGATTGGGTTAAGATGGAAGGAGAGGGAGAGGAAAGTATAATGAATGAATATGCTTTTGCAACAAAGCGACTTAAGAAGAGTGACTAAACCCAGAATTTATATAATTTTGAAACATCAAGAATATGGAAGAAGCATATAGGAATCTTAGCTCCTCCCATATCACCCCTCTGTCCCATCTTGGAACACCCTAATTTTAAATCTCAAGAGAAATTTGGACAACTTAGGCACTGGACTGAGATTGGACTCTATAGAATTAGAGATGTATTTGAATCAGGGAAGCCAATAATGATCAATCAGTTAGAACAGAGAACAAGAGGAACTAAAACTGATTGATTACAATTAAAACAGATAAGAAATTTTGCAATGAAATTATACTAAACTCAAGGCCCCATTAGGTATTAACAGAGTTTGAACAATGTATTGAATAAGATAAGAATATAAATAAGGGATTATCTTCAATAATATATAAATTTGTTATAGACAAAGAATTTACCAGAGGTTTAGGGTCTAAAATTGTCTGGGAAACAAACTTAAACCAAATGAAGTATGGGCAAGGATTTGGACCGAGTACCCTTATAAATCAATCTCAGCAAAAGCTAAGGAAACAGTTTTAAAGATAGTGCATAGATGGTACACCTTCCAGACAAAATTGCATAAAATTAACAGAAGGATCTCTGATGCATGTTGGTGTAATTGCGGGTGTAAAGCATATGTGGTTGGCATGCCCAAATATAAAGACATTTTGGAATAAGGTAATTAACTGGATAGAGATATCAACTAAACAGAAAATAGTTCCAAATGAAATGTTGTTGTTATTCTCATTATGTACTGTGGAAAATGAAAAACTAGCTATTAAAGAAATAATAGCAAATTACTCACTATTGGAAATATGCCCAGGATCTCTCACTCACAAAACTTGTAAACCAAATATGGGGAGTTGCAGTTATGGAAAAACTGACCAGTAGGTTTCAGATATACAGGGGAGAGATAAAACATGATAAATTTCTGAATATATGGCAACTATTAACCTCAGATGTGATACAAAAAACTAAATTGGATAAATCAAAATATGGATTGGACTGTTGGATAGTTTAAGAATGTTTAATTTGTTGTGTTGTTCATTATTGTTTGGATGGTATGTATTATCTTAAGTGGATTGTCAATAAAATTATAACATAATTTCTGGGTTAGGTAACAAAGTCCTTTGGAAGCAATGTGCCCATTTATGCATTTCTATCATTAAAAAAACATTTTGCTCATTTTCCCCAAAGAACTTCATTTCGCAGGATGCATTGTGCCCCATTCAGATCCAGTTTACATAATTTCCAGGTGACAAAGCTAGGCAGCTCTGGTCTGACTCAAAACAATAACCATCTTGGCTTAACTCACAAGGAAAGAGTTAAAAAGGTTGAGACTCTAAGCAGACAAGAAGAAAACAAGCAAATCATAGAAATTAATGAAATCATAATATGTGGGATACTTAAATTGTATCAGGTATGAAGAGAGTGAATATAATTTCTTTGTTTCTTAAAATATGAAATCATTACTAATAGCAATAATACTCATGATTAATATAGTAACAATAATCTTGCAAGCCTTTGTTGTTGTTGGATTTTGGCTATTATCTTTTGCACTTAGGTTTATCTTCAGGTAGAATAAATCTTTCATCTTTTTAAAGTTTTGGGCAATTTGGGTAAGTTCATGATGGATCGGCATCTCTATATGGCTGAATGAAGTGTCCATAGGTACAAGCTATGAACTCGGATCTCTGAGTGCCAGATTGCAGGGGCAACATGTGCATGGATATTGGCATATTGAACAACAGAGTCACCTGGCTGGATCCTAATAGGAATTCTAGTACTAGAACAGATGAAACTACTGTGTAGTATTTATGGAAGAAGCAGCAGCACTAAGCAAACACTAAGTTATAGATTCTGCCCTTGACTATCTGAATGATTAGCAGAGACATTTCCCCTTTGGAAAGAAATTACAGTATAGCCACACTTTTCTTTCAAGCCTTTGAATGAAATGAACACTTTTCATTTCACCTTTGGAAAGAAATTACGGTATATCCACTCAATATAGCAGGACCGCAGGACCTGAACCGTGAAATGGCGGGGGGTGACTGTACTCGCTGTTTTTAGCATTTGAATATTATCTTTTAATTATTGTAAGCCACCTTGGGTTCTTTTAAGGAGAACAAGAATAAAAACATTGTAAATAAATTAAATACATAATAAGAAAATGAAAAGTCCTACAACACAGGAAGGAAAAAATTAGCTTTTAGCATATTCGGATTTTGTTTTTGAGGGTGTGTTTCTAAAACAGATGCATGATAGGGGAGTATCAGTGGGCTGATGAACCCCAAATCATTCTTAAGTAGAAGAGAAATGTACCATAGCATTTAAGTAAAATTTAGTTCTCCTGGCTCACTGGTAGGTTTAATGCTTCATTTTAGAGTTTGACAAATCAAATAAGACTTTTTGAATGCCATTTACAAATTAACTTGGTAAGTGTGCTATCTTAGTTTCAAATACTGAAAAACATATCCAGGTGTCACTCAGATACCAGTTTGCTGTAGGTATAAAACAGGTGAATTTGAAGTATTTTTACTATCCATATGATAAAGCAGTTGAATCAGTTTGGTCTAGCCCTTTATGCTCCCAAAGTGGATTTTTCCCTCTGCCACTGCAGGATTTTTTAGGTGGAACAATTGAAAATGTTATCCCCCCCATAGCTAGCTGATACATTTTTGTAAATACAGTAAGGGGACATGTCTTTAGGTTTCAGTGATATAGGGAGTTGTGGGTTTTTTTTTTCAGGATGGGGGCAGACATGCAGAAGCAAACCAATGTGATTATGATTCTCTTTCAGACTACTATATTTCTGAAATACTTTTCTGTAGAAAGGCCAAGTGGGTGTGTGCGTGCGCACACATAATGGTGTTTTAACGAAGTACTTTTCGTCTTTGGGGTGGGGAAGGAGTTGAGAGAGAAGTATGCGCCTGCTCTCACCTCTTTCTGTAAAACCTTCCGTAATGTCGAGTTGTGAGGCTCGCTGTCAGATCAGACTGAAATCACACTGGTGACTTGACTCTGACTTGAGTTGGATTTGCTTGTTTGTTTCAATGACTTAAGATTCAACTTGACCCTTGGAACCCAGCCACACATTCCTTTTTTCTTAGGGGAGGGGAAGCTTGTTTTTAATAGGGCCTTAGACTTGGGACTCCGGACCTGCTATCAAAAACTTGGACATGGGACTCAAACCTAAAGACTTGCCAGACTCCCTGGTAAAGCCTCTCCTCCCTCAAGCCACCTTCTTTGTTTTTACACAATACAGTGGGACCCCAGTGTCCACTGGTAATCGGTTCCAGGCCTTCCCATGGATAATGAAAACCATGGATAAAAGAGAACACCAAAAAACCTAAAACTGCTATTTTGCAACAGTAGCTTGCTTTAGGGCTGTTGTTTGTGATAGCAGCTTGCTTGCTGCGGCTGCTGAAATTTATTTAATTTTTTACTCTGCCTACCATAGATAACTGAATCAGTGGTAAATGAATCAGTGGATACGGGGGTCCTACTGTATAATAGAGAAACAAATGCTTGGGAAGAGAACTGCTGGATCACTCAGTGGTTTACATATCTGGCTGTGGAGCCAGAGGCTGGGAATTTGATTTCCCACAGTTCCTGCATGACCAGTGGCTGATCTTGTTGATCCATAAGGTCCTTTCTGGCTGTATAGCTCTAACACAGGGGTCCTCAAAGTTTTCAAACAGCGGGCTGGTCCACCATGCCCCAGACACCACTGGGGGCCGGACCACAGTCTCAAAAAAAAAAAAAAAAAAACCCACCAGGCTGACATGGAAAAAGGGGGAGGGAAGGGCAAGTGGCTGGAGCCCCCCATGATTGGCCCTTGATCATTGTCTCTCCAGGGCCCCAGCAATGCCTCCTGCTCCAGATCACCACCCTGAGGTGCCACCGCTGGGATCCCTCTGCTGTGCCTCTTTCTCCTCCTCCTTCTCCTACAGTGGCAGTGGCTCGAGTGGTTCTCCTTCCTTCCTTCCTTCCTTCCTTCCTTCCTTCCTTCCTTCATGGCGTTGGGAAGGAGGTGGCAGCCCAGGCAAACTCAGGCCCCTCATCACCTTCTGGGTGGCTACTCAGGATGAGGAGCAGCAGCCACAGCAAGGGCAGCAAGGCTGGTGCCACTGCACGCAGATCCAGCTGTGTGCCCTGGCCATCACGTCCTCACTGTGCCCTGGAGGAAAAGCTGCTTCCTCTCTTGGCCTGGCTGCTCTCTTGGCAAGGGCTGGGAAGGAGGGAGGGGAAGCAGAAAGGCATGCCCAAAGCCACCTGCAACCCGCTCACTGGCCGAGTCCAACCAGGCTGCAGTGCTCTCTTGGCTCGCCAGCTCCCCCATCACCAACCAGGGACAAATGCAGCCCCACCAGCCTCCCAGGAACCAGGCCCAGGCCACCGTTGGCCTTTTCTTCCCTTCTCTTCTTTCTGCACCACCTCCTCCTCGCTGGTCTCTAACCCAGTGATGGTGGTGGCAGCTTCAACCTCCGGCCATGGCTGTGCTCCCTCCTCCCCTCCCTTGCTCCACGGAGCAAGGCAGCAGCTCAGAGTGGGCTGGGTGGGCAGGAAGTAGCTCTGTTTCCCCCTTGGTCGCCTGCCGTCCATCCCTCCAGTGATCCACTGCCATGGCTGCTCTGGCTCAGAAGACTGGCTGGCACTGCCTCCACCTGCCCCCTTCATTCCTCACAACTACAATAACAGTTGGCAGCCACACAAGAAAGGCAGGTGGGCAGGGTGGAGGAGGAGCAGGGGTGGGGCCTCAGGACCATGGAGGATTGGGAGACCTTGCCACAGCCTTTCTGTTTTAAATTGTCCTGCTCGGCTGCACCCAGCGCCCCAACCATCTGGGCGGCTGGTGTGGACAGCGGGGGACCTTGCCGTAGCCCTCCCACTTTGAATGCCCCACTAGCCCGCATGCTGATCATCTGGGCGGTAGTTGGGGGGAGTGAGAGAAGTGACATGGCCCACTGCTTTGAATTGCCTCAGCAATAAAAGCAGCTGCGGAGGCTGGCTTGCTCGCAAAGCAAGGGGTAGGTGGGGGGTTGCAATTGGTCCTGGAGGCCGGATTCAGGACCTTGTGGGGCCACATCCGGCCCCAGGGCCTTAGGTTGAGGACCCCCGCTCTAAGATGACGACAACGACGATGATTCGGAAAGCCTTCGTAAAACAGGTTTTCTAAACTGCACCACCTATAAGTGCTCCAAATGGAACTACAAGTAAAAGGCTTCTTTTCTCTGTTCCTGTGAGCGCTTGTATCAGAGGGAAACAAGTTCCGTCAGTATGTCTTCGCACTAGAAAAATGTGAGTTAATTTACATTTCCCCTATGGTGTATTCACACCCTTAGTTTCTTTGAGGCTCCAGTTCTTGTCCGAGATGCAATCTTGGACTATGTAAGAAGACATTCCAAAGGCTGTGTATCAAGTGTTCACATTGCTTACTGTATATATTTCATTCATGGAAATTGAGGCCGAGGGCAGGGTTTGATCTTGGGTGGGTGCTGTATTTGCTGTTAAATATTCATGCACCACAGTAGATTTTTTTTGTGAATCCTTGAAAATAGTGTTAGTGGTGTGATTTTAGGTTGTTTCCTGTCTGAATGCCTACAATTTAGGTGCAGCTATTTTTAACAATATCGTGCAGATTATCCAATTGGAAATGCAGGCAGTCAGGCTCTGAAGTGCCAAGCATCTGTGACTTCAATAGAATTTCTACACAATTTACTAAGTGATCAAGCTGAATTAAAATGATACTTTTTTTGGAAAGTCTTTCAACTTTTTACCACATTTATGAACATTGTATTGCCTTGGAGGGGTTGCACTAAATTCTGAGCTTTTTTAGGAGTAGTGGAGAGAGTGTCCTTCCCCCCTCCTTCCTGAAAGCACAGCAGGTGGCTTTCTTCTCTTGTACATGTTGAACTGCAGAGTTAGGGTATTTGTTGGCTCTCTGCCTGTTTGAAAGTATTTTTCCTACAGTGCCCTTAAGATTTAGTGGCTATTAATGAGATCATATAGTTTAGTGTCTGATGCAATAATTAGTCTTAAATGAGAAATCTCTTCTATCTTGAGAGAGAGAGAGAGAGAGAGAGAGAGAGAGAGAGAGAGAGATTTCCTGCTCTTTTTGGGAAATGCTGTACTGAATCTTTTCCAGCTATTTGTAAAGTATTTCAGGATTTCAATGTCATTAACTATATAACATCTTTGACAGGGCTCATATGCTGGGAAATACTTGGCAATAATTTACCGAAAGTGTTCTTAAAGGTAATTGCTAGGATAGTTAATATGTAAGGTGCTTAAAAGATTTAGGAACTGCATTTCTGTAAACTCTTTTTTGTCATTGGCAAACTTTTTATTTTTTATTTATTTATTTATTTATTTATTTATTTATTTATTTATTTATTTATTTATTTATTTATACATAAGAACATAAGAAGAGCCATGCTGGATCAGGCCAAAGGCCCATCTAGTCCAGCTTCCTGTATCTCACAGCGGCCCCACCAGATGCGTTTGGGAGCGCATGAGACTAGATATCTGTCTCCTGATACCACTCCCCTGCATCTGGCCCTTGAAGTACCCTGGTTTAAAGCCTAGAGATTACACATCTCCATCATGGTTTGTAACCCGTGATGGACTTTTCCTCTAGGAATCTGTCCAATCCCCTTTTGAAGGCATCCAGGCCAGATGCCATCACCACATCCTGTGGCAGGGAGTTCCATAGACTTACAACGCGCTGGGTGAAAAAATATTTTCTTTTGTCAGTTCTTACTCTCCCAGCACTCAATTTGAGTGTATGTCCCCTAGTTCTGGTATTTTGAGAGAGGGAGAAGAGCTTCCCTCTATCCACTTTACTCATACCCTGCATTATTTTGTATGTCTCAATCATATCCCCCTCAAGCGCCTTTTTCCAGACTGAAGAGGCCCAATTGTTTTAGCCTTTCTTCATAAGGGAGGTGCCCCAGCCCAGTAATCATTTTAGTCGCTCTCTTCTGCACCTTTTCCAGTTCCACTATGTCTTTCTTGAGATGCGGTGACCAGAATTGTACACAATACTCCAGGTGGGGCCTTACTATTGTTTTGTATAACGGCATTATAATGTTGGCTGTTTTATTTTCAATCCCCTTTTTGATAATCCCTAGCATGGAATTGGCCTTCTTCACCGCTGCCACACATTGGGGAGACACCTTCATGGAGCTGTCCACCAACACCCCAAGATCTCTTTCCTGATCCGTCACGGATAACTCAGAGCCCATAAGTTGATAGATGAAGTTTGGATTTTTTGCCCCAATATGCATTACTTTACATTTGGTTACATTAAAACGCATTTGCCATTTCTCAGCCCACTCCCCCAGTTTGGAGAGATCCTTCTGGAGCTCTTCACAATCTTCTCTGGTTTTTACCACATGGAAAAGTTTTGTGTCATCTGCAAACTTGGCCACCACACTGTTTATCCCTGTCTCCAGGTCATTTATGAACAGATTGAAAAGCACCGGTCCCAGGACCGAGCCTTGGGGCACACCGCTTTTCACTTCTCTCCATTGTGAAAATTTCCCATTGACACCTACTCTTTGTTTCCGGGATCTCAACCAGTTCTCAATCCATAAGAGGACCTGCCCTCTTATCCCCTGACTATGCAATTTTCTCAGCAGCCTTTGGTGCGGGACTGTGTCAAAAGCCTTTTGAAAATCCAGATAGACTATATCCACCGGTTCACCCAAATCCACGTGCCTGTTGACCTTTTCAAAAATTCTAAAAGGTTTGTAAGACAAGATTTACCCTTACAGAAGCCATGCTGATTTTCTCTCAGCAAGGTTTGTTCTTTTATGTGTTTTAAGATTTTCTCTTGGATGAGGCCTTCCACCATCTTCCCTGGGACAGATGTAAGGCCTGTAGTTTCCTGGGTCCCCCCTCCTTCCTTTTTTAAAAATTGGTGTGACATCCGCTATCCTCCAGTCCTCCGGCACTGTGGCCGTTTTAAGAGACAAGTTGCATATTACCGTTAAGAGATCTGCAATTTCATTTCTCAGTTCCCTAATAACCCTTGGGTGGATGCCATCTGGGCCCGGTGACTTGTTAATCCTCAATTTATCAATTAGTCCTAAAACCTCCTCTCTTTTAACCTGTATTTGATTTAATTCTTTAGTCAAGAGGGGCGGCTCAGGCAGTGGAATCCGCTCAAGGTCCTCTGTCGTGAAGACAGACGCAAAGAACCCGTTCAATTTCTCTGCAATGTCCAAGTCCTCCTTAACCTCCCCTTTTCCTCTCTCACCATCCAGAGGCCCAATTGGTTCTCTGGCAGGTTTTCTACTTCTAACATATTTAAAGAAGCTTTTATTATTACCCTTTATATTGCTAGCCATGCGTTCCTCAAAGTCTTTCTTTGCCTCCCTTATCATCTTTTTACATTTCTTTTGCCAGAGTTTGTGTTCCTTTTTATTTTCCTCATTTGGGGAGGATTTCCATTTACAGAAGGACCTCTCCTTGTGCTTTAGAGCCTCTCTAACTCCACTCGTTAACCATGCCGGTGTCCTCTTGGACTTAAATGAGCTCTTCTTTCTTTGTGGTATGCACTTGTGCTGGGCCTCTATTATTGTTGTTTTAAACAGGCTCCATGCACTCTGAAGAGATTGGATTCTTCTAACCCTCCCCTTCAGTTTCTCTCTAACTAGTTTCCTCATCTGAGGGAAGTTTGCCCTTCGAAAATCAAGGGTTTTTATGTCTGATTTGGTTGACACTCTTCCTCCGACATGCATGGCAAAGGTAATTGCAGCATGGTCACTGTTCCCCAGAGGCTCAGTGACATTCACATCCCTGACGAGGTCCCCCAATATTAGATCTAGAGTTGCCTGTTCTCGGGTGGGCTCCATGACAAGTTGCTCTAAGGCACAGTCATTCAGCAAGTCTAGAAACCCAGTTTCTCTTTCTTGCCCGGAGCTCGCATTGGCCCAGTCAATGTGGGGATAATTAAAGTCCCCCATGATTACTATCCTATCCCTCTTAGCCACCTCCATGATTTCTCTCCTCATTTCAAGGTCCCCCTCAAGTTTTTGATCTGGTGGACGATAGAATACTCCAACTATCACTCTTTGGACCTGCTAGTTTAACCCACAGTGATTCTATGGTGGAGTCAGACCCTCTGTCAATCTCCATTCTGCTGGATTTTACGCCTTCTTTGACATAGATGGCCACTCCTCCTCCAACCCGCCCCTCTCTATCCCTTCTATAGAGTTTATAGCCTGGGATTGCTGTGTCCCACTGGTTCTCCACATTCCACCAGGTTTCTGTTATGGCTATTATATCAATGTTATCCCTAGCTGCCAGATGTTCAAGTTCTCCCATCTTTGCTCGGAGGCTTCGAGCATTGGCGTAGAAGCACTTGTACAGTGGGTCCCGCAAAAGCTGCTGCCTTGTTCTTCTCCCCCCACAGCTTTTATTTTCAGTAGACGAACTGTCACATTCCACTATTCTGCCAGTATTAATACTTGCTATGTCATCTCTATACCCCACCTTTCTCCTTAAGAAGGATCCAAGGTGACATACATCATTAACTTACCTAAACACATTGCTTTGCTTATTGAACTGACAACAGTGAGTATACAAATACTAAAATGGGGCAAGCAAATACCTTAACAAAAACATGACAACACCAAAATACATTCAAAGCAGTGAAGTACCACAGTCCATTTAAAAACCCAATTCAAGCAGACCAATCACTTGGGAAAGCTTGCCTGAAGAGAAAGGCCTTTGTTTTCTTGTGGAATGACAGTAAAGAAGGGGCTAGGCTAGCCTCCTGTGGGAGGGAGTTACCAAGTCTGTGGGGGAAGAGAGATGCCCTTTCTGTGTCCCCATCAGGCATATCTGTAAAGGCAGCTGGACCGAAAGAAAGGCCTCTCCTGATGCTCTTTAACAGGCGCAGAAAGGGAAATGCAGTCTTTAAGAGAGTTTGGGCACAATTCATTAGGACTTTATAAGTAGGAACCAACATTTCGAATTCATCCTGGAAATGGATTGGTGACCAGTGGAACTGTTATAACAGAGAGTTATGTGATCTGTTTTTATATAAGTTCACATAATTTTGGCACAACATGGTATATATTTGATCCAGCAAATTTTGCTCCATCCCACCCATATTTCACTTACCTTTCTTATACAAATAGAACACAGAGAGGTATAGAGTTTTATGTGCTGCAGAAGCCATGTAACTCACTAAGAAAACAACTATTACCTCATCTTAAATGATGCTCTGTCTGATTTGTTTGGTTTCTTTATTAATGCTGTTTATGTACCAGTTGTTCATGAGGTAACTTTGAATATACCTGTATACGATAATGGAATTTGGGGTATGTGATGAAGTCTTCCAATTTTGTGATCCCTTCTAGCTCTTCTGAGCTTTGTCCACTATTCATTATAAATGTGATTCTGGAACCTTCCTTTGCTGATATAAATCTGTTAAGCTTCTCCCATGCACTAGGAGCAAAAATCAAACTTCCACAGTTTGCTGGCCTTTTCCCAAATGTAGTATTGTACCTCTGTAGTATCGCATAGGTTTATAACAGCAAACGTGTGTGTGTGTGTGTGTGTGTGTGTGTGTGTGTGTGTGTGTGTGTGTGTGTGTGTGTGTGTGTGTGTGTGTGTGTGTGTGTGTGTGTGTGTGTGTGCAAATGTGTATTCGCACACATGGGGCATGAATTGTTCTTACTAAGCAGATGCATAAGGATTAAAATAAATAGCTCAACTGTGTGGTGACTTTCCCTGCTATGGCTCACTTGTTTTCAAGTATCAGATTTCTGAAGTTGTCACATGAGTGAGCTTGCTGTCTTTATAAACAATGGCTGGCTGGCTGGCTCCTTTTGATTGTTTGCTCAGCGAACTGGCTGGGCAACTCCCTTCCAGCAGAGGAAATGGGTTGATAAATTAAAACTTATCCAAGTTTGTGTGTATCTAGAAGAGCAATATCCTCTCTGGGGTGGGGGGGAGAGGAGATTTGGGATCCTGCCACAACAAATTCATTGTGTTTCAGCCAGTAAAAGAAGCCACATGCTGCTTGCCTGTCTCCTCCGTCTGTAAGCAGCTAACTTTGGAGGGTGTGAGCATGTAAAGATAGGATCTTGTTGCCCCTTGTTACAGGTACATGTCACATTAACAGAAGAGGCAGCACAATATTTGTGTGTTTACATCAGAAATGGGATGAGACCCACCCTGAACTTAAATTTGGGTGTATTTGGATATAGTTGAGCTTAAGTTTGTTCTTATTCTTTTAACTTTTTGAAGCCTCGTTAAATAAAAACACCTCTTGATACAAGTGAAAGGACATGACTTGGCCATTGTGTTCTTATTTGTATTAGCACATGTTAAAAATATTCATATAAGATATTATAAAGCATTTAAACATCGCTATTTCTAAATATCTTTAAAGTTTAATTTTATAAGATTACTAGCTTGAGTTCCAGACTGATTTGGAGTCAAAGCTTTTTTAAAAACTGAAATAATAGTCAGAAGGAAGCGTGAAGAGTAACAAGTCAATGGCTCCTGGCAGGGAAGACCAAACAGTGCATAATAAAAATAAAAATAAAATCAAAGGCATATCCAGAGCAAGTCCATTGACCTTTCTACTGCCTTCTTATTGGCGAACCCACATGAAGCCATAAGATATAATAATGACAAATTGTCAAAAGTCGATATCCATATCAAGCAAATTAAATGTTTTGGGGGAAACGCAACGGAATGGCTCCTTGAACTCTTTAATAATGGTTTAGTTGCTAATTAAACAAGGAAACAACTTCTTAAAAATAGTGGAAGACGAAAGTACAGTGGTACCTTGGAGAAGAGGTAATTTGTTCTCCGAGGCAATGAGTTATCCAAAAAATTGAAATGTGGTTTCCCATTGAAATGAATAGGAAACCAATTAATCTGTTCCGAAGGTCCGAAAAAAGGCAAAAAACCTGGGGTGGTGGTGGTTGAGACCTCTTTAAAAAGCACACTTTAAAGGCATGCAGTGCTGGAAAACAACACCCCCAGAACACCCCCCTGCAGTGCAATGCAGATATGGAGAAAATGAAAGCTGCAATCCTTCCCCAGCCATTTCCCGTCCAAAAAAATCCAAACAGACAAATCAGCAAGCCTAACCCAGCCTTTTCCCGCCCAAAGTGCAAAGAAAAGCATTGCAAAGATTAATAAAAGCTACCTCCCTACTTTTCCAAGTCCAAATCCTCAGGAAAAAATGTCCAGAATGCCACCAAACCACCATTAAAAAGAACTTTCTAACTCCCCCCTCCCTTCCACAAACTACAGAGGTTGCAATGCATCATGGATACACTTTTTGCAAGGCATTTTGAAACATTCATTATCTGAGGCAGCCCATAGGGAACATTCGTTATCAGAGGCAACCCTATACCTGGAAATTTCCATTTGTTTTCCGGAAAATGTATCGGGCATTCATTATCCAAAGTATTACTTGTAATTGCTATATTGAAAACCTCCCTATTGTGCCACTTGTTTAAAATATTTGAATGAAATTAAACAGTCTCGCTCCTAAAATTTAATCTCTTATAATTCCAGAACAGGTAGGATTTAGACCTGGCAAAAGCTACATGATACAACCCAGCGTCTAGAAGATAGCTTTTAATTACATGAGATAACTGGAGCTGCATTTGTTGACCTTCTGACAGCATTACAAACCTATTCAACATTCTCTGGTCCTTTGAACCCATCAAACACCAGCTAACTTCTGCATTAGAAGATATTTCCTTGTACTATAAAAACAACCAGCTGAAACCAAACTCCTTGAAAACAATGGTCTTTGCCTTACGCTTAAAGAACAGAGGAGCAGAGAAGGAGTTCTGAGTTAGCTGGGGAGGCGAGTTTTTGGAAAATTATCTTACCCCAGAGTTTGGGCATCACTCTGAAGCGAACCTTGATTTCTAAAAATATGGTCTAAAACACAAAACAGAAAATAGGAAACTGGCATTATCAGACTGGGATGTGCACGCACAAACCATAAGAACAACAGGTTTGTCCCTGTTCTACTCTACAGCAGAACACAGTATGCTAGTTCTATATGCCAGTCCTGCACAGTGCATTGACTATAGGCAACCGGTAGCTCACAGGGCCATTGTAAGTAGCCGGCCAGATCTCCGCCAGCCTCCCCATCTGCCGGGGAAATTTTTTGCCCACCTGCCTGCCCAGACGTTTAGTCCAGATTTGTTCCTTTATCTTCCGAGTCTCCACCCTCCTAAATCAGAGCACTGGCCATGCACCCTCCTAATTCGGAGCATCGGTGAAGCGTGTCCTCCTAATTTGGAGCACCAGTGAAGCGCCCATGCACATGTGCTTCTGCAAGTAGACCACATGGACATCTGGGAGTTTTAAGAGTAGATTGCAGGGACATTTGCCAGGTAAAAGTAGACCATGGACTGTTCAAAGTTGGACATCCCTTCTATATGGTATAAGTCAGCACATGCTAAACAAATGGATGTAACTGTTAATGACTAATTATTATTGTATTTTTCTGTCTATAAGACACTCCCATGTATAAGATGATCCCCACTTTTCTAACCCAAAATTACAGTTTCACAACAATGTGGTTCTTTCCTTGGCTTACTTCTGTGTCTAAGACGACCCTCAATTTTTAGTCTAACAATTTTGGACAAAAATATAGTCTTATGCATGGGAAAAGACCATATTACTGGCTGCCTGAAACCTGCCCCCCTGAAATAGCCTGAAATCTCTTGGCTTTGTCCATCTACAAGTACATCAAGAGGTGCTAGCAAATAATGAACAAAATAAGAAAATACTGTACCAAACCCATCCACTTCATGGACACCAGCTCCCTTGAAAATGACTAAATTTAAGGAAATTTTTTCTACATGCATCTAAATATTAAACCAGAAGAGGCTAGGCTAAACCTGTGGAGGGGATAAGCAGCACACCTGGCCAAATGGATGAATGATGAAGAGTGTGCCACACCAGAACAAGACTCTAACTTGACCATCTGGAAGTCACTAGATAAACTTGGACACAAACTCCCTTTAACATATTAACAGTTTGAACTTGGCATTTCATATATTGTACATGCATCCATAATTTTAAATTGTGCAACTCTGTGATGCAAATAAAGAAGTGAATCAAAACATTTCCCCAGAAATTGAGATTCTCCTTACACAATTGATTGCTTGTAGCTTAACCATATGATTGGGGTGTTTGTATGTCAAGTCTTGAGCTAGAGAGGAATAGAGAAGTCCCTCAAGGCTTCTAGTCCTGAAGATTCCTTTGTTATTTACTTGGAAAGGGCCTCCTGAAGGTGGTGCCTAACTGGAGCTTTTGCCTTCTTAAGAAGGAGGGTGGGCTGCATAGTTCAAAGTTCATCCCATCAAGCTTTTCTTAAGCATTTTGTAAGGTATTGCTTCAGACTAGTAAAACAGAATGAAGAATGCTTTTTAAGATTAGTTCTAAGTCTGGTGTTGCACATAGGAGATGAAAACAGAAGCATCTAAAAGCAGTGCTGCGTGTATTAACTAGTCTGCAATTTCTGGTAGTTATTTTTAGAATTCATACTTGCTGAACATAAAGAAAAAAATTGGATATGGCTGCTTGCAGCATATGTCACAATATGCATTAGCTGCCTATCCAGATACCTGTCGGTTTACGTGTTGGTTATAGAAGATTATGTATGTTTGTGTCGAATACAATCCTTATAAGAAGACCCATTGGGTATAGTCTGTTTCTTTTTTTTTTTTTAAATATGTTTTTATTAGAAAATTTTAGTATACAAAAAAAAAGTCAAGTTCAAAGCATTAGCAATACAAAATCATTCTACCACTAAAATTTGGCTTCCCTCTGTTCTTCCCGTGGTTTTAGCGTTATTCATCTCCTAGCCTTCCTTTCAGACAAACCCCTTTATATACTTATAAAAAGATTTGAAAAATAAGTAGTAATCCTTCGAGCTCTATCCTAATCCGGTAAGAGTCTTTAATTCCTTGCAATGAATCTCCATGTAGTTCTTAAATTTTTGCCAATCTTTTTGGAACCTCTGGTTGTCTTGATCCCTCAGTCTGCACGTCAGTCTGGCCATCTCTGCGAAGTCCAATATTTTCGCCCTCCATTCATCCAAAGATGGTATATACGTTGTCTTCCAATTCTGTGCCAGGAGCATTCGTGCCGCTGCTGTTGCATATAGAAATAGAGTCCTGTCTGCTCCTTTAATTTCATTATCCACCAACCCTAACAAAAAAAGCTCAGGCCGTTTTGGGAATGTACACTTTAACATCTTTTTGAGTTCATCATATATCAATGCCCAATACTCTTTCACTTTCTCACAAGTCCACCACATATGATAAAAATCACCTTGTTTCTCTTTACATTTCCAGCAGTGGTCATCTTCCATCCTATACATCTTTGCTAACTTCGTTGGGGTAATATACCACCTATACATCATTTTCAACAGATTTTCTTTTATCAAAGTACATGCGGTAAATTTCATATTCTTTTTCCACAATCTTTCCCACACATCTAACTCAATATTATGACCCAGATCCATAGCCCATTTTACCATACATTCTTTAACTTGTTCATCTTTTAGATTCAACTCCAACAAAAAATTATATAATCTAGTCAACAATTTCCTTTTTGGGCCCATGATTATGGTTTGGAACTTAGATTCCTTCTCTCCAAACCCAGACACCTTTCTATCTTTCTGAAAAATGTCATTTAGTTGATGGTACTGAAACCAACCCGTTAACTTCTCTTTCAACATATCATAAGACTTCAGTCTAGGACCTTTTCTGAAAAGAATAACACATCACCATAGGTGATCCCCACTCCTTCTTTATCTTTCCTCTTGATCACCAATGCCTCAATCGGGGATAACCATCTCGGTGTATGTCTCTCTAAAAGGGGTTTCAACCGTTCCCAGGCCTGAAGTAGTGACTTTCTAATTACATGATTCATAAAACTTTTATGTACTTTCACTTTGTCATACCAAAGATAAGCGTGCCAACCAAATCTGTTATCATGACCTTCTAAATCCAATAGATCCTCATCAACTAAAGTAATCCAATCTTTTATCCAACCGAGGCAGGCCACTTCTAGTACAATCTCAAGTCTGGCATGGCAAATCCTCCCCTTTCCTTGGCATCTGTTAGCAATTTAAATCTTATTCTCGGTCTTTTACCTTGCCAGACAAATTTAGACAATATCTTCTGCCATTCCTTAAAGTGGCCTATTCCTCTAAGTATTGGGATCATTTGAAATAGAAATAACAACCTTGGTAGCACGTTCATCTTTATCACCGAAATTCTTCCCATCAACGACAAATTCAATCTATTCCATGTTTCCAGATCTCTCTTAATCAAGTTCCATACCATATTATAATTATCCTCAAAGAGATTTAAGTTCGTAAGAGATAAGTTAATTCCCAAATATTTAACTTTTTTCACCACTGAGAGGCCGGACAATTTTTCAAATTCTTCACAATCTTTCTTTGTTACATTTTTCAATAAGACCTTTGTCTTATTCTTATTTAGTTTGAAACCGGCTAGATTACCAAATTCCTCAATTATTTTCATCACCTCAGTAATACTTTCTTTTGGATTCTCTAACGTCAAAACTAAATCATCAGCAAACGCTTTTAATTTATATTCCTTATCCCCCACACATATACCTTTAATTGTCCCCATGTCCCTCAGTTTGACTAACAATACTTCCAATACAGTAATAAATAACAATGGGGACAATGGGCACCCTTGTCTCGTACCTTTCCCAATCGGGAAACTTTCTGTTATCACATTATTAATCAGTAAACTAGCTTTCTGTTCCTTATATATTGCATTAACACCGTTCCAAAACTTTGTTCCCACTCCCATGTTTTCGGGTATAGTCTGTTTCAATGTGTACCATCAAAACATTTTGTTAGTTGGACTGCTCAAGTTGCTAACTTTTCTGCTGCTTTAATAGAAAATATTTGGTGGTGAGTGAAAAAGCTTTAGCAACTTGTTAGAAAGTAATACCATCTTTAAAAACTGGCATATGAACAGCTGATAACAGTTCAAGTTCACTAATGATGCATGTGAGGATGGAAAGAGGGATATATTTTAAGTCAGGAGTTTTAGTTGGGTAATATTGTCACCTGTTTATTGATGATGAGCCGAAGAGGATGGTTCCTGCAAAACTGCTACCAGGAACTTACAAGTAGTGCTTTCTTATCAAATACCATTTCCTGGAAGAAGGTTTAAGAATTTAGGTATGGCATCTATTTTTCACAGGGGGTTTTAGTTGCAGGTATATTGGTTTAAAGTATCATTTATAGTCAAGTATAAGCTGTCCCGAGAATAATCTAAGGGCCTAATTATACCCCCCAAAACTGGGAAAATGTATTGACTCAAGTATAAGCTGAGGACTTTTTTTAGTTATACTCGAGTATATACAGTATACCATCCGAGCTCTAAAGGAGCTCAGGGTAGTAATTGGCAACGTGTGTTGGGAATGTGAAGGCAATAAGGGAGTTAATACCATAGAGTAAACTCCTTGATTGCCTCCACAGTCCCTGCACAGTTGCCAATACTACCCTCAGCCCCTTTAGAGCTTCATAACTAAGTCCCCTTATTCCCAAAATGTTTCCAAATTTCAGGGGGTTCCCTAAAATCACTTTCTGAAGGTACCCCTGCTACTTTGGAGTCCCAAGGTAAGTAAATTTTGATTGCATATTTTTAAAATAATTTTGAACGTATTTTTCTAAAAAACATGCACTCAAAAATTATTTACATTGGGGACACCAAAGTAGCAGGGGTACCTTCATAAAGTGATTTTAGGAAATTTCCTGAAATTTGGAAACATTTGGGGTTAAGGGGGCTGCATTATGAAGCTCCAAAGAGGGTGCCCCTAAACCTTCTCATTAGAATCATATGGGAAGTGGAGGCACCATTATTGCTCGTCCGATCAGGAGTTGCCCTTCACTGCCCTCCCCAAGCTGTCTGAGCACCTAATTTTACCCCCCCCCCAAAAAAAAAAAAAAAAACCTGAGAAAATTTATTGACTCGAGTATAAGCCAAGGGCTTATAAACTAGGCTTATACTTGAGTATATACAGTATCTTCTTTCGGTGACTGTTGTCTTGCAGTGGTTACTGGAAGCTGTTATATATAACAAAAATCCTAAACAATGCCCCTTTGGACGTTTCTTTATCCCTTGCCCTGTCTGGCGACGTTGGACCCGGAGCGGACTGTCATCGCCCCTCGTGGCTTCTGTTTGGGTCCTCCAGCAGTAGCGCCTCTTTCACCAGACTGGGGTAGCCATGCGGCGTCCCCCTTTCCCCAGTTGTCGGGTGACTGTTTGGACTGGCAGCGGTTGTTATCCCTTTGTGGCTGCCCGCTGACTTGGGGATCGTGGCTTCTTCCTGAGGCTGCAGGGTTTGCATTCTATCCACCTGCCTTGCTGCCCCAGTCCCCCTGCCTATGCATTGCAGGAGGCCACCTATGGACGCTAGCCTGCCTCAGGACTCGCTGTGGTGCTACACTTAACTCGACCACCTGGAGCAGATGCCTCCTGTTCATCTGGTCAGCATTCCAGAGCTTCCCATGGCCCGAGGGTCCCTCCTTACATGGATCCGTATCCGCCGCTGCCTGAAGTAGTGCTCTCCCCCCCCCCACTACTGTCCTGACTTGTCAATCCGATTCTTTTGGACAGGGGACCGAGTGTTCTGTGACACTCGTGATTTGCTCTGGTTTATTGCTTTTGGCTGAGGTTTCCAACTTTCTTTAGCCATGCAGCTTCGTTGCCGCTTGTCCTTGAAGATCGCACTGTCTGGCATGTTAATTGCTAATCTCCACTTGTTGTGAGTCATGCCAGTGATTGTCTCTCCAAGGTCTTTGTTATCTCCCCCCCCCGCTCCTCCCCCCTGTTCCATCCATTGCTCAGGCTCTGCTTGCCCAGTAACACAGTAATTTATTGCTTTTTGGTTTTATTAATCTCAATTTTTTTAATTTGTCTTGTTGTAATTTGTCCTATTGTAATTGTAATTTAGTATTGTTGTTTGTGAAGATTCTCAGTCATCCAGGTGAGTTTATCTGGAAGTTGAGTCATGGCTACTGGACTAATTTTTTGAGAGATAGAAACGTTTCGCTGTTCATCCAAACAGCTTCATCGGTCTGAATACAGCTAGTGCAAATCCTCCATCTTATAGGCAGCTTTGACCTCTTGTCACCCTGGCCTGAATTAGGCTCATAAGATGAACAGTGGCCTAAATAGGCTCATTAGGGAGACAATAGTATCCTTAGCCTTAAGGTGAACAATGGCCTAAGGTGCTGAAACCTATCAAGAATGGGTCGTTAGCTATGGCCTTGGTGGTGAAGGCTTTTTGATTTGCCTGGGGACTTTTGATTTGCCTGGGGACTTTGGAAAGCACAGCCTGATAAGTAGCAGATAGTAGCAGATAGCAGATAGTATTGTTGCTTTATTTTCCCTTTTGCTGCTTATTGTTTTATATTTCCCGTTTTTTTTTTCTCACCATGTTGGCATATTTCGACTGTGTCCGACCGTGGACGATACGCTAGGAGCTGGGGGGTTAGTCGGATAAGAAGATCTGGGGTCAGGCAACTCATGCCTGTCCCACGTTCTGACCCCTCAGCTCACTGCCACGTGTCCCGGAGCCATCCCACCAGTGCTCACAACCTGTCCTGCCTCCTCATGAATGCCAGATCAGTCCAAAATAAGATCCCTGTCATCTATGATTCCATCTCTGATGGGCGGGCCGATCTGGCCTGCATTACCGAGACCTGGGTGGGCGCAGAGGGGGGAGCTTCCCTCGGCCAGCTGTGCCGACCTGGGTTTCTGGTCCAGGGGGTGGGCAGGTTGGAGGGTCAGAAGGGGGGTTGCTATCGTGTACAGGGACACTCTTTATGTCAGCAGGGCCTCGTCGCTGGTAAGTCAGGGGCTTGAATGCCTTCACCTGTTGGTGGGACAGCGGGATAGATTTGGCATTGTGCTGCCCGCAACCCAGCATAATCCCTCCCAGAGCTCTTGGAGTTCATCGCGGCGGCACTTTTGAAGCCCCCTCCGCCTTCTGGTGGTTGGGGACTTCAATGTGCACGCTGGCGGTGGACTTTCCAGTGCAGCTCTGGAATTCATGGAGTCCATGACCTCCATGGGTCTATCCCAGCATGTTTTATGTCCCACCCACAGATCAGGGCATACCCTTGACTTGGTTTTTACCTCCAGGTCGGGGAATTCTTCTCTGGAGGTAGGGGACTTTGGTTCTCTGCCTGTGTCATGGTCAGACCATCACCTGTTGACCTTTTCCCTGTCGGTTGCAGCCCCTCCCCACAGGGACCTTCGGCCTCCTGTGTTCGCCCACCCCCGGAGGCTCCTGGACCCAGCCCGGTTCCAGGATGCCTTCGGGGAGCTTCCTGGTGGCCTGGCTGACGTTCCGGTTGAGGCTGCGGCTGACCTATGGTTCGAAACAACTGTCCACGCCGTCGACCGGATCGCCCCCAAGCGCGTACTCCGTAGCAGAGCTCGACCTTCGCCGTGGTTCACGGTGGAGTTGAGAGCGATGAAGCTGGAATGGAGAAGGCTGGAGAGCATGTGGAGGAGTACCCGCGTGGCAATTAATAAGGCTGTGGTTGTTGTCCATACTAGGCGCTACTCGAGAGTGATCAGGAGGCTAAAACATCTTATTACTCCCTGAGAATTGGTGAGGCCTCAAACCGCCAGGCGGAGCTCTTCCAGATGGTCCGGGACCTCACCAATCCTAGTCTGGTGGGGCCTCCTCCTACTGAGTTCAGTAGTGAGAATTTCGCAGCCTTCTTTCGATCTAAAATAGTGGCCCTCTGTGCCGGCTTCGACTCCAGCTGCACTAGCTCTCCCTCACCATCCCCAGTCACTTCACCCCTCTGTTCTCCTCATTTGGATGAGCTTGGGCCTGTTTCCTCTTTGGAGGCCTCCAGGGCGATTGCCCACTGCCGGCCCACGTCCACCCCCTTCGACCCTTGCCCCTCCTGGCTTGTTAAAGCTGCCAGAGGGGCTATGCCTGAGTGGGCATCTGCCATCGCCACCGCCTCCTTTAGCGAGGGGTTTTTTCCCTCCCGACTGAAGAAGACGGTGGTTAAGCCCATCCTCAAAAAACTAGGCATGGCAACGGACCAATTAGCCAACTATCGTCCAATTGATTGCCAACGTCCCTTTTTTGGGCAAGGTAATCGAGAGGGTGGCCACGGTCCGGATCCAGTCTTTTTTGGAGGAACAACAATACCTTGACCCATGCCAATCCGGGTTCAGGCCTGGCCGGGGGACCGAGACAGCTCTGGTTGCACTGCAAGATGACCTGATCTGGGCGGCCGACAGGGGTTGCTCTACCCTGTTGGTTCTCCTGGATTTGTCAGCGGCTTTTGATACCATCAACCATGGTATCCTGCTGGATTGGCTCTCCGAGGTAGGAATCGGAGGCACTGCTCGCAGTTGGCTCCGGTCCTTCTTGGAAGACCGTCCCCAGCAGGTTCAGCATGATGGAGAGTTGTTGGCCCTGTGGATACTCCCTTGTGGGGTTCCGCAGGGCTTGTCTCTCTCCCCCATGCTGTTCAACATCTATGTAAGGCTGCTGGCTGGGGTCATAAGGCTATTTGTACGCTGATGACACGCAGCTCTATCTCTCCTTTTCCACCTCTGCAGTGGAAGCTGTCTGGACCCTCGACCAGTGCCTGGATGCGGTATTGACATGGACCAGGGCCAACAGGCTCAGGCTCAACCCCGAGAAGACAGAGGTGATGTTCTTCGGGAGTTCCCCATCTGGGTATGGAGGCCCTCTTCCCAGTTTGGATAGGGTTTCCCTCCAACTGGTGTCTACGGTCCGGAATCTGGGCGTGGTTCTGGATCCGGCACTCGCGTTGGAAGCCCAGGTGGCCGCCGTGTCCAGATCTGCTTTCTACCACCTCCACCAAATTGCCCAGATCGGTCCGTACCTAGATGGGGACTCTCTGAGAACAGTGGTGCAAGCGCTGGTGATCTCGAGGTTGGACTACTGCATGGGTTTGCCCTTGACTCTCAGGCTGGTGGCAGGTGTGCGTCGTCATGACCACATCACTCCAGTCCTGGCTCGCCTGCATTGGTTGCCCGTTGCATCCCGGATCAGATTCAAGGTCCTGGTTTTAGTTTATAAAACCCTCCATGGCTTGGGCCCGGACTACCTGTCAGAGCGAATCGTCCAGCGATCAACCTCGGCCCGTCCAATTCAGCAGTCGCGAGCGCACTCGCTAAGGGTCGCCACCCCTAGAGAAGCCAGGAAAACATCTACCCGCAATCAGGCCTTCTCGGTGGCTGGCCCTTCCCTCTAAACAGTCTACCGAGCGAAGTGCGCTCTGCAGAGTCCCTGCTAGCCTTTCACCGAGCATTAAAAACTCTGCTCTTCAGTGAGGCCTTTGGCGATTTATGTTAGTCCCCCCCCCCCGCCATCTATAATGCTCGCTCAACAATTTGCTGCTGCAGAGCTTGTCTGTTCTATGATGCCCAGTTGCTTTTCACTGTTTTTAAATAGTCTGTTGTTCTATCTGTATGGTTTGCTGACTCGTTCAGCCCTGTAAGCCACCCAGAGTTCCCTGTGGGAAGATGGGCGGGATATAAACTCATTAAACAAACAAACAAACAAACAAACAAACAAATTGTGGAATTTAATGAACAAAGACCTGAATGATTCCCCTTTTAATTTTTAGCTGTCTGGGCACCTCAGGTTGTGTCTTATTTATTTATTTATTTATTTAAATACTTATATCCCGCTCCATCTTCCCAACGGGAACTCTGGGCGGCTAACAATACAGAAAAAAGGAGCATAAAAAGCTAAAAGCTAAAAATAGCCGAGCCACCAAGCAGGGGTGGCGGGAGGCAAGATGGCGGCAAACAATAGGGCAGGGAAATAAAAGATGGACTAAGTAGCAAGGTCACCATATGCATCTTTAAAGAGGTAGGTCTTTAGAGCCCTCTTAAAGACAGGCAGGGACTCCAGCAGGCGCAGCTCAGGCGGCAGATGGTTCCAGAGAGAGGGCCCCACCACAGAGAAGGCGCGGTCCCGTGTTGGGTGTGGCCACTCTCAATGAGCGCGCCTGCGATGATCTCATGGGTCTGGATCCGGATGCCCTCTGGGAGATGCGCTCCGCCAGGTATCCTGGTCCCAAGCCGTGGAGGGCCTTGAAAACCAAGACCAGTACCTTGAACCTGATCCAGAAGGCAACGGGAGCCAATGCAGGCGGACCAGGACTGGGGTGATGTGCTCGTATCTCACGAGCACCCACCACCAGCCTGGCCGCCGCACTTTGCACCCGCTGCAACCTCCGGACCAGGGTCAAGGGCAACCCCACGTAGAGGGCATTGCAATAGTCGATCCTCGAGACCACCAGGGCCTGCACGACTGTCCTCAGGGAGGACTCATCAAGGTACTGACGGATCTGGGCGATCCTGCGGAGATGGAAGAAAGCGGCCCTGGAGACTGCCATCACCTGGGCTTCCAGGGAGAGGGCCGAATCCAGGACCACGCCCAGGTTCCTGGCCCTGTCTGTAGGCTGGAGGGAAATACCCCCCAGACTAGGGAGGGGGCCATTGTACCGAGACGAGGCGCCCCGAAGAACAGAACCTCCGTCTTCTCCGGGTTAAGCTTGAGCCGGTTATCTCTGGTCCATTCCAGTACGGCCTCCAGGCACAGATCAAGGGAGCAAACCGCCTCCTCTGCAGACGTAGAAAAGGAGATATAGAGCTGCGTGTCATCAGCGTACTGATGACAGCGAACTCCATATCTCCTGATGACCTCCCCAGCGGCCTCATATAAACATTGAACAGCACGGGAGATTGCCGACCCCTGGGGCACCCCACAAGGGAGAGTCCAAGGGGCCGACAAGACATCCCCAGCTGTACCCTCTGAGTCCGGCCGCCAAGGAAGGAACGGAGCCAGGCCAAGGCCTGACCACCAATTCCCGCCTCAGCGAGCCGGGCCAGGAGGTTACCGTGGTCGACGGTATCAAAGGCTGCTGAGAGATCAAGGAGGACGAGCAGGGAGGAACTCCCCCTGTCGGCCTCCCTGAGGAGGTCATCCTGCAGAGCGACCAGGGCAGTCTCGGTCCCGCGAAGAGGCCTGAATCCAGACTGGAAGGGGTCCAGGATATGGTTTGTCTCCAGGTATGACTGGAGCCGGACAGCAGCCACCCCCTCGACAACCTTGCCCAGGAAGGGAACGATGGCAATCGGACGAAAGTTGAAAAGATCGTCCGACGCCAAGCCAGGTTTCTTAAGTGTGGGTTTAACCACAGTCTCCTTCAGGCGGGAAGGGGAAACAGCCCTCCCGAAAGGAGGCCGTTGGAAGAGACCCACTCTGGCATGTTCCCTTCGGCAGATTTGATAAGCCAAGCTGGGCAAGGGTCAAAGGGGGTGGCCGCCGGCCGGCACCGAGCCATAACCCTGGAGGCCTCCGAAAAAAAAAAACCGGTCCAAACTCATCCAGGAGTGGAGAACGGAGGGGTGAGGTACCAGCGGACCCAAAGGATGGACTAGAGCAACTGGGGGGCAAGTCGGAGCGGATGGCCTCAATTTTTGATCTAAAATGGGCTGCAAATTGCTCACTAGTGAAATCACTAGGAGGAGGCCTCAGCTGACTGGGATTGGAGAGGTCCCGAACCACCCGGAATAGCTCCGCCTGGCGGCTCGAGGCCTCGCCAATTCTCAGGGAGGCATAAGATCTTCTAGCGTCCTGATCGATCGCGAAGATAGCGGCCAGTCAGCTGTTTAAGAGCAGCCCTATTTACTTCCGTCTGGCTTGCCCTCCATATGACCTCCAGTCTCCTACGTTCTTGCTTCATCGACCGCAGCTCCTCCGTAAACCACGGGGAGGAGTGGCCTCGACATCGTAGGAGACGCTTAGGGGCGATCCGGTCTATCGCCCCGGCGGAACCCACATACCACCTTTCCACCAGGGCGTCAACCGAATCGTCTGCCAGGCCGCCAGAAAGCTCCCCGAAGGCCTCCATAAACCTTGCAGGGTCCAGGAGCCTTGATGGGAAGATGGGGGGCGATCGACAGGGAAAATTTTAGCCGGTAATGGTCTGACCATGACACGGGCAGGGGCAAAATGTCCCCAACCCCCAGACACGAATCCGGCGACATGGAGGAAAAGACCAGATCTAGGGTGTGGCCAGCTCTATGGGTGGGGCATAAAACATGCTGAGATAAGTTCATGGAAGTCATGGATTCCATGAATTCCAGAGCCGTGCCAAAGAGTTCCCCTTCGGCGTGCAAGTTGAGGTCCCCAACCACCAAAAGGCGGGGGGATCTCAACAGAGCAGCCGAGATGAACTCAGCGATCTCTGGTAGGGATTGCGCTGGGTTGCGGGGAGCACGGTACACCAGCACAATGCCAAACTTATCTCGCTGACCCACAGATAGATGGAGGCATTCCACCCCAGAACATACCATCGTCGCGGACCTGCTAATGCAAAGAGATTCCCTGAGATTCTTGAGAATAATTCTGTGAAGAAGGACTTAGAAATTATTTGACAAGTTTTTAAGCAATTGGAAATTTCACAGATAAGACTGATATAATATATGTTGTCTTTTCCAGATAGATTTAGAGAGGAAGCCCATTGTTATGTAAAACTCCACCAGAGTGCAGTGCATACATTTCTGTATCCTGTTCTTCAAGGAAATGCCGACCATGTGTTTTGTCCTTGTTTTGTTCCAACAATTGTATGGAATAGATGAAGCTAAAAACTCTGGTGAGCTGGCCAGGGCCACCAAATGTTGCTTAAAGTTTTTACTAAATTTGAACCTGTGATCTCTCGTTCTCTTGACGCTTCTCCATGCCAAATCTTTCAGTGGTCTGTCCATTTTAAACCAGCCTCTCTGGCAAGTTTGTTCTTGTTCTTGTGACTGCAATGGAAATTTACCTGAAGGCAGGATAACTTACTAAAGAATTTTATTTGGGGAAAGTAAATGTAGGCCAAGTTTATATTTTGATGAAGAAACGAGAGAAGCAGACTTTCCAGTCTGCACTTGGAAAACAGGGTTATGACATTCAGTGATAAACATATTTTAGAAGAGAATCAAATCAGAATTGTGTAGTGAAATTAGAATCCGAGGTGAATTGTTAACTGATACCTGAGGGACAGAGGCACCATCTCATATAGTGTCCTTATAGGCTCCTGCTTCTGAGACTAGTTAACATTAGAGATGGGCACGACCAGGAAAAATGACGTTTCAAGTTTTCGATTGTCGGGATGGGTCCATTTCGGCTCGTTTCCGTTTGTCGAGGAAATTTTCAAAAATTTGTCGTTTCCATTTGTCGTTTGGGTTTGGGTTGGGGTTGGGGTAAGTGGGCTCTGGGAGGCACCTCTCTCGGTGCTTCTCTGACGTCTGACCCACTAAGAAGGGAAGCAAGGGAAGTGTTTCGCGGAGCCGCCGCGTACCATACATTTACATTACATTATGTTAGGGTGGGGTGGCAGAGGCACCTCTCTGGGTGCCTCTGACTCAGTAAGAAGGGAAGCATAGTAGCGTACTGCCATACAGGTTAGGGAATGGGATAGGGGATAGTGGGCTCTGCGAGGCTCCTCTCTGGGGGCCTCACTTTGACTCACTAAGAAGGGGAGCGTACTAGCGTACTGACATACAGGTTAGGGAATGGGATAGGGGATAGTGGGCTGTGGGAGGCACCTCTCTGGGTGCCTGGGACCCACTAAGAAGGAAAGTGTACTTGCGTACGGATCTGGGTTAGGGTTGGGGTTAGGGTAAGGGCCAGGCTTAGGGTTACGGTTAAGGTTAGGGTGGGTTAGTGGGCTGCACCTCTGGGTGCCTCTGACCCACTAAGAAGGACAGGGTACTGGCGTATGGGTTAGGGTTGGGTTAGGGTTAGGGTTAGGATTTGTGGGCTTTTAATGCCCTCTCTGGCACACCCAGAAGTCTCAGTCAAAACCTGGCCATGCGATTGGTGCAATGGGCCCAAAAATTTGCATGGTCCCATCCCATGGCCAGCCCATCATTGCGCAGATGTAAAAAAATAAAAATAAAAATAAAATAAAATAAAATCAATGGAGACGTTTTATTGCAAGAAAAACCCACTGCTGCTACTATAAAAAATCAGGCATTTAAAATACCTAATTTTCAAATGTTTCTGTGGTGCTTTGGTGGGTTTTTGGACCACGATTTAAAAATAAATATTGTGGTCGCCATTTTGGATTCCCCCCCACCGCATGGCAAATGGAGATGACGAGGATGGCCCCCCCAGCCTGGTACCAGCAGCCCAGGACAGGAGAGGGGGGGAAGGCCGTGGACCCCCCCAGAAACCACCCCTCGGTAGGTGCCCTCACTGAGGCAGGCATATTTTCGCCTGCTTTTGTGGCTGGGAATCGGGGTTTTTTAAAAAACTTTTTTCCTGTGCTGCTTGGCATCGCGCGATCGCCGCGATGCCATGAACGACAACGAAAAATCAGACCCAATTTTTCTTTTTCGGTTCGAGTTCGAGTTGGAGCGGAGTAATTCTCGTTACTGTTACCCGTTACGTAACGAGAACGAGAACCGAAAACGGAAACGAGAATTTCGCCTAGTCGTGCCCATGTCTAGTTAACATGTTCCAACAGACTTATTATTTCAGCATACTCCTATTTTTCTGTACAAGAACCCAGGATATCTTTGGTTCCACACACATCCCATACAGAAGATGTAACTAGGGAAACTGGTGTTTCATTTGTTTAAAACATACGTTGCTTGGCAGTGTTTCAGTGTCCGAATGACATTGGATATTTTTGTCTCTATATTTGTCAATATAGCTGTATTCTTCGCATATAGAGTATATTTCTCTAGCTAGATTATGACATATGTTCTCTCACCTCCACACCTTCAGTGAAAGAGGCAATAGGTGAATTTATTGTCAGGGATATCATGGTCTACTACTGAAGCAGTAGCATTTTTAAACAATGCTAGAATTAAGTGGTACAGTCTCTAGTAGGGATAAGATGTGTGTCAACGTTTAGTTAGCCAAAATATTGAATTAGTACAAAAACCTCTTTCTAAATACAGTGGTACCTACCTTGTATAAAGGAATTAATTCGTTCCAAATGAAATTATGTTAAGCAAATTTTCCTTTATACAAATTTCCCATAGGAATGCATTGAAAACAGTAATCCCTAATCACAACTATTTTTATGTTGTACGGATTTGCCCCATAGATAATTATGTTAAGCAAATTTCCCCTATTTCCAGAATTTTTTATGTTGTACAGATTTTATATTATACAAAACATTTTTTATACAAGGGTCCACTGTAGTTCCATCTCTGTATATAAGAGCAAGGATGCTAACAGTTTTTTTAAAACTTTTGCTTTAAAATTACATTTCAAGTCTTTGTAGTGTACCAGTTTGAATGTCATTGAAAAGGAAAGGCTTCTGGGCAGTATTACCGATATATCCAATTTAATTCTTGTGCCTTCTGAACTAGGGCTGGAACAGAAAGTTCTTGGCAAATACTCATTGGGCTTAGAGTATACCTTTCCTGAGGCAACCATGCATCAATTTGTTTTCGCAAATAGTTCTTTGACTAGATTCTGGCTATGAACAGCTGTCACTGTGCTGTTCCAGTTTTTAGTGGTGAGAGTGAAACCATCATCTCTAAAACTGAGGTAGATCATTGTTTTAATGCCCAATCACATACTGCAGTTATAGTGTCCTGTAGGTACTTGTGGCACTGGCCCAAGGTCGCATAGGTGGCAGGACACATAACCCCTCTCCCAAGAAGCACAGCAGAGATTTCAACACATGGCTTTCCATTTTCATAGTCTTTCATGGCTTTACCATAAAGCCTCTGAAATATAATGGATTTAGGATTCTGAAAGTGATGGCAACAAAATGATAATATTTCATTTGGATTTCCTTATTTAGAAGACCATAGGTCTGGTGAATGGTGGTGATGAAATGTGATGAATCACACCGTACTTCTTGTTCTCATCTGTACTGTTTCCTACTCGTGATGCTGACTAGGATGTGTTCTGATGGAATGTTCCTGCTACAGTTCTCGGGCACTGTTCTCCTGTGGATGATTTTTGGAATAAATTATTGTCTGCTGCCATGACCCTAATTTTTGTAAAAAAAAAAAAATGTGAGGGTTGTAGTTTTAAAGGGTTGTAGTTTTAAAGCTTAACTTGGCCAATCACCAAAAATCTGAGTAGGGAAAACCAAAGTGAAAGGCCCTATAAGGGTCACTGTAAGTCAGTATCTATTTGAAGGGATATTACAATAGCCATTGCAATATAGATATATGGGCATTATTTGTGTTTTTAACATTTGTATATTTTCATGTTGCACAATCCTTTGGACAGTTGTTATAAAAAGGCACGTAATATCTTGAACTACTGCTCTATTCATCGTCAGGGACAAAGGGAAGAGTTATATCTTCATCATAATACTGTCCTTAAATGGTATAGCTTGTATCGGGCAGTGTTAAGTTCCACCTTTTTAATGTGAGATGTCCAATTTGAACTAAGGAGTATCAATACAAATGCAATTTGAAAACACAATTTGTTGATTTCTGAGTGGAGAAGGAAAAGTAAAATGCAAGGATGTAAAACTTAATTTTCTTATCCTTTCTTTGGTTAGATTGGATTGTGAGGGAAATACAAAGGTGACTTCTGTTTATTTAAAAAAAAACACAAATGGGACTATGTGGTTTATAATATTAAGTTTACTTTATTCACAGGTACACTACACTCTCAAGACTTGGGAACACTTTGAACTGAAATACATTAAAACCCGGCAACTCTTGTCTAATGTAAGTGCATTGGGTTTGTGGTTCCTTTTGTGATTTTGGGTGTTTTTGTCAAAGTCCCCGCCAAGCTAGTCCCCTTTTCTAACAAAACAAAAAGCGAACCAAGACAAAAAGTTCTGAAAAACAGAATGATACAATCTCTCCCTAATGCTGTGAAAATCTTCTTTTCCCCCACCTGTCTCTACAGCTGCTGATGAACTTGAGGACTTGGTTTGCAGTTGATCCAGAAGAATGCCAAGTAATAGGTAGTGTAAACATCCTACACTCTCAGCTGTGTAGATAAGAAGAAAGCTGGGAGAAGGCTGTTTACTCTTTCTGACTTGGAAAGCAGCTAAAGGAGAGAAAACCCTATGCTTTTGCAGAGTTTTTGTAAGCCTCGTGTCTGGTTGCTTCTGAAATATTGGCATTAGGCCATTTTGTGTTTGTATTTTGAACTCGCTTGAACACACCCTGGTATGAAGCTTTTAATCAAAAATAATTAATATACAGTGGTACCTTGTATAAAGGAATTAATTCGTTCCAAATGAAATTATGTTAAGCAAATTTTCATTTATACAAATTCCCATAGGAATGCATTGAAAACAGAGTGATCCCATTTTATGTTGTACAGATTCTCCCCATAGGCAATTATGTTAAGCAAATTTTCCCTATCTCTGGAATTTTTTATGTTGTACAAATTTTATGTTATACAACCTGTTTGTTATACAAGGGTCCACTGTATAAAGTTTTTGTTTTGTTTTTCAAATAATTATTATCTACATGAGGAGTGTGGTTGGAAATGGAAGATAATCATTTTCCTGAAAACAGCTCAGTGTTCCTAATTGTCAGTGGCAATGTAAGTGTACATAACAAGTGATGGATAAATTGCCTTCTTTTTTCAGTAATTGTCTTTCTGAAATGGAATAAAACTAGTATTATATTACTGAGATGTTGGATAAGGGACAACTAGATAATTGTGATCTTTATATGTAATCTCTGTGTATGTATGTATGTATGTATGTATGTATGTATGTATGTATGTATGTATGTATGTATGTACGTGCACATTTGTGTACACACACACACACACACACACACACACACACACACACACACACACACACACACACACACACACACACACACACACACACACTGGTCTATACATATAACCAGAAAATGATGGGCCTGAATTTATTACAGTTTGCAGAGAGAAAAATAGAATTGAAAATATTCTAATTGTTTTTTCAGAGGAATTAGCTGGAAACTATAAATAAAAAGATGGGTTCATATTCTGAAATCAGTTCTCAACAATACTTGTAAAGTGATCGTAACTTGTTCTATGGGATTGTGTTTAAAGATCTGACAAAATTATTTGAAAATTTTTTTGTCTAAGTATGAACACATGAAAAAAGCAGACAGCTGATGTGACATTTTTCACTCCTACGGAAGTGAAAAGACCAATGTTTTCTTCATGTGAAACAGAATTATTGAAAACCTTGAATTTTGTGCAAAACACAAGGAAGTTGATAAGAAAACAGTATTGTGATTTTTTTAATCCAAAATTTGAAAAACGTTAATGCACTTCATTATGTTATTAACAGTTTCATTTGATGTTATGTAAAGGCTTACTTTGAAATAAAAGTGGAATTACACCATTGCAACACAATTGCGGTCTTACTTTAAATTATATAACCACTTTTTTTTTCTCCTGTGAGAGAGAAACACCCAAAACTGATTTTGTTCTATGCCATGGTCTCTTCTAATCCTAAAACTTTATTTGCCTTTAAACATTAATACAATTCTTCATGTATGATATTGTTCTTCTACATCCATGATTCAGAATACCAGAAAATGGCACAATATTGCTGCATAGTATTGTGCCCGCACTACACAAGGATGTAGTAAATAATTTGTGAAGAAGTACTTCAGAATTCACTGGGTAGTTTTTCCTGTTTTTAATGCTTCTAACACGCACACAGGTGTATCTTAGGAGGTAGCAAATTTCTTTCCTGACTGCAGTACTCCAGACTGAAATTTGTAATGATGGAAATCCAGAATAAACTGTGTGGTGTTCCTCAGCAACTTAAATATCGAGGTTGTGTCCTCACTGCAGTGGAGCAGACATCTTCCAGGGCTTAGGGGCTGCATTGCCACAGCCCTGCTGCACTACTGAAATCTAGCACTATGATGTGAATGAGGGCAGGGGAGAGCAGGAACTACACACCTTCATATTAAAAATGGCATGGGAGAAGAAACCAGTTCACACAATCTTGGAGGCTGCTGAGAGCACAGATTTTTCCCTCAGACAAGCTATGAGCTGCTTATGTAATTCAGCTTTGTACATTGGTTATTTCAAGGGAAAAATGATTCTATCTGATAGACTGGCTGACTGTTCAGCTTATTTATAATAAATGTTGTTTATGAAGAGCTGGTCCGGGCAACACAGAACTACCTTTTGTGCATAGCTACCAAGTAAAACTTGTTGGACAGTGTCAGGTGCCAAGACACTGTTAAAGGTCAGTGAAGCTTCACACATTGTGACACAAAGGGAAGAGGTACCTGACAGGAGCTATTGAGGAGGATGGAACTGTCCTCATGTGGCCATTTGGTATTCATCTGCTTTTGTCTTCAGAATCCGGAAATTCCGAGTAAGCTATAAGAGAAAGTGGAGATTTGCTTCTGGAAGTAGTTCCTGATGGTGATATTCATGGTGAAGATTAATAACAGGAACTTGTTGGTTATAATGAATTCTCAAGGTAACAAGAATAAATGTAGATCACTAAAATAGCCCAAATCTTAGGTGTATGTATGAACCTAACATTTCCTAGTGTCTTTTGGAATCGAAACATATAGCCTTTCCCCCCAGCAGACCAAGTATAGTGAGATGTTTAATCGTATCTTCATTTTAGACTTTTGACTCTTTGAAGTTCACTGTCATGGTCCCCCCCCCCCCCAAGGTGAAAGAAAACAAGGGCTGCTTTGAAATATCTGGGCTCACTGTTTCCTGGAGTCTTTGTTGTAAGCTCCTTCCCCTTGGTAAGGAAATGGAAGTGAGTGTATGTGTTTTCTAACTCTCCGATGCACTTGTAGATGGGGATATTTTCCCTCTCTTTTTTTAAATGCCAATTTCTTTAAAGAGAGGATTAAAAGTGAATAATGTTAAGGCCAAGTTGTAGTTGATGCTTGACTTGTCAGTCCCAAGAGTTTCCTGAACAAACTGAATGAAACATTTTCTTTTGAAGGCCAGAAATACATTTCCAAAGTATTATGAATGGATAGCAGCAACAATTTACGTTTTGTGTCCAGTTTCAGTCCTGACTGGGTAGTAGTTATTCCATTTTTAGAACTCATAACAGTAGGAGAGAAGGGTCCAGTTTGCAGGACCAGCATTTGGCTGTGAATCCTTCTGAAGAAGCTGCAAGAAGCAATAGCTACATAAAAAGCAGGGTGAAAAATAAAGGTGACGGTAGAATCTGTGTGTATCTTTGTGTGTGTGTGCCTTGCACAACTCATTGTCAACCAAATTAAGGTTGAACATTTTATTTGTGGTGGTCATTTGCAGAAGTTGCTGTTTCCTTCATTGAATAGATATTTTTAAATGAGAGACAGTAAATAGTAAGATGCTTAAATGACTTGATCACATTTCTCTTCCATCTTGCTCAGATCCTTACTGGTTACCATTTTTATGCAAAGTAGTCATCTGTTTCAAGGGAATGTGCATGCATGCATGCATGCATGTGCGCACTTTGGCCTCTTCACTGATCTCTTTCAGAGCTTCTGGGAGCATTTATTATGCTTGGATCAGGACATTGTTTGATGGGTTGATTGTTCTTCCCAACACCCCCAAACCCTTTCTTTGTCCTTAGGGTTTGTAATTATATCCAGAAGGGTGGGCTGAGGAAGTGGGTGGATAAGGTCCAATCAGTTTGACTGCTGTCTAGTCATTTTGGACATCTGAGATGATGTTGCATCAAGGGCTTTCTTCCCCCCCTCTTTTGATCAATCAATCAATCAATCAATCAAAAAGATCATTGTTGTATATTGGTAAAAGGCATTGGTAAGATGATTTTGTACTGCCACCTAGGTTTTCAGATGCTTAATGCTGAGTCTTTTTTCATAGCTTTACAAGCAGCTAAAATCATTTCAGAGATCTTGGTGTCACTTCTGTTGCCTCGTCCTGCTTGGAATTGACTGTTTCTTTGCCTCTCCGCACCCCTTCAAGTCTACATATTTGATTTTAAAATGATGAGTAATGCATTAATATAAATCAAATTAACTTGATTTCTTTCCTCTCTCTGTCCACCCCACCTCCAATTTTTCTGACTTCCTTCCTATGCCCTGAGCAACCAAAAAGTGATGGATCCTGTTCCTGCTGTTCGGCAGCCAGAAGGCTCACTTCTGTCTGTGTATCTTCTCTTAGATATGGCGGTCTTCTCTCTAAAAGATGTGGTTAGCCCAAGTAGGTGCCTTTATAACTCCTCTATCTGACAGCAGTTGCTTAGTATACCTGATAGGATGGATTGTCCAAATGTGTATGCTTTTATCCAAATTGCATATATGGCAGCTCCTTTTACTTGGAATTTCTTGGAAGCTAGCAAAGCATCCCACGGATAGAAGGGCTCTTCTTGTCTATACAGTAATACCTTGGTTTAAGAGTAACATGGCTTCTTTTTTTTTAAAGCATTTTTATTAGAAAATTTTAATATACAGAAGAAAATCAAATTCAAAACATTAATAATGCAAAATCAATCAATCACTAAAGTTAGGCTTCCCTCTGTTCTTCACGTGGTTTTAACGTTATTCATCTCCTAGCCTTCCTTTCTAACAAACCCCTTTTATATACTTATAAAAAAGATTCTAAAAGTGAGTAGTAATCCTTCGAGTTCTATCCTAATCCGGTAAGGGTCTTTAATTCCTTACAATAAGTCTCCATGTAGTTCTTAAATTTTTGCCAGTCTTTTTGGAACCTCTGGTTGTCTTGATCCCTCAGTCTGCACGTCAGTCTGGCCATCTCTGCAAAGTCCAATAATTTCGCCCTCCATTCATCCAAAGACGGTATATACGTTGTCTTCCAGTTCTGTGCCAGGAGCGTTCGTGCTGCTGCTGTTGCATATAAAAATAGAGTCCTATCTGCTCCTTTAATTTCATTGTCCACCAACCCTAACAAAAAAAATTCAGGTCGTTTTGGGAATGTACACTTTTTGAGTTCATCATAAATCAGTGCCCAATACTCTTTCACTTTCTCACAGGTCCACCACATATGATAAAAGTCACCTTGTTTCTCTTTACATTTCCAACAATGATCATCTTTCATCCTATACATCTTTGCTAATTTCGTTGGAGATGGTTTCAGAGCATTTTGCAAGACAAGCAAATAGCTAGCGACCCATTCTTGATAGGTTTCAGCACCTTAGGCCATTGTTCACCTTAAGGCTAAGGATACTATTGTCTCCCTAACGAGCCTATTTAGGCCACTGTTCATCTTATGAGCCTAATTCAGGCCAGGGTGACAAGAGGTCAAAGCTGCCTATAAGATGGAGGATGTGCAGTAGTTGTATTCAGACCGATGAAGCTGTTTGGATGAACAGCGAAACATTTCTATCTCTCAAAACAGAAGTCCAGTAGCCATGACTCAACTTCCAGATAAGACAAGCAAATATTTCTTCTAAATTTTGCCATGATCAACAAGCAATGTCTTGATATACAAGTAACTGGAGTAGGTCACATGATCACAAATGAGCCAATGGTGGCTCAGTCTCTTTCCCCTTGCCGGATTGTGGGTGATTGTCTGAAACGTCCCATTTCAGACAGCCTCCAAAGCAGAGGGAGGAGAGGGAAATGGAGATTTCCCTTGTACCAGCCAGGAACGTTTTCAAGGGGAATACAGGTTAGGGGTTTGTTTTATTTTTCTTCATATTTTCTTTAATTTGTTTTCAATATCCTTTCTTATTTTTCAAACCATTTCTAGTCATAGGGCAGCTAGTCAAGTGTGTATAAGGCTACAAATTGCACTTTATTATTGTCACAATAAAAACACAGAGTAAAATCCAGTTGTTGGTCCAAAGCAGAGCAGATTCTTCAGCCAGGTACCTAACCCATGCTGCGGATATTGACATCTAGCCAACTTCTTTTGTGAGTTTTGGTATTCTGTGTGTACAGTATGTGGTCTGTGGGATTCCAGAACAAATTATCTGAGTTTCCATTATTTCTTACGTGGAAATTTGCTTTGATAGAGGAGTATTTTGATTTATAAGCATGTTTCTGGAACAGATTATGCTCATAAACCAAGGTATTACTGTAGTGAGAGAGGGACATTTGTGTAAACGTGAATGTGAAAAGTGGGAAAGAGGCTTTTCTTTCATTTTCATGTTCTTTTGCTGATATTTGAAGGCGAAGCCTCTTCAGCATGAAGGATTTAACAAAAGATATATGAAACGTTCATGTTATTTTGTGTTTCCCTCATATGTTCTGCTTTCTTTTGCCTCTTGTCTGTCTAATTACCTGGCAAATATTTCATCCAGTAGCTTCATGGGAGCTGCTGTTAGCCAATCAGAAGATATAGAACAGGGGTCCTCAAACCTTTTAAACAGGGGGCAGTTCACTGTCCCTCATACACTCTTGGGGTATAGCTCCACCACCGCTGGAAACTTTGGGGGCCTGAACCCTCTCCAAAACACACATCACCTCCAAAACAAAACAAGCCCCCCCTTATTCCTTCACCCCATTGTCCCTCCACCTTCACTCCTTCCACCCAGCATGTCTACCAGCAGCCTCCCTATCTTCCTTTCTCCCACCTCAGGAGGAGGAGGACAGGTCCCTCTGGCTACAGCGATGGCCTTCTTGGTACCCACAAGCTTCCACTGCACTCACCAGCTCCGCAAGTGGACGGGTGGGATGAAAGCAGCCTGGCGGAGAAACGAAGAAGGGGATGGCCGGTGGGGCAGAGATGCAGGCTTCCTCTCCCTCCCTCCTTTCCCCATGTAGTTATGCGGGCCTGTCAGCGGGACCAACTAGAACCCACTCTCCTGGCAGTGGCAGCCAAAGCTGCTTATGGATGCCTAGCACACACTGCTTGTCTCCGTTGTCATCCAGCCCCCAAAAGCGGCTTGCCACCTTTGTCCCACGTGCCATGACAGCTGCATTGGCGGCTGAGGCAACGGCAGCTCTGTGTGGCGAGTTTCTGGCTCAAGTGGAGGGAGCAAGAGGGGATTCTGCAATGGCTGGTGGAAGTTTTTTTCCCATTTGTTCCCTGTGGTGTGGGAGCTCCTGGCTCCTCTGTATGTCTGCCTACCTGCCTGCCTTGGTGCTTCAACCTTGGTTGGAGTCTTTCCATTTTGCTCTGTATTTGGAGGGATTTTCCTCCCATTTCTTTTGGGTTTATTTTTGCTGCTGTCTGCCAAATGAAGAGAAGAGACATTCAGTGTCAGAGGAGAGAAATTTCATATTGCAGCCATTTTGGTTTGGTGTTTTTTTGCCTTTATCTACTTGCTGCTTTTCTCAGTTCTTAGGAGAAGGGGAGTGTGTGTGTGCTTTATTTTGATTTTTTGCCTGGTGTGTTAAATAGGATATTTCTGCTTGACTGAAATCAAGTGTAGTATCTATTCTGTTAAAGCACTGGTTGCCAAGTTGCCAACCCTGGATCCCCAGATGCCCATGGATTCAAATACCCAGACATTTTTTGCCAATAGCTGTGTTTGTCTGGATACTGAAGTTGTAGTCCAGGAACGTTTGGATGGTGACCCAAGGTTGGGAACCGCCCAGAGTTCCTGTGGGAAAGTTGGCGTGGTCAAGAAATGCAATAAATAAATAAATAAACAAGCCAGTGTTAAAAACACACAACATCCTGAAATAAGCTAAAATGAAATAAAAATGAAATCCCCAATCGGCAAGAGGCTTATTGCTCCCAGGAAAAAAAAAGAAAACAGTAAAGGGTGGTAAATGGGGTGGGGTGGAGGAGAATCCAAACTGACCTCGTTGTTTCACTTCCTTACCGGCAGCACTTGATTGCCGTCCTTGCAGTGATCGAACCTTTCTGTTCAGTGTGGAAAGGTACTTCTTAATGGGTTGCTCCACTCCCAAGGCTTTCCCCACTGAAAAGAAGAGTCTGTTCCTGCAAGAACAAAGCAGAGAGGAGTCTTCAGGACAGGTAAAGGAAAGAAAGCAGCAAGGTCAGTTTGAGTTCTCCTCCATCCCAACCCTACCCATTGGGAAAGGCTTACTTCCATGTAGGCAACACCTCTTAATTTTTAGTGCTATGATTTTAGAAAAAATAGCATCGTTTACATGGAAAACTACAGTACATACTCTGTTGATTCACCTAGATCTCTCAGCAGTTTTGTCACCATTGATATGGTATTTTACCCTAGTAATTTGGTATAAGATGCAGAATTATCAGTGGTTTTGCCTCTACCTGGAAAACTGGCCACACAGAGTGGTTCTGGTTCAGCCAACATGGCTATTACCCACTGGGGAATTATTGGGCTCCATTCTGTCCCCCATGCTCTTTAATATCTGTATGAAGTTATTAGCTTTGGTCAACATGGATTTTGGAGTTGTGTGCCATTAATATACTTATATTTGGAGTCAAGTGGGGTTGTGCTACTCTGGACCAGTGTCTGGACGTTATGATGGGCTAGACGAAGGACAGTGAACTGAATATACCGTATTTATCAGCGTATAACACACACCCCCCTGAAAATAGGGGGCAAATGAAGTATGCGTGTTATACTCCGATATGCAGTCTGTCCAGCCGGCCACCGCCTGGCGCCCCCACCCGCTACCCCTCCAGCCTGCCCACCTGCCCGCCTGCTTGTCTTCCTCCACCGCTGGAGCCCGAGGAGGTAACAAAAGCGCCTCCCTCCAGCCCCAGATGGCGGAGCGCAGCGTCGGGTTAATGGCGAGCTCCACATGCGCTCGTCCTGCCACAAAGCCAGCCCCGGCGGTAGGCAGCGTCGCCTCGGATCGTGCCTTCTTTCTCTCCCCCTCCCCCTGAACCGTCCATACCCACCCACCCTCCTTTGCAACGGGGGGCTCCATACTGGAGCTGATTCGAGGGGAGATTTTTTTTTAGCCCCCTTCTGCGCCTGCAACCTACCTGCCGATCGGAAAGGCTTTAGAGACCAGCTTCCCCCCTTTCCCCCCCTTCTCCTTCCCTCAGCTTGCTGGAGCTGGGAAGCGTTGGTTGAATGCACGCCAGCTCTGCAGCACTGGCCCCAGGTGTGGACTCGCTCCAGTCCCCGCAGAGAGCTCGCACTTCCCCCACCTCCATCTCGCTGCATTTTTCTTCCAATCAGCCGGTCTCTCTCGTCGACTCCCGGATCCTGAGGCAACCTCACAGCCTTTCTTCTTTGCCAGTCCCCCAGTTTTCCATCTGCGCCCTCCACGGGGGTTGCAAACGGGGGGGAAGGGAGACGAAGGCCTCAGTCGCTCGCCTTCTCTCGCCTTCCTGTTTTTGATCTTACCGGGTTGTGTGGGTCTCTCAATCTGTCTCGGGCGTGGAGTATGTGTGTGTGTGTGTGTGTGTGTGTGTGTGTGTGTGTGTTTTTATTTTTATTTTTGCTTTTGCAACACTGTAGTCGAACCAGAGGAGGGAGGAGGGAAAAGAGAAGAGAGGAAAGGGAAGAGAGAGAGAGAGAAAGGTAGAAATCGGAGAAAGTTCTTTATTTGAAATTTAAATTTTTTTCCTGAAATTTCCCTCTTAAAATGAAGGTGCGTGTTATACGCCTGTGCGTGTTATACGCTGATAAATACGGTAGTCAAAGCAAAGCAAAGCAAAGTATTCTGCTTATACAGTATACAACCCCATACCACTTCAAGTAGTCTCTGGGCGGTTTACAGTTTAATTACAATATGCAGGCTACACATTGCCCCCAGCAAGCTGGGTACTCATTTTACTGACCTTGGGAGGATGGAAGTCTGAGTCAACCATACTAGTCTACCTCCATGGCTATTCTCTCAATCAGTTTTCTCTTCACTGCCTATTTTAAATCTCTGTGTTAAAATAATTGGGTATAAAGATGGGAATGATTTATTTGATTTGCATTCTTCATCAGCAAAAATGTAGATGGTTTCTCTTCTTTAGGCTTATGTACATACCACCAGAGGGCACTGCAGCTCTTTCACAAAGTCTAAACATCTGGAACTTTGTAGAGGTGAACTATGTACATACAGTACTTCCAATTGAAGCAAAACAAGTTGGGGAGCCGTGTAACCATCACAAAAACCAAATACAGGACTAGACTGGGTGATATCTTTAGGCTACTAGTAAAATAACAAAAAAGTTGCTGAAAAGGTTTTTGTTATTTTACCAGTAGCCTAAAGGTATCACCCAGTTTAGTATGTACAGTAGTTAGAAGAATGTAATGAATTAGGTGGAGTTCTGCTTTTGATATATGAACAAAAATTTGAAGTAAGGGGGTCCAAACAAAACTTGAAATTACAGTACACAAATCTGATAGTGAGGTGGAATGTGATATCCAAAGGCCAAGAAATGGCCATAGCCCCAATTCAGGTCACGTCTGACTTTTGAAGGAGGCAGCTTGCGGTGCTCAGCACTCAAACATATGGCATTAGTAGTAGGAAGTGAAAAGCACTTTGATTTTTCTATGTTATAGAAAAATCCATCCATAGAAGCTGAAATCTGCCAGAGATATCACTTAGACCTCCTGATGACCAATCCCAAAGCAAAGCATATTTACAAATTACAGGAGGTGTGACAGCCACCTCCTGTGACAATTGGAGGTTCTCAGTACATAAGGAATTTCTTCTTCTAGTCAAGATTTATCTGTAGCATGTAACTTAGCCTTCAGTCCTTACCAGTGAGGTAAAAGCTGACTACGGTTCCTTCATGTTGTATGAAACTCACAAAGTTGCCTGCTGAGAAGCAGTTACTGTATCTACATTAGATCTGCAGGGACATATTTGTTCTTTTTTTCTGGGACAGGGAGAGATTTCTGGGAGTACTGTGTTTTCTTTTCAAATTATAGTTTTTAGTTTTTCTTTTTGAAGCTTGTTTTCATCAACCACATTTCCTTGTGGGGATAGTTTTGTAAAGAAACATTTGTTATTTTAATACAATACCGCTAGATATTTTCCTTGCCTGCTACTCCTATCTAGATAATTCCTTGCATGTTATATGATCACAACCCTTATGCAGATAATGATTTATCCCGTATACCAGTACCCTTTGAAAAGGAAAAAAAATCACTTGGGAGGTTAAACTGGTGTCATCCCAAAACGTTATGCTTCTGTTGTTTCATAAGCTAGTAGTGCATGACAGCAACACCATAGAAACCCTAGGTGATTTGAGTTCTTATGCTGGTATCACTTTGAAACGTAGGCTGGGTTTTCTGGCAGTCTTCACTAAATGTCTTGATCAGCTTTTTTGGAGGGGGTGGCAGGCAAAATGGTTACACTGCATTACAGGAATAATGCTATTAGCAGGAGGACATTTTTCCATCCCACACTTTGCAAATTCAGTTTGTTAGATCACTGGTTGCATGTGGCTGTAATAGAGCTAGCAAATCTCGGTTTTCATTTTAAAACTGATAAAGCAGATGTAGCAAGGAAGACACTCCTTTGATGGGTTTTGTGTGCAAAGCTGCAGTACAAATAATTGTTGGTTCTATTTTTGTGTGTGTGCCACCTTGGAGCCCTCTAGGGGAGAATGGTGGGATAAAAGTAAGATACACTTCTCCCTTTGACAACACAAGGGTTGGGGTGCAGAAACCCCCTGTGTAGTTTAAAATCCATGACAGTTTTTATGCCCCCAGAAATGTGAGTACAGAGCAGAAAGTAGAAACAGTTGATTCACACACATGGGGAAGACGGAGGCACAATCTCCCCTTCTCCCCCACCCCAAAAGAGCAGTACACCAGCACCCTCTCAAGCCACCATGTGGTGCCCCCATGCCAGCAGACAGGCCATCAGAGATTGGGGAATGCCACACCACAATAAACAGGAAACTCAGCAAGTCCAAGTCCCACCTTTCTCAGGCCACTTCTTGGAGCAGCATAACATTATTTATTAAATATATATTCATTGAAAAAAACTGTGTTTAACTGAATCTGTGCTGCTCAAACCTGTGCAATTCAAGGGACAAGTGTAAATAAAAATAATTAAATTTCAGCTTACCTCAGAAAAGCAATGATGTAATACTGGGAGCACTTTCTTTGTATCTCTCACTAATAGACTATCATTCACACATTTTTACAAGTACATTTAAAAGTCCTTTACAAATCTCTGCAGCTAAACTGTATTTTAGAAGAAGAAAGGTAGAAAGTATGTTTTGTGCTTTACATAGGTGTGCAAATGTACACAATCATGTACAAAGTGGGAAACAGCTAAAACCTTAGTTTCTGACGTCCAATGTTTGTGCTTGGGAACATGGCTTATCTGCAGTTCAATAAGAACTGCTTTTTAGTCTCTAGTCTAGGATCTAATTTTCCCCTTTGGATGGGTCAGTTTAAGAGTCCTTTGTTCTGGATATGTGGGGAGTCTCTCTAACTAAATAATTTTTGGAATAGGTTGTTATTATTCTGGCAGGGGAAGAAAGTGGCACATGTAGAATTTTTGCACACAGTATGCTTGCTTCATCTTACTGTGAATTCTACAATGTTTAACTTGTCTTCTCCAAATAATGAAAAATTCAGGAATATATACACACTAAATTTATATTGTATTAGTCAGACAGTTCCACACGTGTGGAATAGTTGACCACTCTGAGTTTTATTTGCAAAAGTAATGAATGAATAGATGCCTTCAGTCTTCATCTTATTTGTGTCACCTGTGCCTGTCTACTTATTTTAGGTGGTCTGATCATTTCTACTGCACAGTCTGTTCAGTCCTTACTTATCCACAGTTGCCTAGGCAACCAACATGAAGTCCCAGAAACAGATTCTACACAATGGCAAGAAACCAAAAAGCAGAGCAACTTAAAAAAGAACACTCCCCTCCACTGAAAGCTAAGAATATATGCAGACACACACACACACACACACACACACACACACACACACACACACACACACACACACACACACACACACACACACACACACACACAGAGTTTCTAATGATACCATTCTGTGAAGTATTGCAAAGGACTTGCAAAAGAGAATAAATAAATTTAAAAAATAATGTAGTGGGACGCTCATGCTATTCACTTGTTCTTAAAAGAGCTAGAAACACCTGCTGTGTAACAAAAAAAGATATGCTTCTGGTATGTGTAAATGGCTTAAGAATACACTCTTTGTTTCGCTATTCCTGCAATTTTGTTTTTTTAAAGTTCCATTTCATGCTTTTATCCTTGATTCCAGACTGACTAATATCTGAAGGCAAGAATAGCAACAAAACTCCTACAGGAAGTCAATTTTGGGATTTCCACTGCTTTCTAAGTAGCTCTCTTGTATGCACAACCGTTGGATACTCATTGTCTTCAGCTTTAAATAATGTCCTTCAGTGTTATAAGTTGCCTTGTGTCCTTTTCAAGGAGGAAAGTGGGATAAAATATTATAAATAAATAAATCATACCCTGATCACCAGAACTCAAGCACAGTGCACCCTCGTATAACAAATGGTTTGTATAACATAAAATCTGTACAACGTAAAAATTTCCGGAGATAGGGGAAATTTGCTTAACAGAATCGCCTATGGGGCGAATCTGTACAACATAAAAATGGTTGCAATTAGGGATTACTCTGTTTTCAATGCATTCCTATGGGAAATTTGTATAAAGGAAAATTTGCTTAACATAATTTCATTTGGAATGAATTAATCCCTTTATACAAGGTACCACTGTACATCGTACCAAAGTTAGCATGTTATTTTAGCACAGTCCCCTTTACCAAAAAGTCCCCTTGTCTGGCAGTAAAAATACAACAATAAATTACTGAGAATTGTTTTCCCCTTTGCCCTATATATGGTGGTCTCTTCAATCTTTGTAATGGTAATGGTGGCCTTGCTAAAGGGTATGCTTCAAAAATTAAACATTAGGAAGGGAGCCTATATTTCCCTGCATTGTGCATACATCTGCATTCATGCACATGAGCACTAAGGTACAGCACTTTCTGCCATTTTCCTGCACAGAACTAGCCAAAGCATGGTTTTGAAATTTGTTAACATATTCAAGGATAATATATTGAGTGCCCTTGCTGCCAGATGGGTGGCATAAAAGTACAATAAATAAATAAATAAATAAATAAATAAATAAATAAATAAATAAAATATTTGAATGTTGGTAATAGACTACAAAGGCAACACTGTAGCATATTTTAAGTATATCAGACTAATAGCTTAAAAATAGCACTCTCCACTTTTAACAAATTGACATGGGATATATCTGTGCAGGGTACAGTAATTGAATGAACTGGAGCTTCCATCGACATTTACGTCTTTGACCGCAATCTTTAAGAATGTCTCCACCTGAAATCAATGGGTGAAAAGGTGATAGAAAACTCTCTCGTCACATATGATGTATTCTGTTTCGAAGGAAGATTACATATCATTTTGCAAAAAGTACTGTTGCCTCTGTGGTGCCTTATAGGAATCTGCTGGAGGAAGGGAGCATGGGGGGGTGAGATACCAAACCCCCTTCCCTTCCTTGGGCATAATAGTTGAGAAATATGATTTTTGTGTGTGTATCAAATGGGATTGAAATGCTGACATGCTACAGTTTGTAGCTGCTGACACAAACTTTCCAAGCATTGGCCATAGATGTTCTGCTGACACTAACGTTCTCCTTGGGAACAGCTGCTCTTGCCTGTTGATTCTTTCCTTCAAAGCATATCCCAGCCTTTATCTGAATAGATCATTCCAAATCATTTTTTTCCAACTTAGCCCAATTACGTATTACCTGAAATGATTAAAATTGAAAAGCAAAAAAGTCTTGATGCATTTTAATGGCACTCCTTCTATTCCTAGAACCCTATCCCCTAATCTAAAATGCTAAATTTGATGTTATGTGTGGGAACACTTAACAGTCCTTCCACTTAGAGGTGCATGTACAGTGGACCCTCGTATAACAAACAGTTTGTATAACATAAAATCTGTACAACATAAAATATTCCGGAGATAGGGGAAATTCACTTAACAGAATTGCATATGGGGTGAATCCATACAACATAAAAATGGTTGCGATTAGGGATTAGTCTGTTTTCAATGCATTCCTATGGGAAATTTGCATAAAGGAAAATGTGCTTAACATAATTTCATTTGGGAGTAATTAATTCCTTTATAAGCGGATTCGCTGTCGGCCTTTAGAAGGGCTTTAAAGACCTGGCTCTTCAGGGAATGCTTTGGGGACCTCTGAGCACTTCATGTCAGCGACTGTGATTTTATTTTGCTTGTCTTGCTACTAGCATCTTGCTGGACCTTTTCTACATCATGGTTGTTTGCAATGTCATTTTTATTTTATTTTTACTGCTCTAGTCTCTTCATATTAATAATTTATATTTATTTGTATTTTACTCCCCCCCCCATGATTTGTATTGTGTTTGAGTAAGTCTGGGGTTGTTGATTTGGGCAGTTGCTGTTTTTGTGTAACGTGCTGTACACCGCCCAGAGTTCCCCTGGAAAAATCGGGTGGTCAATAAGCATAAACAAACAAACAAACAAACAAACAAACAAACAAGGTATCACTGTATTCATTTACAATTATTGTGTGTCTGTTTGGTTGGCTGTTTGTCTATTGAGATATCAATCTTATTGTTGTAATAATATATGTGAAGGATTCTTGCAGATGGCTGCTGGCCTCAAAATAAATGGAGGACCAGTGCCATTTTTACCCTTTCCAGTTATTTTCTGGGTAAGAAAAAGGCATAAATAGTAGTGGGGAAACCCACTATTATTTTATTTGTTTCATTTATAAGCTCCATTTCTCCCTAAGAGGGAACTCAAGGTGGCTCATAGTGTTAAAAATAGAATTAAAAGCACACAAAAATTATGCATTAAAACAATTACACTATAATAGTAATTATTGCTGCTGTTTCTTATATACTGTCCCATAGTGCTAGAGCACTCTCTGGTTTACAACATAATTGTGCAAGGAACACTTGGCTCCTTTTCCCTCCCCCTTCTTCCAGTTAACTGGGTATTCATTTTACTGAACTCAAAGAAATAGAGGGCTGAGTCAATCTTGAGTTGGTGACCTGATCCCATTGGGATGAAAATCAGATTGTGAGCAGAGGAATGGCTGCAATTTACCAGCTGTGACTTGGGGCTTGTTGAATGAAAATACATTGAATGATTATAAACATTTGAAACTTCTAAAAATAATTTACTCCGTTAAAAACAGCATTCAGGGACTCGGTTATGATTATTAAAAACCTGCTTGCAGAGGTGGGTCTTCAACTATCAGCAGAAGATTAAAAGAGAGTGGGGGGATGTTCCCTCCTGAGGGATTGCATTCCACAATCTGGGAGGGACCCAGAGAAGTTCCTCCCGTTTCCCTATCAAACGTGCCTGTGATGACAGTGGGACTGAGAAGGGTCTCCTTCAATGATCTCAAGAGCTGAGCAGGCTCATATGGGGAGATGTGAGCTATGGATCGAAGCCAGTCAGATTCGCACATAAAATCCCATAAATGATGCAATGTAGTTGCACAATAAAAGCTGAATCTGAAAGCATTCTAAGAATTCAGTTTTAGAAGCTAGTCTGGATGTGGCATAATAGTTCTGGATTTGCATTGGTCACCACCACCACCACCACCAAACTGCAGGGCCAGAAACGACCCTATGGATCAATGAGTCTAGCCCCTCACAAGAAGGCATAGCGGAGAACTCCCAGCCAGAGACAAAACGATAGTAAGGCCGCACCTGGAGCATCTCAAAAAAGACATAGGGTCTTTTCACACGACCCCTAAGATCCACTAGCCACTTAAATTCGGACCAGAGATCTTAGGGGTTCGTTGCTCTTGCTGTGTTCCCACCCCTCAGCACTTCCTTGCTCCTGCCTGCGTGAGGGGTGGGAGAAAAAAAGAGAGGAAAAAATGTATCTCACCTCCGAAGCCACCCGGCTTCCTGATTCCTTCTCTTCCTGATTCCTCCCTGCTTCCTGGTTCCTTCTCTTAAAGGGGCGGCAGGCAAAAACAACAACAAACAGACACAAGGAGAGCCAACACTCACTCCCTTAAAACCGCATCAGGGATTGTCACCATGGGAGAGCAGGTACATGAAAAATGTGCTGGGTCGCGCTTAGGTGGGCGGGGTCGCACTTAATTTTCTGCAAACTCCGGAGCTGGTGGGGAAACATTTTTAAGCTCCGGAGCTTGCAGCCATTTGTGGCGGAGTTTAGGGGTCGTGTATAAAACGCCCATAGTGGAACTGGAAAAGGTGCAGAAGAGAGCAACTAAAATGATTACTGGCCTGGGGGACCTCCCTTATGAGGAAAGGCTTAAACATTTGGGGCCCTTTAGTCTGGAAAAAGGCGCCTGAGGGGAGATATGATTGAGACATACAAAATAACGCAGGGCATGAGTAAAGTGGATACAGGGACACTCTTCTCCCTCTCACAAAATACCAAAACCAGGGGACATCCACTCAAACTGTGGGTTGGGAGACTGAGAACAGACAAAAGAAAATACCCCCCTCAGCGTGTTGTTAGTCTGTGAAATTCCATGCCACAAGATGTGGTGATGGCATCTAGCTTGGATGCCTTCAAAAGGGGATTGGACAGATTCCTGGAGGAAAAGTCCATCACAGGTTATAAATCATGATGGAGATGTGTAATCTCCAAGTTTAAAACCAGGTACTTGAAGGGCCAGATGCAGGGGAGTGGTAGGAGGATACAGATATCTAGTCTCATGCGCTCCCAGAGGCATTTGGTGGGGACACTGTGAGATACAGGAAGCTGGACTAGATGGGCCTTTGGCCTGATCCAGCATGGCTCTTCTTATGTTCTTATGGCCTCAGCAGCCAGAGACCAAAGCCACAATGAGTTAAAGAAACAAAATCAATGTACAGATCTTTTCTTCTCAAGACCTTGACTTGATTAGGTGTTTTGGGAGACAGATTGCTGATTATTTCCAAACAAGACAGAAAAAGTAGCTTCATATCTTTTGTTCTTTTTCTTTCTTTTCTTTATTCTTTTCTTTTTTATATAATATATGCCATTTTCCTAGAGGGAGAAAAAAATATTTTGCTTTGTGGGTTTTAAAGTTTTACCATTGCTAATGAGAAGAATGGATCCCTTTTCTTTTTCCATCTCTGTGTTTAATGAAGCAGGAATCAATGTGCTTGTTTTGCTTAACAATACAACCTTCACATATCAGCTCTTCATCAAATATTTTTTGTTCAGCACTAATGTTAACCTTGACTTGGGAATAATGGCAATTTAGTTGCTGCTGCTAACAGATGCATTGAAGAACAGCATTACTGTTCTGTTGATGAGACTTGGAAAATGGCTGCAGTTCATTTTTCATAAGCTGTTTCATGGCAAAGCTCGAGAGTGAGTAGGCCTTATTGTAGCCTTGTTCCTTGTTTTCCTCTTTTCCCCATAGCTGGTAGAGTTTAGCCACATACTTATGGCTTTTCAGAAATAGTCATTGGTTCCTCTCTGCGAGCTAGAGATGAGCCAGCACCTCATACGAAGAAACCCTAATACTGTACAGAGGCTTCCCATCGCTGTTTCCCTTCATGGCTTCTGCCAGTGTGGTTAATTGGATGATGGGACCAAAAGGATGTGGCAAATTATGTACACATCTATTTCAGAGTTAATTTTCCATCTGAACTTGGAAGGAAGGTTGAGAACACTGGCACAACTAAAACTGAACAAGGAAAAATGCCCCCTTCATACTGGAGTGTCAGAAGATCACTGAAGGTGTGAAATACGAGCTCCAGCCAAAGCCGGGGTGAGCAGGAGCAGCATTTCTGGCCTGCAAGTTCTAGCAGTGCCCCTGAGTTGACATATAAATGTGCAGATTCAATTTTTGCTTTTAATTTTTTTCCATTATATCCCCCCCCCCAAAAAAAAACCCCAAACCCCTAATGTGGCTCTTTTTTTAGAAAATACAAGAGCTGAAATTCTGTTCCTTAATGTGGTAAGTCATCCTAGAGTAGACTCATCTTCATCAGTGGGGCTTAGGTGAGTTGATTCCCCTGTAAGTTTCATTTTTTTCAAACAGGCATACTCAAGTTGTGATTTACTTTAGCAGAGTTGCAACTACAGTGGACCCTTGTATAACAAACAGCTTGTATAACATAAAATTTGTACAACATAAAAATTCCGGAGATGGGGAAGATTTGCTTAACATAATCGCCTATGGGGAGAATCCGTACAACATAAAAATGGGATCACTCCATTTTCAATGCATTCCTATGGGAATTTGTATAAAGGAAAATTTGCTCAACATAATTTCATTTGGAACGAATTAATTCCTTTATACAAGGTATCACTGTAGATCCATTTGAATTCATGTAAATTACTGCATAGAGAAGTTGACTTCACCAAATTCCACTGATTCAAACACACTACAGTGGTACCCCAACTTAAGAGTAGTTCGACTTAAGAGCATGCATTCGGAATGGATTAAATTCGTAAGTTGAGGTACCACTGTACTTTAGTGTGATGCACTACACTAAGCAATGGGATTCTGGTTAATATGAAACTGCGTTCCTTTAATACTAGATGAGAACTAAAAATAAGAAAAAGGGTGATTTTTGAATAATAAGAGGATATACCTTCTATATCGGTGGTTCGCAACCTTTTCTCTCCAAATGCTCTTGGACTACTACTCCCCAAAGCCTTTACTACCTCCTGTTATGACCAGGATTTCTAGAGTTGTAGTCCAAGAACATCTGGGGACCCAAGGATGGGAACCACTGCATAGTGTGCAATGGAGAAAAGGGAGGCTTTCCCTCCCTCTCCCCCTCTCTAAATTGAACCTGGATAGGTAACTGAATATACAGTATAAATATTGGTTGGCTTTAAAATACAGTTATCATGATTGGAGAATTTTAAGAAATGGACTGTAGGGACTTTCCTTCTTTCTCAACCCATTCCCCTCCAGTCTTGTTGTGAATAATAACAATGGAATCATTCCAGCTAAAAGTACTGCCATTATGGAACTTCTTTTGAAAAACAAACAAACAAAGGGCCTTTTTACACGACCCCTAAGATCCGCTGGCCACTTAAATTTGGACCAGAGATCTTAGGGGTTCCTCGCTCTTCCTCTGTCCCCACCCCCCTTCGCACTTCCTGGTTGCTGGCTGCGTGAGGGAGGGAGAAAAAAGAAAGAAAAGAATGCTGGTTTACCTCCGTTTTGTTCCCGGCAGCATTCAGATCTCTTAAAGGGGCGGGGCGCAAAAAAAGAACAAACAGAAGCCAGGAGAGCCCCGCACTCACTATCCTTACACTGGATCAAATATTTGTCACATCCAAAAAGCAGGTACCTGAAAGCTGCGCTGCGCTGCGCTAAAGTGGGCGGGGTCACACTTAATTTCCTCTTAACTCCGGAGCTGGTGGGTAAACATTTTAAATCTCCGGAGCTGGGAGCCATTTGCCCCGGAGTTTAGGGGTCGTGTATAAACGCCCAAAATCAAGATAGTTGATGCCTGTGAGTAGGAGATGAAGTGGCAGTGTATAAGTATAACAAGCAGCATCATCTTGGAATGCAGGTGGTTCTTGTAACTTTGGCAGGCTTCCGTGTTAGCTTAGGCCAGAATTAATCCTGATTAAATGTAAGCCTGTATGTGGAGTCTGGTAATGAGTTATTTTGTTTTTCAAGTTGGCTTTAAGAGTACATAGTTGACATAATGAAATTATCATAATTAAGATTTTGGATCACTCACTGCTGAATTACCTATTTGACATAGACAGCTGGGATGTATTACCATGAGTGAAGGCATTTGGTAGCTTGGACAGACTCCTTTTTGTTTTATTCTTGTACATAAGGGGATCAAGATTTCAGAGTGCTATTTCCTGCCAGCTTGGCATTCATGAGCCCCATGCCTCTTTCAATATAAAATAATTTGTTGAACTACTCAATGAGGGAGGCTTTCTAAAGCCCACCTGCTTGGGGTATTGAAACTCTGCTCTGGCAAGGCAGTCTGAAGCACTCAAAAATGATTATATTTTTTCTTCCAAGCAAATCTGAAGAGGCATGCCCTTGTAAGTTCATTGAGATTTTTACATGCACATCAAACTGATACCCCATGATACACTTTTCAATACCTGGAGAGTTGAGTGGATCCAGTAAGGGCGTTTATACACGACCCCTAAACTCTGGGGCAAATGGCTCCCAGCTCCGGAGATTAAAAATGTTTACCCACCAGCTCCGGAGTTAAGAGGAATTTAAGTGCGACCCCGCCCACTTTAGCGCGTCCCAGCGCAGCTTTCAGGCACCTGCTTTTTGGAGGTGACAAATATTTGATCCGGTGTAAGGATAGTGAGTGCGGGGCTCTCCTGGCTTCTGTTTGTTCTTTTTTTGCGCCCGCCCCTTTAAGAGATCTGAATACTGCCGGGAACAAAACGGAGGTAAACCGGCATTCTTTTCTTTCTTTTTTCTCCCTCCCTCACGCAGCCAGCAACCAGGAAGTGCGGAGGGGGTGGGGACAGAGGAAGAGCGAGGAACCCCTAAGATCTCTGGTCCGAATTTAAGTGGCCAGCGGATCTTAGGGGTCGTGTAAAAAGGCCCTAAGAAACATCCAAACCCGATTATTAGCATAGCCTCCCCACCCCCTTACCCCAGTCCAGAATTATTCTGGCCTTGCAGTTCTTCCTGCCAACATCCAAACGTAAGAGAAATATTTGGGATCCTACTCTCCAAAGGTGAACAAAATGTGCTTCCCATGGGAAAAGCTCCAGGCAGTCCAGAAATCATTTTCATTGTGATTGTTTTAATCAGCCACCTTTAGCAGTAGAACATAAAAGCAGATGAAACGAGGAATTTGAGTTTCCTAATAGTTCAGATCTGAACCAAAGCCCATCAGACTGCGAGAAAGGATCATATTTTATCCACACTGGAAAGAGTTGCTTTGCTGTGAGTGATCTTCATTAAAGATCACTCATGGAGGAATCGCCTCAGCTGAATCGCCAAACAAGAGTAGCCCAGCTTCTGGACCGAAAAATATCTCGTTTGGGCCTGGAACAGGATCCAGCTGGCTCTCAATCTCTTTGTGTGTTGTCTGACTGCTGGGAAATAGTTCACACAGGACAGTGCCACAAACGGTCCAAAATACAAGCTATTTCCCTGTCTGATCCCACCCAAATATTCATTGCAATGTTAACTGTACATTGAGGTTTTAGAAAAACTATGTTTTTTTAAAAAGATCATTCACCATCTTACTCAGAGCCTTTAAGACGGTACATTTCTGAAGCATAATTGCAGATATGTTTTGCCTACTTGAAATGGCATGGGGTGGTATATAAGTAGAACATAATTTCTCTCTAAGACAGGTAAGCAGGTATGAGGGAAGGCCATTTGGTGCCCTGCTCCAGGAGACCAGTCATACTAAATTTGTGCCATAGTTTGTCCTCTAATATCCCAAAAGTTTTCTTCGGGAATGAGGTTTCTGTTTTCTGGCTTCATTCTCAAGGGCCTTTTAAATCTTCTTTTGATTATATTAGAGTCATATTTTTTAACTTTCCATACATTTTCAGGCTGAGAAGGCTGGGTTTGTTGTTGTATTGCATATGTCTTACTCAGTTTCTGGTTTCTTTCCTCACCCTTCTCTTTGAAGATTCTCAGTGATCCTGGTGAGTTTATCTGGAAGTTGAGTCATGGCAACTGGGCTTATTTTTTTCTTGAGAGATTGAAATGTTTCACTGCTCATCCAAACAGCTTTGTCACTCTGAGGAAGGGTAGTTGTGAGTCCTCCATTTTATAGTTCACTTTCACCTCTTGTCACCTGGTCTGAAATAGGCTCAGATGAACAATGGCCTGAATAGGCTCATTAGGTAGACCAGGCCTGTCCAACAGGTAGACCGGGGGCTACCAGTAGCCCATGAAGGGTTCAAAAGTAGTCTGGCATCCATCAATAAAAAATGTGAGGGGATAGGTTCTCCACCTCTACCTCCCCCAACCCAAGGACGACCACTGCCCCAGCAAAGCTCTGGGTCTGCCAGCCCACTGTCTCAGCCAAGTGGAACAGTTCAAGAGCCATGGCACAGTCCCCTGCTCTCCCTACCGGCCAGATGATTGGTGCGCCACTATCTCATGATGACCAATTGAGTTGTTTGTGCAGAGTGGAAGAAGGTGAATGGAGTGGACAGCGAGGGGTGGGATCATGGGTGTGTCCACCTCCTTTGCATGGTGACATCCCCTTCTTCTCCCCCCTGGAGAATTCCTTCCTCCCACCCTTCCATCTTCCTCCTCCTCCCACTCCCACAGCTGCCTTACAGAGACTGTGAACTGCCACTCCTCCTGCTCCCCTTCTGAGCCATTCCCTCCTCCTTGGTGTTGTGATTGCCCTGCTGCTGGCTTGGCCCATCCCAGCTGCACAGTGAACATGGCAGAGATGAGTGCAAGCTATGGGCGGCCGCAGCAGTGGCAGCGAGGGGGCTGGAAGGGAGAAGTAGAGTCAAGTCAGGCCCCAGCCAGGTTGGGAGGGAAAGTGCACCTTTTTAAAAAAGTCTTCCAGCAGCCTGGGCAAGCGGAAGGGGTGATCTGCGCAAGCATGCACGCGCTTCCCTTGTACCCATCCACACCAGCTCGAGCGGGTGTAAGGGAATCGTGTGCATGGACAGCCTTACCTTAGAAATGCATTATGTTCCTTCCAGAAAGGATTAATTGATATTCATTGCATCCCTATGGGAAACTGCTGCTCTACTTACAATTTTTTTAACTTATGAGCATATGCTCGGACCAGATGAAATTCATAAGTAGAGGTTTTAGTGTAATAGACCTCAGGCACTTTCGTCTGGAAAAAGTAGACCTCGGCCTGTTCAAAGTTGGACAGCCCTGAGGTAGACAATAGTCTCAATAGGCCTTGAGGTGAACAATGGCCTAAGGTGATGAAACCCATAAAGTATGGGTCGCTAGCTATGGCCTTGGTGGTGGAGGCATGAAGTATTTCTGATTTGTCTGGGTATTGTTGAAATCACTGCCTGATAAGTGGCAGATAGACTGTGCTTGAGCCACCCACCTCACCCTTCCTGATCTGAAAAAACTCTGTGGGAGGAATGACCTTAAACATTTATTTATTTATTTATTTTATTTATTTATTTATACATACATACATACATACATACATACATACATACATACATACATACATACATACATACATACATACCGCACCATCTGACCAATGGTCACTCTGGGCAGTTTACAAAAGTTAGGACATGGACAATACAATGAATAATAAAACTAAACAATATCCATTGTATAAACTGATATAAAAACTAACCACTCAAACATAATTAAATCTGACAACAAAGCAGAAATAATGAATCAAATATATACAAAAACAAACAGAGGCGGATTAAAATATAAACCAGATCAGCGAGATGGGCAAGATGACAAGCAGTGGTCAGGGAAAGAGCATCTATACAGCCAGGTTTTAAGCTGTTTTTTTTTTAATTGTACTGTGGGGGGCCAAACCAATCGGATAAGGACGGTAAGCACCTGTGAACTTTTTTCTAAATTTTATCCTCCTTTGGAATTCTATTTCATTGAAATTTTGTTTCTATCAAATTGAATGAGAATGCTTAAATGCTCCTGAGATAACTTTTCAGTACAGCAGTAGTGCACGGAAGGTTGGATTGAATTTGCTTTAGTGCCCTTCACTCACTTGAGCGTTTGAAAGCTCAGCTGAAGACTAGTCTCCTGGCAGGGTGATTCAAGGGAGCCCTATTAACTTGTGTTGCAAGCTGTTTCCTACCCTCCAAGCATCTCTTCTGTAGTCATATTTGCTTAAGTCTGCTGAAATAATTGCAGTTCTGTTTGAGCTTCAGACTTCAAGGGTTTATAAAAACAGAGCTGGCCCAGGACACTTTGCTGTATGAGGCAAAAGGGAGAGATGCCTTCTGTGTTCAATGTGCTGATGTAAAATGGACCAGCAAATGCATCTTACTTCACCACTTACTTGCAGCAACAATTGATCATTTCCCCCTCAGGGCACCAGACCAATTGAGAAGGCAGGCTTCTTTACAGGCAGGGTTTGAGGCACATCTCTGTCCTGCAACAGAGGTAAATTGCCAAAATACCTCAGAAGGCATGGTTGGAAGGCTTGAACTGTTGCCCCCAACAGGTGTTTCCTGAGGCAAATGGCAGGTAGAATTGGCCCTGATAAAAAGGCATATTCCTAGTGACTCTTTAGCTAGATACCACTCTTTTCTCTGCTGACAAGTGGCCTGCTTTGTATTTTCCATTCTGGGATGATGTCCTTTAAGATAGCTCTTATTTGAGCTTGCATTTCAAGCTACCAGCTAAAAAGCAGAAATGATAAAATGTAATCCTTTTAGTTTTTAAAAGAATTCATTTGCAGAGGAGTTTAATTCAGGCTGCATTTCAGGATTTTAAAGATAGGAAAAGAGAACTAGAAAAAAATGTCAAATGTGATGTAGACTTATATGATCCCTACTGAATGGTCGTTTTAAAAAAATTTGAAGTAGAAGAGAGAAAAGGCAGCCCAAAATAAGATTCTAGCATATTGTCATGGTCTTGCAGTAGGAAAATCTATAAGAAATGCACCAGTATTACTGATTTTAAACATGCTTTTGTAATTGATACCATAAACTATGTCTACTTAAAAATACAGGGCTAAATTTAACTGCTGTTCTTAACTAGAATTGGCTCATTAAATCAGCTGCTATACAGTATATCAACACTTATTCAGGTCCATTGATTCAGTAGGTCAATTCTCGTTGAGTCTAGGCATTGAATTTCTCACACACACACACACACACACACACACACACACACACACACACACACACACACACATGCATACACATACATGCTTGCATACACAACACAGCTAAAATACAATTGTATTCTTCTCTAATAAGTAATATGCATATTTATAAAATGCTTCAAAGTGCACAGTATCTCTAATAGAAAAGAAAGGCTTTGGGTTTTATCAGCATGGTTAATCTCATTACTGGCTGTGAAAAACTGGCATGTATTTTTCTGTATTTCCTACAGGGATTTAAAAAGCCCTTTGAATAATGAAGCAATTTGATTAGAATGGTGCTCATTCTTCAGTCTCCTGTGTTTCAGGGAGCACAAGTCAGGTTCATGCATCTTCATGTTCTCATTAGAAACAGCTGTGTCTCAAAACAGTGCAACAAAGCTGGGAGACTCACCTGGGCCAATGGGAATCGTTGTTTTTAAATGTAGCTCTATCAGTATTTCTTTTTCAAAACAGCCCTACCAGTGTGTTCATGCTTTTTCTTGTAGAGCAATTTTACTATAAAAGAAATATCTTCCCAGTGTTGTACATTTGTTATCTCCCAGTCTGTACATTTTGGGTCATAGACTTCAATGGGCTCACCCATGTGTTCCTTGTATTCTAATGTTGAGATGTCTTGAGATCACGGTTTCCTCTAAGGTGAGCATACGCCTGCGCGTGCATACATGCCTCTGCCCCACTTCGCACAGGGCTTTCCCTCTTCCAGACAACTGCAGTAATCATTTTTGTTTCAATCGCGACAGAACCCTGCACAGCAGGGCCAAAAATCACATTGCTTGATATTTTTTCTTTACCATAGCTTAGTACAAGAGCGTAACACTGGGCCTTTTCACACGACCCCTAAACTCCGCGGCAAATGGCTCCCAGCTCCGGAGCTTAAAATTATTTCCCCACCAGCTCCGGAGTTTACAGATAATTAAGTGCACCACGCCCACCTTTTTTTCAGGTACCTACTCTCCGGAGGTGAAAATTCCTGATGCAGATATAACAGTAGTGACTGCCAGGCTCTCCTTGCTTCTGTTTGTTCTTTTTTGCCCCCGCCCCTTTAAGAATCTGAATGCAGTTGGCAGAACTGAGGTGAGCTATTTTTTCTTCCTTTTTTTCTCCCTCCCCTCACGCAGCCAGCAGCCAGGAGGGCGGAGGGGGTGGGAACGCAGGAACAGCAACAAACCCCTAAGATCTCTGGTCTGAATTTAAGTGGCCAGCGGATCTTAGGGGTCATGTGAAAAGGCCCACTGTCATTGGGAAAAAGTGAATGGACAAATCAAACAGCAATTCTAATCTACCCTTTTATTTATTATTTATTTATTACATTTATATACCACCCCATCTTCTGAAGCAGAACTCTGGGCAGTGTACACTTAAAAACAGACAACAGCAAACAAACATGAGAATCAGAGGCAAACTACCAATAAAAATAGGGGGGTACAATACCCTCCACAAAGGATGGCATGGGCGGCAACAAAAAAAATTAAATAGAAAGGTCGCCAAATGCCTCCTTGAAGAGATGTGTTTTCAAGGCTTTTTTAAAGGCGGGCAGGGACGCTGCTAGGCGCATCTCACTAGGGAGCTGATTCCACAGCGTAGGGCCCACTGCGCATAAGCGATTTCCGCACCTCCCTGGGTGTGGCCACCCTAAGTGAGCGTGCCTGCACCATCCTCGTGGGCCTGGTCCCAGTTGACCTCTGAGAGATACGCTCCAACAGGTACTCTGGTCCCAAGCCATGGAGGGCTTTGAAAATCAAAACCAAGACCTTGAACCTTATCCGGAGGGCAACAGGTAGCCAATGCAGGCGAGCCAGAACTGGGGTGATGTGATCAAATCTACGTGCACCCACCACCAGTCTGGCCGCCGCATTCTGCACCCGTTGGAGCCTCCGGACAAGGGTCAAGGGCAACCCCACGTAGAGGGCATTGCAGTAGTCGATCCTCGAAATCACGAGGGCCTGCATGACTGTCCTCAGGAGGACTCATCAATAGGAAAAAAATCAGTTTACTCTCAGATCTTTAAGAATAACAATGAAGTTACTGTTCAGAACACACAACTGGAAATGATCTATCCTGTTCCCTGACTGCATTGCCTCACTGCCTATTTCTTTCAATTTGCTTAACTTGCATAGTGTTTCAGTATTAAACAGTTATCACAGTGTTTTTAGTGTGCACAGGAATAATGTTTCCTGGCAAGCAAAATTATTTTTAGATGCATCTTGTCTGACTAACCAATATGCATCTTGTCTGACTAACCAATTACTTATATTTCTGTCTTTCTTGTAAGGTACATGTGGTTTTTTTTAATTTTAATTGGTTTTGTACCAGTAACAAAACACCTACATGTTAAGATAATAAATGTTAGAATAATACATTTCCCGTATCACATTTTTAAAAACTGTTGACAATGTTTTCGGTGAGGAGCCTTTGGGGGGCTGCTTGTAAAACATACTTTATTTTGTTACTCATCTGAAGGAATAACATCCAAGTGAAAATGAACAAATATACTGACACTTTAATATGCCTGCTAGGATGCTTTCCTATTTAAGTGGCCAATTTTCAATAATATTGACTCCATTTCCCTTCTTTATTTTGTGAATGTTTTTGTGTAGTGAAGGAAAGGCGCATCAGAGTTATTTGACATTTGAAGTTCTGTGCATCAGCTGCAGGCTTCTGGAAGCTGTGAATATAGGAGAAATCAATCTTGGTAATTCAGAGAGACTCATTAAAATTGGCATGATTTCCTTCCTTTATAATAGACTTTGACAGTCAGTAACTTAGTTAAAGCACTCAGCTACCAATACCATACCAAACCGATAGTTATCTGTTAAAAATTGAAAGCATAATTATATATCCACTTTCTCCTTTAAAAAAAAAAACAGCATCTGAATTCTACACCATGGCCTGTGGTACAAAAAAAGCCTTGGCTCTTATCTGCCCCCATTTTTGCTTCAGCACCCATAACAGAGTACATGGCACTGCTTGACTCACAGGCTAATTGCTTCTTCATCATGTAGTTACATTTATTTATTTATTTATTTACATATACAATAGTAAAAGTATAAAGTTAGAGTTACACTGCAAAAGGAAAGAATTTATCCCTTATTGTGATTAGAAAATGGTTTTGTTATATCTTAGTTCTTTGTGAAAGGAAAAATGGCAATTAATTATTTGTTACTACTTAGTTCCAAACTTTGATACAAAATAGTTGTCATTAAAAACAAGTCTTAGAAGCTGTTGACCTGTCATGGATACTTTTATGGATTGTTTATCTCCTTTAGATAAGTGTTTGGAGTGCTAATTTCCATAAACAATTCCGTAATAGAACTCTTGGTGGGGAGATGGAACTGGAAAAAGTAATAGTGATAATGTTAGCCATATACTCACATAAATCTACAGAAATGCACAGAAATGTACTTAAATCTCCATAGTCTTTCCCAATAAAACTAAATACGAGCACTGTGTGGTGATCTGTATAACTTAAAGGAATCTGCAACCAAATTTCTTTTTCTGTCTTCCTGCTTATAGAGTTAATGATATCCACTGGCTTGATTTTTAAAGAGGTTTAAGTTAGAAACCATGAGAAAGACGGGTCTGTTAAATTGTACATTTAATGTAGGACCATAAAAAGGTATCTTATCTGAACTTCTGAAAGACTATTGTTTGTTTGCACGATACAGTAATGCATAATATGTCATGTTGTTTTGACAGTCCAAATAAAACTAATTTGGAAAATATATCTCTTAACAGCTTTGTTTTCAGAAGATTTCTTTTTAACCATCATTATGTGAAAAACATTGAGCTGTTTAACAAATGAGTAATCTATATACAACTTTATAGTCCCCTTTTTCTTTATTAGTATTATAACATGTGCACATTCCACTGATCTCCCAAGTGTCTGTTTTTATAAAAATCCAATAATAGCAAGAAGTGTAAATGTAGTGGTCTGAGAGTTTAATTAAACACAGAGGCCACTTTACACATGATGCAAAAATTCTTCCAATTGACTGCTAAACTTTTGATCAGGTAAGGTTTGGGGATAATAGTGAATGCAGTTCAAAGCTAGGGACCTCAGGATGGGGGAAGGCATTGTTGAGGCTTAGATCTCTCTAGGGTGGCTGACCTGCCCCTAATACGATCAGGCAACATTGCACCAAAAGCCCTGTGGGGTGTGTGTAAATATGTTTTAAAATAACATATAGCTAGATGCCCTAAGCACATCCAATCTCGACTGATTTCGGAAGCTAAGCAGGGTCGGCCCTGGTTAGTACTTGGATGGGAGACCACCAGGGAATACCAGGTGTTGGTGGCGCCTGGAGTAGGAACTGGCAAACCACTCCAGTATTTCTGCCAAGAAAACTCCATGGGCATGGAGTCACGACGAGTCGGTCACGACTGTAACGATACAACACACACACACAGGAGGAGCAAAGTACTGTGTGGCCATCCAGATGCTGCTAGGTTATGATGGTTAGACTGATAGGAGTATATTTGAAAGGCTGCACTTTACCCATCCCAGCCTTCGAACTATTTTATTGGGGTTTTATATATTTACCCTTTTGCTAATCATTGTTACACAGCCATAAGTATGGTTGTAGATCGAGCAGAGACATCAAGTGTGTCGCCTTGTCCTATTACTTTTTCCACCTTTCAACCTGTGATGTCTTTTGAAGTGGACAGGGCCCTTGGTCACTGTCGTGCCACCACTTCCTCCCTGGATCTTTGCCCAGCCTGGCTTATCAAAGCAGCCAGGTCGGTGATTACCAAATGGGCCACTGCAATAATTAATGGGTCTCTCCAAGAAGACACTCACAAGGAGACACTCATAAGGCCCATTCAGAAGAAAATAAATGGACTGGCGGACCAAATTGACAACTACAGGCCCATCACTAATTTTCCATTTATGAGCAAGGTAGTGGAAAGGGTGGTGGCTGACCAGCTCCAGGGGCTTCTGGATGAGACTAACACCCTTGATCTGTTCCATTCGGGGTTCAGGCCACGCCGTAGTACAGAATCCACATTGGTCGTCCTGCATGACAGCCTCTGAGGGTGAATGACAAGGGCAAACCATCTTCTTTGGTCCTCCTCGATCTTTCAACGGCCTTTCGTACTGTCGACCATGGTATCCTTCTGGGGAGGCTCTCCCAGTTGGGGATTGGAGGCACTGCTTTGAGGTGGTTCCGCTCCTTCTTGGAGGATTGACTCCAGAGAGTTCAGCTGGGGGAGATGACCTCCACCCCTTGGTCCTTCAACTGTGAGGTGCCACAGGGGTCAGTCATTTACCCCATGCTTTTTAGCATCTATATGATGCAGCTGGGAGAGGTCGTCAGGAGGTATGGAGTTTCATGCCATAATTACACTGATGACACTCAGCTCTATATCTCTTTTTGTCCATCTGTAGTGGATGCCATTATGTCCCTTGAGTGCTGTCTGGATGCTGTTCTGGGATGGATGAGAGCAAACCAACTGAGGCTGAACCTGGGAAAGACGGAAGTCCTTCAGGTGGGAGCTCCCGCTGTTGGAGGATTGGGAAGCTCCCTCAGCTTTTTTTGGGGGGGGTGCGCAGTCTGGGTGTCCTTCTGGACCTAGTGCTCACAATGGAGGCCCAGGTGGCATCGGTTGTCTGGTTCACCCATTTTCAGCTACCGCGGATTGCTCAGCTGCATGCCTTCCTAGATCCAGGGGCCCTCACCACATTGGTCCATGCACTTGTAGTCTCAAGATTAGACTACTGAGGCGCTCTCTACATGGGGCTGTCTTTGAAGTTAATGCAGAGGCTTCAGCTAGTGCAGAATACAGTGGCCAGATTGATTACAGGTATAAAAAGAAACTAACATATTACTCCAACTATGGGCGCACTGCACTGGCTGCTGATCCAATTCTGCATTGACTCAAGGTTCTTATGTTGACATACAAACCCCTAAATGGTTTGGGCCATCATTATCTGTCAGAACAGCTCCTGCCACTGCCCATAACTCTCGCTACTCTCAAGCGGGCCACTTGAAGGTGCTGACCCCAAAGGAAGCTTGGAAAACTGCTACTAGGAACAGAGCTTTCTCAGTGGGCACACCTTGGCTGTGGAACCAGTTGCCTCCTGAGATTGATTTGGCTCCCAAGTTAGAAGTTCTTTAAAAATAGCTTAAAACTTGGCTGTATATAGACACGCTTTCCCTGACCACTGTTTGTCATCTCGCCCATCTCGCTGATCTGGTTTATATTTTAATCCACCTGTTTGTTTTTATTTATATTTGTTTTATTAGTTTTGCTTTGATGTCAGATTTAATTATGTTTGATTGGTTAGTTTTTATTTCAGTCTATACATTGTACAGTATATTGTTTAATTTTATTATTTATTGTATTGTCCATGTCTTAACTTTTGTAAACCACCCAGAGTGACTGTTGGCCAGATGGTGTGGTATAAAAATCAAATAAATAAATAAAATACAGGTAAATAAATAAATTGTGATCTTCAGTTTAACAATACTGAAGATAATATTAAGTATTCATTATTCAGCCACTAAAATCAGCAGATGTAAAGAATGTAATTGCAGGTTGGTGAAATTTATTAATTGCATGACCAGAGGTCTTAAGTCTTAGTTGCCTGCCTTAAAAAGAGTTCTTGAGTCCCTGTTCAAAGTAGCACTTGTGGTTAGGTTTTCTGTGTATTGTGTGTTTGAGTGTGAGTTTAAACTGGAGTTGTTTGTATTGAATGGTTATAGAGCTTCCGTATGCTAATGAAGAACCTCAGTGAAAAAAATTTTGACACAACAATCAGGGCAACAATTTAGTATACTGATTCTGCAAGCTACAGATCATTGCAAATCTCCTACTTGGCTGGCACATTCTAATTGTGGACTTTCGGCCTTCGAGCCAGCAAGAGGGTTTCATCACACTTCTGCCCACCTGGCTAGATGTCAACAAAGTGACATGTTTGGATGCTGCATCAAGAAGTCTTGAGTGTGTCCCTTCCATAAGGCAGTATGGCTCATACACATTTGAAAGGATATACTTATTCCAGCAGCTTCCCTTGGCCATTCAGGATTGAAATTGTCCTGTTCCACCCCAACAGCTTGTCTGCATCTGTAGCACGCCACAGTGACCTGGCAAAACTACACCAACTTTAAAATGCGAAGTAACAACCTAGAAGAAATGGGTGCATTGCTGCTCACTACAGTGGAAAGTAGAGATTTTAACATTTTAAAGCCACTAGACTGGGAATGGAGTTAGGGATGCAACACTCAGATCAACAAATCAGAGAAGGTGTATGTAACAACTCAGATTTAAAACACACACACACCCAACTTCTCCCCTTAGATTTCTTCTGTGCAGAGTTGGCAAACCTTCCTTCTGAAGAGATTGGTATGAATTGGCAGGATTCGAGCATGACAGGTCCATGTTTGTTGGCATGCTTTTACCTCCAGCTGCTGTGTTAGTAATGCCTGCTGTTCCTTCTGAATTGTATGATGCTACAGCTTAAAAATATATCTCCAGAGGCATCTGTTTTGAACACAGCTCAGGTTCAATTTACATCTCAACATGACTTTGATGAGCTGGTGTGGCTATTTACATACTCATTAAGTTTATAGTCCATCTTTCCTCCAAGAAATTCACAGCACTGTCTCCTGCTGAAACCAACACACACACCGTAATTCCTTTGGGTAGTGGGCAGCATATAAGCTACATAAATAAATAAAACTCTTGTGAAGCCGGTTAGGGTGAGATGTTGGACATGGAACTCTGGCTTATCAAGTATAAGTAACACGTTGGGTTACTGTATGTGTTCTTGCCATCTCTGGTATAGCTGGGATTCTAAAGAAAAAGAGAGCTTTACAGCCTGGGAGTAGCCATTCCAGAAACAAGGTTTGAGCAACACAGCAAAAGTTTTAATCTGTGGTTTGCATTTACTACTCATTCAACCTACAGGAATGGTGGGATAGCACCTATTAGCACGCTCCTTTTCCTTTTCCTTTATTTGCTGGATCATATCCAATTTTTGTAAATAAGAAAACATTTCAAGTATTTTCTTTGCTTATTTATTGCATTCAACTTTCTCCTCATAGGGGACCCAAGGTGGCACACACAAGATAAAATGGATTTCAGAAACACGATATACAATTTATTGAATTAAGTAAATGGGGGGGGGGTGAAAAGAAGGGACAACCTATCTACAAAACCTTTGTCAAAGGGAAATAAAAAAATTCCCCTAGATGATGCATTGCTTTTCTCCTGTGTTAGGCAAGATCTCATGTCCTTTGATGTAACAGCTAGCCATTTAGGGAGCGTGGTCATCAAATGAATAAAAGATATTTTGTTAGTCTCATACTTTCTGAACTGTTGAGTAGAATGCTGTTCCCACCAAGTTTTTGTAACACAGCAGTCACATCCTCTAGTATGAGAGCCCCCTCTCTTGCATACCAGCCTCCAAAACCAGTAATGAAGTCATTAAAAATATTCAAAGCAAAAATGTGAAGCATGTAGAGCCAGCTGGAACAGAATGATCAGAACAAATGTATTTTTGAATTTGCCTGAAGATTGAGTGGTCTCTCTCTCTCTCTCTCTCTCTCTCTCTCTCAATAGTATTGGGAGAGGACATTCCAAAGATATCTGGCCTGTTGACCAAAAGGCCTTATCTCCTCCTGTCTTATCAGTACAGCGGTACCCCAACTTACGAGCAGCTCGACTTAAGAGCAATTCTACTTAAGAGCGGAAAACTGTTGGTGTTTTAACTGCCACCTTACAAATTTTAGATATGGTCTGCTCGACTTAGGTAAAGGTAAAGGTTCCCCCCGCATATGCATGCTAGTCGTGTCCGACGTTAGGGGCGGTGCTCATCTCCGTATTCAACCCGGAAGAGCCAGTGCTGTGCAAGTCCATGGCCATGTGGCCGGCATGGCTGCAAGGAAACACTGTTTTACCTTCCCGCTTTTTACGGCGGTACCTATTTATCGACTTGCATTTGCATGCTTTCGAACTGCTAGGTTGGCAGGAGGAGCTGGGGTTATCAGCGGGAGTTCGCTCCGCTGTGTGGCACCCGGGATTCGAACCGCTGAGCTGCCGACTTTGCAGTCTACAGTTTCAGTGCCTTAGTCCACTGAGCCACCACGCCCCCTCTGCTCAACTTACAAATATATATATATATTTAATTTTTAACCTATTTTTTCAATGTGTTAGATAGGTACCCCGACTTAAGAGTAGTTCGACTTAAGAGCATGCATTCGGAATGGATTAAATTCGTAAGTTGAGGTACCACTGTATTACACATCTTATTCAGTCAGTGATTAGGTTCTTTGAAGTTGTTGGGGTGGGGATCTGGGTAGGTCATTTACTCTGGGCTGATTTATGCATGAGGGTGCACACCCTGTTATATCAACATTGCTTAGGAACATCTATCCATGCTTAAGTTCTATTGAAATGTCCCATTAGGCTTGATGTTAAGTTAGTCTGATTAACATTATTTAAGCAGGTGATTGTCACTGGCATTCTATGGCACCAGCAGCTCAACCTGCTGTTACTTTCAATTCTCATTTTTTTCAGTTCAGATTACTGACTACCTTTTGGATCCTATGAATGCTGAAGGGGATTTGAAGGTTCTGTTGTTTCTCCATTCTGGAGGTGTAGTGGTGGCTCACTCCACGCTAGAATCACAAACATGCTCAATTCAGTTTGTTGTTAAAGACAGGGCATGTACTTATTCTGCAGCTATTTGTTGGGACCATTTATGTCCAGTCTGTTAATACCCACTGCCGGGGCAGCTTGAAACTGGTAACTCTGGCTTTTTTTTTTTCATTAGTCAACTCTTTTAAACAAATGACTGCCTGCCCCTCAACTTCAGTTGTCAGCAAAATGGTCAAAAGCAAATACTAGCTGCCAAAATGTAAAATTTTTGCTAAAAATGCCATCTGCTGAGTGACCCATCAGTAAGACTGTAAATTGCTGAAAACCCTTTTTGAAGAGTCAAGTAGTCACAAGTAAAGCCTAAGATGATGAGACATATTCAGGTTATGTGGGATGCATGTAAAAATGTAAAAAATAAGATACATTCCCTTTCTCGAGACAAGTATTTTGTATCTTGCTGTAATAGATAATACGAAACATGGACTGCTTTAAGCCGAATGAGAAAATCCCCAAGTTTCTAATCCTTTGGACGATAGGAGCAGCTCTCCCAGGACTTTAGGAAAAATGTTTTGGACTGTAGTGTTGTTATAGGAGCTCACATGGTATCTAATGGGCTGCCCATCTGAGCATGTACCATTTTCACCAAGTGTTTTTACTGGAAGTACTCGAAAGCTGCCATCTATCTGCCCCATGAGGTGCTACACCATCAGGAAAACCAGGGGTGTGTGGCGGCAGCTTGTGGGCTTGTTCATAACCCCAGCTTATTCTCCAGCCACACTTTTCAGGGCACCCCAAAAGCAGAGTGGCTGGAGAATAAACTGGAGCTACAAAGGAGCCCACAAACCGCTGCCTCCCCTTTGCCTGGCTCTCTTCACAGTGCTGCTTTGAGCCCACCGAGGTGGCTCCATGCAGAGAGCCGGATGCCCAGAGTGGTGTGGCTGGAGAGTAAACGGGGGCTACAAAGGAACTCACAAACCACTGCCTCCCCTTTGCCCAGCTCTCTGAAGATCCGTTTCAGCCGCCTCAAAATGGCTCCATTCAGAGCTGGGTGAAGGGGGCAGCAGTTTGTGGGCTCCTTCGTAGCCCCCGTTTACTCTCCATCCACACCACGTTTGGGATGCCCAGAGCGGCGTGTCTGGACAGTAAACTGGGGCTATGAAGGAACCCACAAACCTCTGCCTCCCCTTCGCCCGGTTCTCTTCACAGAGCCATTTCGGCAGGCTTGAAACAGCACCACAAAGAGAGCCAGGCGAAGGGGAGGCAGAGGTTTGAGGGTTCCTTTGTAACCCGCTTACACTCCAGCCATGCCACTCTGGACATCCCAAAAACAGTGTGGCTGGAGAGTAAACTAAGCTGCTGCCTCCCCTTTGCCCGGCTCTCTGCACAGAGCACACTGGTGTGCTCCGAGTGGAGGGGGAAGTGCCATGGCTGTGAGGGGACGATGTCGGGTGCCCACAGAAAGGGCTCCATGTGCCACCTTTGGCACCTGTGCCATAGATTCGCCAACACTGATCTAGTCTGATTAAAATGGCTCGATACTGCAGTTAAACTCTTCTGCAAAGTGTGAAACATGAAATATGTCTTAGAATCTGTTTTCCCAGTACAGTGTAATACAGTACTTGTTTCAACTACACACTTTTCCAATAGGTTATTTTGAATTAGATTTTTTTCACCCTCATTACTTGGATATCAATGGCATTGTTAGAACAGGGCTAGTGTAAAAATCATTTAATTATCACTAAAACTGAATAGTTACTTCTGAGGTTTTTCATATTTCCCTTCACAAAATTGTAGAGCTGAAGACACCCCAAGGGACTCTGAGCCCAACTCCCTGCAGAATGGAAATCACTGTAAACACAGTGCTGACAGGTGGCTGTGTAACCTTCGCTTGAAACCTCCCAGTGAAGGAGAACCTACCACTTCCCAAAGCAGTCTGTTTCACTGTCAAGCTGTTCTTATTGTCAGGAAATTCTTCATAAAGTTTAGTCAAGGCTGCCTTTCTTATAATTTAATGTGTTACCTTAAAACGTATCCTCCAGCGCAGGGTAGTGGTGGGAACCTTACTCCATCTCATTTCAAAAACCAACTCTTATCAGACAATGCATACTAACTCAAACTACTGAAATGTAGTGAAGACTCAAAAGGTATTTCCCTTTATCATACCAGTATTAATTTTGGACTCAACAGAAAAAAGGGAGACATTTAGTTAGAGATAAATTTTATTTTATGCAATAGGTTTCTATTTTCCAATCTCCTCTCGTACGCTAACCTTACTAGATTGAATGTTTTTTTAAAAAAAAACAATTATGAGGTCAACTGGGGCTGTTGCTGAGTATGTAACCATGATATAGGTCAGGGTATCACAGACAGTAACAGTTATCCTTGTTTATTTAACTCAAGCTGTCATTTACCATTGAATTCCAAACACTGTCAACTCGCAGAGCTGAAGTTGATGCAAGGGTTTTATTTTGCCTTGAGTATATGGGCTTTGAAGCAGCATAAGAGAAACACACAACATGCAGGTTGGCAGGGGAGCAATTTGTGCATGAAATTTCATTCATACACTATACTCTTTTAAGTTCCATCATGACAGTCACGTGAAGAAAATCCCATGCCTGACATATGTTCCCACATAAAATCCTGCAGCTGCAAACACAGATTCTTATGGAGTAAACAGATTAAACAAAACTGCCTTGTTTGCCAGTGTTCAACTGAATGTACAGGTATATATTTATGCAAAATAACTTTTTCAACACATTGGTAATTCATTTGTACATGCAGTAGGACCCTGGTATCCACTGGGGATTGGTTCCAGGCCTTCCCTGTACGAAACAAAAACTGTGGATAAAAGAGAATGCTCCAAAAACCTCAAAACTGCTGTTTTGCAGCAGTAGCTTGCTTTAAGGCTGCTGTTTGTGACAGTAGCTTGCTTTAGGGCTGCTGTTTGTGACAGAAGCTTGCTTTACAGCTGCTTTTGTGACAGTTGCTTGCTTTGTGGCTGCTGTATTTATTTAATTTTTTTCCTCTGGCAACTGTGGATAACTGCATCAGTGGATACTGGGGTCCTACTGTACTAACCACTGCTGAATTTAAAGACCATGGAGGGGTATGTCTTGATCAGGTTTTTTTGGGGGTGGGACTCTAACATCCTTGAAAAATTAAAGATGCAGTATCAAATATAACGCTAGAAGGTATGTATACACAGAATTATCTTTACCATTGTTTATCAGAATTTACAGTGTTGCAATTTCAGTTCAGCTTCTAAAAAAATTGGCACTAGACCTATCTCAGGAAACTTGTGCTAAAATTTTAAACCCCTGGTAAAATGCATTTTGGAGTAGTAATTAAAGGGTCAAGAAACTTTGCAAACAATAGTTTAGAAGACAACAGATGCAACTAATTTCTGTTTATCCCCAAATCTTGTTCCTAATCAAACCATCAAATCAGTTTAGCAACTAGGCAAAGGGCCTCACTTTCTTTATACCAAAAAATTGCTTCATCACATTACTGTTCACCAATGCTGCCTCTTATTTTCCACCATCACTGAGTAGAAACTCCACCCTCCACGTGCAAATTTCTGGTCATGCCAGAACCAAATGAGTGGCCATACTAACAGTACCAATATAGCATCACATACCTGCACAGCTTACAGGGATCGTTGCTGATAACATATTATATAGAACAAAGGAATATGCTTTTAATGCAAGAAAGACAAACCCACTGATGTAGGAGTAAAGAAGTAAGCCTGCATATGTTGTAAACTATCCCATTAAACAATGAAAGCATAAAAGATAAAAACTCAAGACAGGAACTTCATGCTTTGAACACATACATGGATTACTAGAGATTTCCATTTTAAACATCATAAAAATGAATGACACTGGATTCTACTAATTAATACAATTATGGCGTTCCATACCATCTGTACTCCTCAATTATGTATGTCATTCATTAACTATGCAATCCTATATATGTTTATTTAGAAGTCCCTTCATTTTCAGTAGAGGTCACTCTCTCATGTGTGAGAGACTGCCTCTTCAGTGTAGCAAGTGTATCTACAGTTTCCTGGCTTTACTGTGCTGTCTGATGCAGGAGTACAACCCAAAAATTTAAACAGTGCTTCTGCACTGGTGAAACAATTTTATCTAGCACACAGAAATTTAAACTGTAAATGCCTCTTGGACCAAAGTAAATAAAACTAGATTACAACATGAACACAAAACCTCTTTTTCGTTCAAAAACATAATGGTATTACAGTATTTTAATAAAGTGGGATGCGTCTTCATGAAGATAACACACCAGGTATGTGTCATAACTTGTTTATTATATGGTACATAAAGAAGTGTGCAGGAAAGTACTGAAGGACTGTTCTAAGAGCACAAGACAAAAATAACTCAAAATAGGTGTGTTGATTGCTGGTGGGAATGAACACAAGTCTGCAAAGGAAGGACACACAAGCTTATTTAAATGACAGCCATGCATATTCTCTTGCTGTTCTTGTCTTGTGTGTGGTATCTGTTTTGCTTTACAGGCACTTACTTCTGGTGAACCCCACTCCTCAGGTAACCCATCCGAGTTGCACCCCCAACGGCTGATGTCAGGGGAAAAAAACATGCCTCTCCCAAATGTACAGTACCTGAAAAAGCACTTCCTCTGCCCATTGAGGGAATGCTTTGGATCCCAGTCAGTGTGTTGTAATAAGTCAAACCAAAACCATTTCTATGACTGTGGAAAACGGAACATAAGGAACCTCTCTCTGCTCGCCATCCAAATATATATTAACACATCTACATTTTTTAAAATAGCCGCTCTCGGGTGTGTATTTGAAGTATTACATGCTGCCTTTCTTTTCAAAGTGGTTAATGACAAATAAGCAATGCAATAACCATAAAATCATGTTATGGAACCACCATCTCAGCTCCATTCAGACACAAAACAAATCTGCAAGTGCCTCCTTAAAAATAATAATCCAGTTTTCACTTCCATCCGCCTTCTCTAATACAGATGTAAAGATCTTGTAGTCTTCAGGTAGAGGGTTCGAAAGCTGAGGTCCAAGCATTATAAAATAGCCCATCTGTAATTGACAAAGGACTGGAGCCATGGCCAGCAACAGTAGCCCATTCTTAACTGGCCTGTGGTATCATATTGGGAAGCAGTCCTCCCAAAGGAAATCTTTTTCAATATGTAGGCTGGAGATGATGAAAGCTGTTAAACACATCTGTAGGCTGGGGGAGGTGGTTTTATTATTTATTTATTTATCTATTTGTTATATTTTTATACTCCCCATCTTCCGAAGTGGATCTCTGGGCGGTTTACAGTTAAAACAAACCCGAAGATACAATTTAAAAAAAAAAGAGCAGAAAGCAAAATTACTAATAAGATTAGGAGGGACGAAACCCTTCACAGGAGTTGACGAGGCAAAATATGAAAGGGGGAAAAAAAGAAATTAAGTAAAAAGGTTGCCATATGCCTCTCTAAAAAGGTGAGTTTTCAAGGCCTTTTAAAAGGCGTTTTATGGTATAGAAAACTAAAGCCATGTAGGGCTTCAACATTTAAAAAAACAACAGCTTATTGATTTAAGCCTAGTAAATAAACAGATAACCTGCATATTTGCATCAGCATAAGTCAGTGATTAATTAAATCATCCAAACTTTTTTTTAAAAAAAATGAAACCATGATTTAAATCAATACACACTGCTACTTCCATAAGATGTATCTTGAATTGTGCTAGCATCTCTGGCATTGGGGGGGTAGTTCTTTTGCTAGCCGTTATTACATGCTCCTGCTGATGGGAAACTGTTTCAGGGTGGATGTTGTTCATATATAGAATATAAGGCAGGGCCATTAAACAGCTCTTTGATTTTTAAAAAAAGGGGGGTGCACTTGTGGAATTATTATTTAATTTATTATTTTAGAGTATTTTTACCCCACCTTTCTCCTTGGAAAAGGACGCCACATACTGCGTCTTGAACTGCCTCTAACAGTGCAGAATTCATCTCTCTCATACACACAAATACACCATTTCCCACATTCATATATGGCTGTGAGGCATCTGCTAAAGTGAATCTGAAAGACAGAACTCGACTTTTAAGTGATAGCTTTGGCATCATCCACAAAAAAATAAATCAAGTTTAAGACTTGTAAAGCTGCAAAGCTCCTATTCAGAAAAAGCCTGGAAACAGCCACACATATGGTGCAGCCCAAAATACTAAGTATTTTAATATACTTAGTTTCTGTGTCATGTACTGCAGAAGGGCAACTGTAAAGTTGTGCAAATGCCTTTCAGGATACAACCACACAAATTGCGTGCCAGGAAGCTACTTTCTCTTTGGTTCCAACAACTAGTAGTGATCTATGGTCAAAGCAAGATTCTCCGACTGCTCAGATCATGGCCTGCTGCTCCTTCCAAACCCTCATGATATACAAGGAGGGTAGGGTAGAAATATGAACAAACTCAGCTGAGTCTCCTGATAACAGGAGAGGGCACAGGAAGGCAAGTTTTCTGGAGCAAAGAAAGGTATGCCTTGAAGATTGGGGGTGGGTGGGTTACTCTTTGAGATTGCCAAGGTTCTCATAGTTACATCTTTTGTACAAGCTCATATTTATAGACTCAGAGAAGCCTTTTACCTTTCAGGAGTACTTGCTGGTTCTGGCAACTATCAACTTCTAGTCCCATCATATCTAAATATTTCCTGCCCTATGGCCTTAATTTACCAACTCAGGTTGGACTACGTGCCTTTCCCCCAATCTGCCTAACATAGGGCCTTTTCACACGACCCCTAAGATCCGCTGGCCACTTAAATTCGGACCAGAGATCTTGGGGGTTTGTTGCTCTTCCTACGTCCCCACCCCTCCACACTTCCTTGCTCCTATCTGCGTGAGGGGAGGGAGAAAAAAAAGAGAGGGAAAAATGCAGGCTCACCTCCAAAGCCGCCCGGAGCCCCGTCGTTGTCCTGATTCCTTCTCTTAAAGGGGCGGGAGGCAAAAACAACAACAAACAGAAGCGAGGAGAGCCGGGCACTCTAGGTTATATCCGGATCTGGGGATTTTCACCCTCTGAGAGCAGGTACATGAAAAGTGTGCTGGGACGCGCTTAGGTGGGTGTGGTCGCACTTAATTTTCTGCAAACTCCGGAGCTGGTGGGGAAACAATTGTAAGCTCCGGAGCTGGGAGCCATTTGCGGCGGAGTTTAGGGGTCGTGTACAAATACCCATAGTCGTAAAATATGCTGCTACTGGGGCTTTGGGGTTTTTTGGGGGTGTGGAACAAACTGGAAATCCCCTTTTTAAACAAGTAAGCAATTTTTTTAAAGTGACGTTCACAGCCTGCTACTTAAATTTAGCAATAAATAAATCGCAGAAAGTCTCTTCTACAAGAAGCACTTGTTGTTGCTATTATTATTAACCACACAGCTAACTACGCTGGATTTTGTAATACAAATCACTAGTTATTGTTGTTCTTTATTTTATTATTATTATTATTATTATTATTATTATTATTATTATTATTATTATTATTATTATTATTATTATTATTATTATTATTATTATTATTATTAATCCCCCCCCAAATGTTTGGCTGTGTGATGCCCAGGGGACTCAGTGGGGGAAAGCATGACTTGGAAGCCCCTCCTCCAATAGTTATCCACCCTACACTTCCTCTATAGTGATGGGGATACCAGGTTTTCTGGAAAGAGGAAAAATGCAAACATGCCTATAAGGGCAAAGAGGCATCTGGACAGGGCAAAAAGAGAAAGAGCAAAAGGAAACTGCATTCTTCTCTTTGAACAGAAGACTTTTGAAATTCTACCAACAATTCCATATAGAATATTGCTGCTATCCAGTTAAGTGAGAAATTATCAACCCCTCTCCCTCTTATTTTCATCCCCTTCCCATCCATCCCTTCCAATTCTTCATTTGCAGAAATAGGCCTCTTGGGTATAAGTATTGCCTCCCACTAGGGATTGTCCAAAATACAAAAGAAAACATGGACACAATGCTCTCTCCTGACTTCTTCTGAGGTATGAAGTTATAAAGTGGGAAAGAGATGGAATAATAAATCAAAGGCCATGCAAGTGGGAAGGAGAAGACAGCTCTATCCAACACTTGATCCATTCCCTGACAAGACACCAAGCAAAGAGGTGGCAACAAGTTGCATAAGTACACAGGAACAGCAGGTGCTGGTGTGTAAATCTAGCAATAGGAAATATACAGAACTTTTAAATTTTAAAAGTGGCTTGCTATCTGTGTTTTATTTCAGTCATACAGTGACTTTCTCAAGGAGGAAACAGAGAACTAAGCTTGCTGCTTCATCTGACCCAGGACTGAGGTCAAGACAGGAACCCCACTCTTTTAGATCCCTTCTCGATGTCCCATTGAAGGTACATGCTAGCTTGGCCTCCTTTGGAAATTTCAACAACCACAGACACTGAAAAGATTGTGTCTAGGGATTACCTGCTGGAGTGACACTCTGGCCCTGTTACTCTTTGAGAACCTTAGTGTAGAAAGTTCACATTTTTTTAAAAAAAAAAGGCAGAATAAATGGAGGGAAACAAAAATCAATACAAGGTGTTTTCACAGAGAGAGCTGTCTAGGCAAATGAGTTTTGCAGCTTTAAAGCTTAATATACAGCTTTGAAACGTGCAAACAGTAAATGAAGTCAAATAAAAGAAGCTGTAACCCCTCACCAGATGCAAAGCTGATATATTCAGCATTGGACCCAGCATCAAGATTTCCCTCTCCTTACCCAGTTTCATTCAAATGTGAAACAGTACACCATTTTATTGTGTTCAGCAGAATATTTCAGTAACTGGGCCATCTAAGTTTATGCTTGAGTCTCTCCTTTGCTCTTCATGTTTGATCCCGTCGGGTTTTTATCCTTACCTACTTTGTCCTGTAGATTTTCCAATATATTAGTGGAACTGTTTTTACTGTCACAGGAATCTTTTTCTACCGCTTCAGACGTTTTGCAGTCTTGGCTAAGATGTTCATCATTTTTGCCTTTAAGTTTTTTGAAATAAGAAATATTCTCTTTCTGGTTCAATGGGCTAACAGGTTCTTCCAGTTTGGCATCGGTACATTCAGCCTCGCTGTTCTTTTTTTCGCCGTTGCTCTGCTTAGCCGTCGCTGGGCTGGTGGTGCACATCCTGCTCTGATAACAATCTTGTTCTGCTCTTTTCCCTTCCGATGTTTTACCGCTTGAGTTACAAACATTCTTGCAGTCCCTTGCCTTTTTATGTTTAGAAGCAGAGCTGGTGCGGAGATAGGCGGATGATGCCAACTTCTTATTTGACTTGCTTCCCTCTGACTTTTGTTTCCTTGGTGGTCCCCATATGAAGTGGTCAGAGGGCGTATAGTGCTGCTGAGCAAACCTCAGGAGCTTCCTCCTCTCTCTTCGGTCTCTAATGGTGTACACAAAGTATTCCAAAGCGCTCTGCTTAATGTTGGGGATGGTGTCTTCCACAAGAGCCTCGTGGAGAATAAATTTTACCAGATGAGGTTTGAAACTCTCGTATCCAAGTTCACCGAGACTCTTCAGAATACGGGTGATTCTCAAGTAGTTATGCTGTGACCTGGAAAAGAAAATAAACTGAATCCAGCATGACAGGGAACAGAAAGAGGAAAGACATTTCTGTCACTAAGGTGGTGGTAGGGTGTCACCTTGAAAAAAGGGTGACCATCACTCCAGTGTTGAACATTGAAGGCAGGCATGTCCAAAGTCAGGCCCGGGGGCCAAATGTGGGCCACGTACAAATTTCAAGTGGCCCGCGGCCTCTTCTCCCCACTGGCTCAGCCTGTCATGCATCCCCTCTAACTGGCCCTTCCCCATATTGGATGGAGGCATCAGCCAGCAGTTTTATGTTTTGCCTGCCCTCCCTGCCTCTGTCCACCACCACCCAGCCACCTTCCCAGCCTACCCGCCCCGGCTCCATTGCTGCAGCATCCTCCCTTCCTCCTTGCATGTTATAGAGACTTGTCCAAAGTCTGGCCCGGGGTGGGGTGGGGGGAAATGTGGCTGAATGGTCGGCCCCCACACATTTTCACCGCACCAAATCTGGCCCTCCTTGCAAAAAGTTTGGACACCCCTGATTTAGGGACAATTGAAATGGAAAGGCTGTGGATGAATAAATCCCCATAACAGCTAAGATGCAACAACCCTTTCATGCTACCAATTCATTGAGATAAACCTGCTGTCACAGCCTGATTCACAGCTCTTAGCCCAAAAGAGACCATGCTGAATGCGATGAAAATATATCACTGAAACAAATAAAAGACATCTGGACTGCATCAACGCTGTCACATTTTCTCACCGGCTCGAGTTCTTTCTCTTCAAACACATTGGCAAATTTTCGCATTGAAGGAAGCAAAGGACTGAGCCTAGACTTAATAATACTAAGAGCAGGCATGCTGAAATCAGTGGGACGGAACTAGGTCATGGATAACAATACCCCAGTGCTTCCAAAAAGCCTTTAAGTACAATCAAGTCTGGATCCATCCCTCAATTGTTCAGTATGTGAGTAAGTACTGCGGGATGAAACTATTCTCACCTGCTTACTTCCCCAGTTTTGAAAAGCAAGGAACACTGCTGGGTGCTCTGTATCTAAAACCATCCCCTTCTCCAATTAATGCCAGTTCCTTACCCTCTGTAGAACCATTTTTTATTTCTTAGCAGCAGTCAGTCATTCAGGGAGGGAGGGAGGGAGGGAGGGAATGAAGAACCACTGATCATAGCATGATAATATAGAGTCAGTTTTATTGGCAGCTAAACATATTCAATTTTTGGTAGCAGCCCTGTAGCTCTCATAATGGATACTAACATTGTTGAGATCAGGTATATGGCACTATTTTAATTAAGTTCTAAATAAAGTGCTTTTTGTGTTTTATAAGATTGGGAATAACAAAGTACTGGCCACATAAGTGAAAGGGGAAAATGCATATGCAAATCACTCATAGTTTTACAACTACAGTACATTTCTCTTTTCTTCCTCTATAGTTTTAGCTTGAAGCAAACAAACATGAAACACAATCCCATCCCACAAGAAACAAGATACCACCGTTTCCCTCGCCATGCCTATTTTATCTTTGAGATCACAGGGCATGACAGTATGCATGGAAAATTTCAACAGGACACCCACGCACAGAACCATAACTTTCAATAAAAAGTGCAATAAAGGCCCAACTGCACACTTTGGGGCTACACATGATGGATTTTAAATGCAAATACAGCCTGTCCAAGCATATACATCCCGTCCAAGCATAAGGCCCATCCACTGACAACTAGAGGGTGTTGGAAATGAGGATGTTGTTAATCACATGTGGGGATATTCTCAGATAGAGGAACGACTCAGCTTAGCCTCTGACAGATATCTATTGAAAGACGATACTCACTCATTCAAGTGCTGGAATCTTTCTTGCCAGTTAGAAGCTCGTGCTACATTTCCATTTTTATCTGTTAATTTAATTCCAAAAAACTCTAACATCATTTTATAAGCCAACAGGAATCTTCTAATTGCTTCCTTGGTTTTTTTAAATTCCTGTAAATATAGATTTAGAATAAGACAAAAGGAACAATTACATTACAAAACTTATATATATATATATATTAGTCTGCCCAAACCTTGTAATACCCAGATGTGCTGGACTATAATTCCCATTCTCCTCAGCTGGCATGGACAGTGGCCATGTTGGCTGGAGTTTCTCAAGGCAGCATGTTAAGTAATGTTACATCAAATTGTAAGGTTATATTGGAACCCCATGCTTTACCTCAATTTCATATGTTGTTAATTCCTTTGCATAGAAATTCAAGCCTTGTTCTCTGAGTGGGAAAAGCCTGCATTAAAAACAAACACACACATTTGCTAATAATGAAGAAAGATTAGCTAGATTTATTAAAAAAGTATGGACAAAGTAAAAAGTTACCAACCACTGTATGTAAGTGTGATTGTGCTCCAGTTTTTCATAGTCTCCTTTCCATTTATTTAGGACTTCTTCAATATAAACACCTATAAAGATATATGCACATACCATCCTTTATGACAAATATCTTTCAAACAGACAGAATGAAATAAACCTAGATGCATCATTGGCATTAAAATGAAGCACCCTCCACACAGCCTAGCAAACAGAAAAACCTATGCCCAGTGATGTTTTCATGAAGTTAATAAAGTGCCATGTATGTCCATGGTTTCATGGTCATCTGCAGAGAGTGCCCTGGCAAGGAAGAGATGAGGAGCCTGAAACTTCTCTGTGAAGTTGTATTTAAAACAAACAAACAAACAAACAAAAACCCTAAAACTAAAACTACCCTAATTCTAGCTGGGAGTTCTTGCTGAACGCCTGTAGCTATGAAGTGAAAAAAAAATCTGAAAATCCCATGCCTACCCACACTTACTTAAAAGATAACACACAAGAAAAACAAGGCAGCCCCTTATCCTTGTGTGTGTGTGTGTTGTGTCATTACAGTCATGGCTGACTCTTCGTGACTCCATGCCCATGGAGTTTTCTTGGCAGGAATACTGGAGTGGCTTGCCAGTTCCTACTCCAGGCGCCTACAGCATCTGGTATTCCCTGGTGGTCTCCCATCCAAGTATTAACCAGGGCCGACCCTGTTTAGCTTCCGAAATCAGGCGAGATCAGATGTGCTTAGGGCATCTAGGCAGCTGCCCCTTATCCTTAGCAGGTCCTATAGCACAGTTGTTAGACTGGAGCACTGCAATCAAGCCTCTGCTCATAATCTGAGCATGTTTCTGATGGATTCAGATAACTGGTTCACAGCTGACTCTGCCTTCCATTCTTCCATAGTCTGGGATTGCTGGAGGGCCAAGGTGTTGTTTGCATAACCATTATTGTAAACCACCCAGATAGTGCTCCATGCACATGGGGTGGTATATACTGCAAGTTGAAAGAATATAAATAAATAAATAAATAAATAAATAAATAAATAAATAAATAAATAAATAAATAAATAAATAACCCTTCCTCTGTGCCTAAAGAAACATTCACCCAGGGTGAATCCAAAGGTACACAAAGGTGCCCCACAACGTTTCACAACTCTTTAAAGTTATTTGGAAAACCATGAAAGTTGTTCTTCCTTTCCACACATCTGAACCTCAGAGAAGAAGGGATGAAGTCTAGTTAGATTTCTCAGTGGTTGAGAGAAGATACAACCTCATAGCTCAATTATGCTGAATTCACCCCCTTTACAAGAGGAGTAACAAGACTGTCAGACTTGACAAAAGCACAGTTCCAAATTCATGAAGCCTGGGTCCCCAAATCTTAGCAACAGGCAGACTGTAGGGAGACTATCATGATGCACCTGGAAGATAATTGTTTTAGTGTCTGCTAAATAATTCTAATTAATTTTAATAGGATTGAGTATTTAAAGCCTGCAGCACCCTTTTTAAGCACTATGTAGCTAATTGTAATGAGCACACACATTTGTACATAACCACCTGTGCGTAAGGTGTTGGGGTTTTTTTTTTCATTAGAAATTAAGAAATTGGTCATGCTATACACTACTTACCATCAGGTTTAAAGGGGATTTTATTCTTGTAAAAGCGGAGGTTGCACAAATCATTCTGATATCTCAGATCTTTAAAGTTCTGCTGAGCGCAGGTGAAGAAAAATATAAAACACAATCAGTTAAGCAAGTCTTAAGAGGAAGGCTAGAGTTTAAATAATATTGGTATGCTTACAATAAAATGCTTTATACTGACAAAAAAATGCATCCTAAACTACAATGTAAAAGCACGGCAGATACTGTATAGCAAATGTTTCCTGCAACTTATCCATGCTCTTTGTACCAAGAGAGGCTAGCAGAAGGAAATGCTACCCTGCTTGCTTGAAGAGTAGTGCACCAGAGCTACCACTTGTTTTATATTAAATCAAGTATTACAGTCGTCCCCTACCATTTCGCGTTTCACAGTAGTGTATATGAAACAAAGGGCTCCTGGGGCAAGCTGCATGGGGCCATTTGAGGCCTCCTGCACTTACCCCAGGCCTGGTGCTGCCCCAAACAGGCCTCTGTCGGGTTTCCTGGGCCTGTCGGAGGCCCCAGAAGTGGTTTCCAGCAAACTGGAAGTGCCTTCCAGATTGCCCAAAACCACTTCTGGGGCCTCTGACAGGCCTGGGAAGCCCGTCAGAGGCCCATTCAGGGCAACACCAGGCCTCTGGTAAGTGTAGGAGGCCCAGATAGCCCCTCCCCCCAAGTCCCAACCCAACCCAGCATCTGCGTATCGTTTTCCATTATCATGGGTCAGGTCAGGTGCCTATCCACTGCAATAGGTAGGGGGAATTACTGTAGCTTGCTTCATATTAAACATAACATGCTGGTTAATATATTATATTATTTGCTTAGGTAAAGGTAAATGTTCCCCCCACACTCGCGTGCTAGTGGTGTCCAACTCTAGGGGCAGTGGTCACCTCCGTTTCCAAGCAAAAGAGCCATTGTTGTGCAAGTCCATGGCCATGTGGCCAGCATGGCTGAACACATTTCTGGGCATGGAACACTGTTTACCTTCCCACTTTTATGGCAATACCGATTTATCTACTTGTATTTACATGCTTTCAAACTGCTAGGTTGGCAGGAGCTGGGGTTAACAGCGGGGCTCACTTTGCTGAGCAGCATCCGGGATTCGAACCGTTGAGCTTCAAACTTTGCAGCCAACATCTCAGCACTCTATCCTGATGAACCACCATGCCCCCGACATTGTTTGCTTACTTTATATTTTTAAAAAATCATGGCTGCCTTTAATTCATTTCATAAGTTCAGCACTAAAGTGACTGAACAACCAGTCCATAATGTTCTGTGATATCTTAACATGCAATGTAGTCAGTATTTGCCATTTGTAATCCTGGAGATGGCGGGATGGATTTTCTTCCCGAAAGGTTGATTGATCTTTTATTGTGTATTAAAAGTTTTTTAAAAGTTTTTTACTTGGAAGCTAAATCTGTAAAGTTTTGTAGGTCATTTCATTCTGGGGAGTGGGATTGGTCTACTTCCGTTTTAAATATACAGTAACCCCCGCCTATCGCTGGGCTTAGGGACCCACCCCACCCTCAATGCCTGAAAATCTGTGATATGCAGAAGCGGGTGGGGAACAGCCTGGGGGGTGGGGGGCGATCAGATCCCCCTGCCACCACCGGTGGCGCGTGCTGGTCCGAGAGGTCTTGGGGCGGCGCGCGCCGGCGGCATTGCAGGATCTGACCTCCCGCCACCGCCCACTCACGGCGCCCCAAGAATTCTCGGACCGGCACGTGCCTGGGGCGGCAGGGGGATCAGGGATTCAATTTCTCCATTGAAATGCATTGATCCAATACATTTCAATGGAGATACGATCGCCCCCACCCCCCTCCGCACGGCCCTGAGGCTTCTCGGAGGAGCAGGGGGCGGCGCAGGGTGATGCGATCGCCCCCCCCCACGCGGCCCCAAGGTGCAGGTACTGCGATCCCGTGATATAGTGGGACCGCAGTACCTGAACTGCGGAATGGCGGGGGGGACTGTATTTGTTTAATATATTAGTTAATGGTTGCTTTACATTAAATATGCATAGCTTGCTTGCTTTATATTCAACAGGGCTTGGAGGTGGTGAGAATGGCAGAATTACATGCAGTGCACAATTCTTCCCATAGCTTGACACAACAAAATGTTCAATTCAAGAGAGGATGAATGGGGCATGAGAAAAAAAGATGGTAATAATTTAATGTTGAATGTTTATATAACAAGTCATTCCATGCCAAAAGCATACATTTCTGTAACTAATAAAATCAAAGGCACAATAAAATATACAGATAAACTAGCCTTCTGTTGTTTTCAAAGTAGTTGAATACATGAGATTTATCTGAACATTAGCTGCACTGAGTTCAAGAAGACTTGAGCAGACAATGCATCTAATGCATATTTACTCAAAGTGGGCTTAAGAACAGTTTTTTCCTTGTACTGCAGCTAAAAGAGTTCATCATTCACCAAGTATGTGATCAAATGTTTAGAAGTTGATGCTCCTTGGCCTTTCTGTCATTTTATGAACTCACTTTTTTAGGTTTCTACATTACATTGAGTCAGTGTACACATTCGTTGACTTTGCCATAAAAGTTTAATTATTGTTTTGCTCATTTTCTGGTGAATTTTCCACCTTCAGGCTAACTCCTAAGTATGCTAGGTGAAGAAATGGAGCAAGAATTTGCAATTGCTACTGTTGCTATGAAATTATTCACACAATAGCCTTTTCTGGTATGATCTCCTGCAAATTACCATCATTACCTAACTAAATTCTCCAGAAAATTACCTGCAGGATTAGTATAAACAGCGAATTTAAGAACTCAAGCACCTTTGTGTTGTAATAACACCAGCTGATACTGGCTGCGGTGGAGCCCCCCAATATTTCCCACCTGCTTTACTTATCTTCTAAGATCAATGTTTCTGCAGTAGTTTTGTGGATTTGAAGGATTCCATTTGATTTATGAAGGGCTTGAGGGATTAAGCATGCGCCTTGTTTCTGTCTTAATGAATGCCCCAAAACTACAAAATGCTTACTGGATATTGGTGCCGATATTTGTACAGATCTCTTGCAGCATAAAAACTTCTCTTTGGTTTAGTGGTCACTTCAATGGTATCTTCGCCCTGGAAAGAGCAGGGATATTCAGTACCAACCAGCAGAATCAGCACAACCATTTATACATGCCTGTACATTTGCCAGAATGATGTTCTACAGTGGACCCTCATATAACAAACGGTTTGTATAACATAAAATCTGTACAACATAAAAAATTCCGGAGATAGGGGAAATTTGCTTAACAGATTCGCCTATGGGACAAATCCGTACAACATAAAAATGGTCGCGGTTAGGGATTACCCTGTTTTCAATGCATTCCTATGGGAAATTTGTACAAAGGAAATTTTGCTTAATATAATTTCATTTGGAATAAATTAATTAAATACAAGGTACCACTGTACGTTTAAAATATGGGCTGTGTTTCAAAGGGCCGCATATGCTTTTGAGTTCTCATTCTACCATAGCTCTTGGCTTCCTTCCCTCAAAAACTGCTCCCAAAGCTTGGGGAATATTCCAACACAGCACGGGGGGACTGCCAGAAGCGAAAGCAATGTCACAAAGGGGGGAGGGGGGAAAACACAGAAAAGTGATAGGAAAGTTATATCACTGCCATAAACATCAAGCCTTCCCCTGAAGTCTTTTTACATATCTCTTTGCAAGTCAAGGGATAATTCACACAGCGCGAGGACTTCTGTTTATCTGCATCTGACTCCAGGCTGGGGTGTTGGTTTCTGGAAGCCACATTTTTGGTAAACCGTGAGGTGCATGCAGGCGTAATAGTTTTTGAGTTTGTGCTGACACTTTTTGAAAACACTGCCTTTAAGGAAATGGAACCACATATCACAGTTGTGCCAAACAAATCTTCCGCGAAGTTGTGGAAATCCTGCAAATGGAAATTAACATCCAATATAAGAATAATAATAGATATCTTGGAATTATTCGAGATGCACCCAGAGAAGCAAATGACGTTGATCTTCCTAGATGCGGAAAAGACAATCTGAACTGGGAGTTTATGCTTTTACAGTTAAAGAAGATGGGGGCAGATGGACTTTTTTTGCAAGCAATCAAAATAGTTTACACTGAACACAGGGCCAAGATCAAGGTGAACAATCAAATGATGGAAGGTATCCAAATCAAGAAAGGCACGAGACAGGAATGCCTACTCTCTCTGATATTATTTGTTTTAAACTTAGAGACTCTGAATACACAAATAAGAGGGAATAATAAAATTAGAGCCCTTAAAATCAAGGGAGAAAATTACAAACTTCAAACTTATGCGGATGACTTGGTAATAATATTAGATAATCCCTTGGACAGCATTGATAAAGTATTGGAAGACAAAGAAATTTGGAGCAGTGGCAGGCCTCAAAATAAACTATAAAAAACAAAATTCGTGACCAAAAATATGCACAAAAAGATGTGGAGAAACTTAGTCTGAAAATGAACTTTCAAGAAGTACAAAAATAAGAGATTTAGGAATTGTTATTACAAAAAAAAAGAGTAACCTGATGAAAGAAAATTCTTTCAATTCAGAAATAAATAAATAAAAAGCTGGAAGACTGGGACAAGCTTCAAATATCAACGATGGGCCGAATTTCAACCATCAAAATGTCAGTCCTACCAAAACTGTTATTTTTATTTCAAAATTTACCAATTATACTAAATTACAAGTCCTTCAAACATTTAGATATGCTGATTTCAAAATTTATTTGGAAGGGGAAAAACCCAAGAATAAAATTCAGAATATTAAAAGATCTAAAAGAGAGAGGAGGTACAGGGTTACCAAATTGGTTATTATACTAAATTGCCTGTGCTAGGGTTTGGATAAAAGAGTCGATAATACTCGAAAACCAAAGATTGTTAAAATTAGAAGGTCATGATCTAAGAATGGGCTGGCATCCATATGTATGGTATGGGGAAATTAAGGAGCAAACACACCTTTCAGATCACATAGTAAGGAAAATACTTTCATTAGTTTGGCAAAAATTTCAAATACAGACTTAGCGTTGCATAAGTTGAAAGATATAGGAAAGTTGGAGAAATTGGGTCTATTGGTGGTCAATGGCAAAACTGGAATCAAGATATACAAAAGACAAAGGAATGTTTTTTTAAGGGGAGAGTACACTGGATGAACTGTGGATTTACACAAATGAGGAAATTAGTTTTAAAATCTAAACATATTTCCTAGAATAGTGGTGACAAACCTTCAGCACTCCAGATGTTTTGGTCTCCTGCACAGAGCCTCTCCCCACCCCTTCTGCAACCCAGATTCCCCCACCCCAATCACCTAGTTTGCAAAAAAGATATCCATGGAGCCTGTCCACGCCCATTCTGCAGCCAGGATTCCCCAGTCCCAATCGACTCCTTTGCAAAAAAACTGGAAGATGCTATACAACTGAGCCCAGAAGCAGAGAAATGAGTAAGGGAAGAAATAGACATAATGATGTATATACAGTACTTGCTAGAACCCGCGGAAGGCATGGAGGTGGCCAGACAATGATGAAATCCTTAGTCCTTTTGTATAGTATATGGGTAAGTGGATAATGTGTGACTATAGGTTGTGTTTTTGCCTTTACTTCTAAGTCCATTCCCCCCATCTTTTTATGAGTATGTTTGTTTTGTTTTGTTGCCTTTGTTGTATATAAATAAATACTATTTTAAAAATAATAAAAAGAACGTTATTTTTGTTCCTATTATTATATCCAGAAATGTATCTTTATTACCATTTCCCTACCTGTTATTCCAAAATAATTCCCTTTCCTTTTGTTCAAACTGAAAAAAAATGTGGAAATCCTGCAAACTGAACAGTAATCATCTCCATTCCACATACATTAGATCCTTTGTGATATGTAAACTGGCCCTGTACTCTGTATAGTCAGAAGAGTATTTTGAAAGGTCACTTTCAATGACCACTGGAGTCTTGGGAAGTTGTAATCCAAAAAAGTAACTTTTCAGTATCTGAATCAAAAGGTATATAAATCAAAAAGGATCTGAATCAGCATGTATGAACCAGCCCATCATGAACAAAGAAAACCTTTCTCTTGACCAAAAACTAAAATTAAATGTGCGACATCCCAGAACAACCAAGGGAGATTTTTCCTCCAGAAAAATGTCAGTAGCTTTTAAGAATAATGAACCATTCTTACTTTCAGCCAACTTTGCTGGCCTAAGCTACAAATGGTGGAGTTGTCGGATGATGAAGTACTACTTTTACAGAGACAGTAGATAAGAGGCTCTCATTTTAAAAGTATCAGATTCTCTCTCCATCCCTTGGTTTTTAACAAGTGGGTTAGCATATAGCAATGAGTGTTATCTATTTAAGCCCACTTCTCCTACAATGTAGGAGACATCCCAATGCCTGAGAGTGCATACTATATGTTAATTAAGGCAGATGCTCACCAGCACTGCTGAAGAATCATCAGCACCCCATCAAACATGATGAAGACCAACTAGTTTCAGTCAACAACTCTTACTGCAGGCAGGTCCAAAGTCAGGCCTGGGGGCCAAATGTGGCACATTGTCAAAATTCAAGCGGCCCGCAGACTCTACTCCCCACTGGCTCAGCCTGCCACACATCCCCACCAGCTGGCCCCTCCCCATATCAGATGGAGATGTCAGCTTGCAGTTTTAAGGTTTGCCTGCTCTCCCTGCCTCCGTTCATCCCCCCAGTTATCTGCCCAGCCTACCCATCCCCGGCTCCGTTGCTGCAGTGTCCTCCCAGCCTCCATACATGTCCTAACCTAGAGGCTTGTCCAAAGTCTGGCCCGGGGGCCAAATGCAGCTGAATGGTCGGCCCCCACACATTTTCATCTCACCAAATCTGGCCCTTCTGGCAAAAAGTTTAGACAACCCTGCCTTACTGTAATTGTTATTAGACGAAAGAACTGCTTATGTCCATATGGGCAGAATAAATGTTAGCTAATTGGGTAACTGGTTGGCACCTTTAACATACTGTACGTATTAATGGGAAATCAGAGAAATAAAAGGTGACAACTACTATACTGAAATAATCTAACAAAAAAGGTTACAAACCTGGGTTAGCCAATGATATTGCAAGGTTAACAAATAAGGATAAGTGCAAACTTTTAGCCTACATATGCATGCATGCAGCCACATTGTTCCACACTGCAGTAAATCAGGAACTCTGTAGTTAACTATACTTTCACTGTCACTACTAATTTCTAAACAGGCTGGACCAAACCAAAGATTGAAGTCAGTTTAAGAATCTGTGTTTTGAAGCTAGTAACCTCAGTGATCAGATTCAGACGAAAGATGAAAATGTGGTTAAATAGAAGCTTCCTGGGTTGCTAGTGCACACTGCAAAGAGAACAGGAGAGGAAGAGTATGTGTACGCAGAAGACACTTTAATAATATGAGGCTGCAACTACACCAGAGTTGCAGACTGATTCTGTGGCAGTATCCACACATAGATATGGTACATACCACATTTCAGCACACCCCCTTTTCCTTCCTTCCTCTGTGCCCACCTCCACCAGTCTTGGTCTGGTTTGCTTGGTTTCTAAAGGCTTGTACAGCATTAGGGTAGCAGCTTTCCCAAGTTTTTTCCTAATTTATACAGAAATAGACACACTTCCCATGGAAACATATGTGCCCTTCTATATTATGTCAGGGTTGTTTCTTTTAGGTAGCAAATTTTAATAAATAATAAGTTTAATAAAATTAATTCCAATTACTTGAATTTGACCACAGGTGGAAGCCAGAGGAAGTAATGACAGTGCAGTACTTTATTTGATTGTGGACAATATTCGAGCCAAACTATTACGTCAACATTTATAGTATGCAGTGCAGAGTATAAAGGCACACTTGAAGGATATGTTGTAACTCCTCACATGGAAGTCACTATTACATAAACTTTTACCCTAAAGCGTTTAAATGCACCAAAGAAGAAGAAGCTTTCAAGGGAGAAAACATTGCTAGATTTAATAGAAGTTCTGTATTTAAATTTTAACAACGGATATGACAGTATGGCAATACTACACTTAACACATACACTTCCTTTTAGATAAGAGTACATTCTGCCTATGAAATGAGATCTGAGATACATATCTCATTGTATACAACTTCAAATTTCAGCAGAAGTGTGTGCACCTGCCCAAGGACTAGAGAACAGTAGCATGTGCACATTTTTTCTACCTAGGAACTTGCTGTCTCTTCTATAGAAAAATACGGTACATTAAATACAAAACATGTGAAGCTGATCCTTTTAATACCTGGATTGTTGCCGAAAGCCTGGGACAAAAGACCACAAAACAAAAGGTAGTCACTTCAAGCTAACTCAATCTTTTTTTTACTTTTAATCTGACAAAAAAGCAAATCAATACTGGATAATATTAGGCCCACATTAACTTTTAATGGCATGTTGGCAGTCACTGCATTTTACTTTTAATGCATCACATTAAGGAATCAAAACTTCAGAAATTACATTTTCTGAAATTACATCCCATTTCTTGAGAGATTCTTTAATTACTTGATAAAAGTTCTGTGTTGTACATATGTAAGCAACTGAATATGGTCCCTGAAAATGACAAGATAAGGACCTTCCTAGACCTGTAAAAAACAGATCACTACAGGGAAGAATTCAGAATGTGCAGTGATTAAAATAGGTTTTATACTTATTCTAACCTTCTGGCAGAGAGAAGGGTTGTTACACAGTATAGTGATGATGACAAAGTCATTTTTTCTTCTACAACTCCCCTAAATTATTCAGTTTTCCAGATGACTTCACAAGATGGCTGAACTAAGATATGTATTCTGAGTGCCCTTAACTTGACACTGCAGTCCGTAAAACATTTTGAATGAAGTAATTTAAAATATTCAATAACGAGGCCATATGATTTCAAATTTCCAAAATAACCATTTTTGAAAGGTTAAGGAAAAGAAAGAGAATACATGCCACTTCTACAATCTAACTTTTTTGTTTTGTTTTAGTGAATAAAGAGTCACACTGACTTCAGCTGATGTTTAGTTTAGACTTGGACAGTGGAAAGTACCCTTGGTGTATCTGTGCTTGATAATTTTATTGGTCTACTTAATTATGTACCATCAAGTTGGAACTGACTTATAGCAACAATATATAGAGTTTTCAAACTAAGTGTGCTATTCAAGCACTGAGTTCCCATGGCCAAGTGAGGATTCAAACATTGGTTTCTCAATTCCTAGTTCATCATTCTATCCACTACATCACACTGGGTACCACAAATAATTGTATTCAGATAATAAACCTTCTACCCCACACAGGTAGATTGGATTTACAGTGGTTGAATGCCTGTACTGCAGGTAAAACTGTGCTTACAACCTGGAGTTCAATCCCAGTTAGCAGGCTCATGGTTGACTCAGCCTTCCATCCTTCCGAGGTCGGTAAAATGAGTACCCAGCTGCTGGGGGGGGCAATGTGTAGCCTGCACAGTGGAATTAAACTGTAAACCACCCAAAGACTACTTGAAGTGGTATGGGGCGGTATATAAGCAGAACATTTTACCCAATAATCAGGGAAAGACCATTGCTCTAAACCAGTGAGGGCAAGCCTTTTAGAGACCAAGTGCCCAAACTGTGATTCAAAAACCCACTATTTTTTTGTAAAGTGCCAATACAGCAATTTAACCTGAATACAGGTGGCTGTGAAGGGGCGATGTCAGGTGCCCACAGAAAGGGCTCCAAGTGCCACTTTTGGCACCCGTGCCCTAAGTTTGCCAACACTGCTCTAAATACTACTGATGGCAGCAGGAATTCAGAGATAAGCATGTTTATAACACTGACCAGCAAAAATGTCACCACTTTCTTTAGCAGATTAATCCACGAGAAGTTTCGTAACTGTCTGCGGGACTATTTGTTATCTTTCATAATACAGTATAATCTAATTCAGTTCTTATCAATTGAGACCTGTTATATTAGGCACATCTTTGTACAGAATTAATGAGGATTCACTTAACTTATTTAAACCATGGCCAAAATTCTGCTGGTATTTTCCATGCACCTCAGGGCAAATGCAAAGCAGTCTCTCATTTCCAGTACTGATTCTGAAACCAGCGTGAGACCAACCACACACAGGGGAGCCTGCCTGGGAAGGGGGAATGCTTACGTGATTGGATATTTCAGTTGAATTACAGTTGCCATCCCACCCCATTAGTCAGTATGTGATAAATGACAGAAGTGTTTGTAGATCCAAGTCACATAGTTTCTGTCACATCTGAATGAGTTCCAAGGCCTTCCTGAAACAGGGTCATAAGGAAGAAGAGGAAAAGAAGGACCAAATTTAGAGTGTCATAACTAATCTCTTGTTATAACAACCACAGTGGGAAGTAATCTGGGGGGAAAGGCAGTATGTATGTATGTATGTATGTATGTATGAATCAGTCAGTCAACCAGAACACCACCCTAAAGCTTATAGTTTTAGTCTCACAGAGACTTAACTTTACCAGCCAGCATGCTTTACTCTTCTTCATTTACAGGCATCTGGTGGTCCATTCTCAACCAATATCCTACTGCTAAAACTTCCATAACTTCCACTGAATTCCAATAAGGAAGGGGAAATATGCTAGGTAGCAGAGGAATATATAGGGAATGATGATAACTCACTGAAAACGGTACAGTGTCAGAGAACCAACTTTTGATAAATATATAAAAAAATGAAAACTGAAGCAGAAAGTTTATATTTTTAAGGCTGTGTGCTGGCACTCCCATTGCCAAATTTTAAAAAATAAAATCTGATCTAGGTGTGCAGCATGCAGGAATAATGGAATGGGATTTGTAAAAAGACACACAGTGAAAAGTTATTACAATGTGGTTTTGGACCTCTCTAAACGGATTTAATGAGAATCAGATGGGGGAGTGACCTCCCAATCTCCATCAGGCCATATGCACAAGAGTTTAGATGAAGCAGGTTCTGCATTCTAGAAATATTTTAATTTTAGATGTTAGGTTATATTATAAAAATCTCAGGACAGCTTTCTGCATTTCTACTCTGTAAAAAGCCTAGCATTATGCACGGACATCTGAGCACATCAACTCAATTCAGGGGGACTTAAGTCTGAGTACATACACGTGGGATTGCACTACAAGAAGGAATTTAGGAAGCAATCAGAAGACTGTGGATAATGAGGGAACAGACAAATGTTAATCTTGGCTAGAAAAGCTCTCTGAAACCTGGCCCACTTTTCATGTGGCCCACACGATATACAATTTCAATTACACTGCATATAATCAGAACTAGAAAGGGAACACAATATGGGAAAGGAAACTCCAATCTTCCTTTTGCCAGATAATTCCATGGAGAGGGGGAGGAAGAGGGTTCAGAATGATCCACACTGTACTAAGATGTTTTCAAATGGGAGAAGTAAAGTGAGAGAGTCTGAAGATTCAAAACAGTCTACTATAACCTGTCAAGAGCAGGTAAAAGAACTCAGGGCTCATTTATACATAATGATATGTGGTTCCCTGGGTGGCACTGAAAGAACTCTTAAATCTTAGAGCTAGATGCTCCAACATTGTATATGTATTAAAATGTGTGTGTGTTTTAAATACATCAGCTGGAGCATTTCCATAGTTGCAATGCTTATGAGTTCTTTTAGTGTTATGCTGGGAACCCCATCCCCAGTGTGGGTGATCACAGCAGGCCTATAACTCATCCAGAATCTCAATCAGCGTTTTGCTATCCCATGTGACTCTAATTTTTGTTTTGAGCATTGGACGCTGATGATAGAAAGGCATGACATAAGGGCGATTACACCGGAGAAACCGAGTGGATTAGAATTACTCTGACCTTCTACATTTTTAAACCGCCAGAGCCTTTTAAACAGAAGATCTAAAAAAGCAAGCTGTTCAGCCAAGCAAGGGGAAATAAATAATTAAATCCCCAGACTTATGCCACAGTTCCTCCTTTCCCCACCAACTAGGCATGTGACAGGAAGAGAAACAAAACCCACACCGCCTTAGTAGGCTGGCACGAATGGCAGCGAACGGGCAAGCCTGGGTATTAGTCCTCCTCTTCCTCCTCCTCCTCTAAAACTGCTCCACACCTCACAGCTATGTTTACCTCGTTTTGTGCCTAGAGGCAACCCAGGCATGCCCAGCCCCGCACTCACACCAGCATGCAAAGATGTCCAAGGGAGAGCAAGGCGGAGGAGAAGGAGCAGAAAAGACAAGGCGAGCCTCGTCGTAACCTTGGCGTGTTGGCCATTTCCTTCTCCCCCGACCTCACTCGCCTGCACAACCAGGCGCCGCGGAGCCCCAAAGGGGTGGCCCACCCCCCCCCGGAACCCCCACCGCTCCCGTCCTCTGGAGAAGTTTGCAGGGTCCCGGGCTACCTGCTCGTTGCCGGCGGCGGCCTCGGCTTCTTCGGCGCCCGCTCCCTCGGGGCCCTCCTCTTCCTCCTCCTCCTCCTCCTCCTCTTCTGCCATGAGCTCGTCCTCTGCTTCCTCTTCCTCCTCCTCCTCCTCCTCAGCCGTAGCCCCTTCGCGGGGCTCCGCATCTTCCGGCCGGCAGGTTGCCGCAGGCTGCAGTTCCTCTCGGGGCTTCGGCTGCTGCTCCTCAGCCGGGGTGGCGGTGGTGGCGTCGGCGGCGGCGGCGGCTTCTTCATCATCTTCTTCCCTGCCGCCTCCGCCGCTTGCTTCCTCGGGCGGTGGTCCTTCTTCGTCCCCGCCGGGGTCCACCTGGAGCTCGGGCTCGGAGTCCGTCTCCCAGGTGGAGTCGCAGTCTTCCACCGTGGTGGGCTCTTTGAAGCTCACCCCGCTCAGCAAACTGCCCATGGATCAAGGCGGCGGCGGCGGCGGCGGCGGCCTCTGCGCTCTGCCCGCCCCGGGGATGGGAAGAAGGCGCGCGCAACGAGAGCCTGGCGCTCTCCCTGCAGAAGCTCTCTCTCTCTCTCTCTCGGGTGGGTTGCGGGCTGGGGAGGTGGGTGCCGCCTGCTCTAGCGAGGCTGCCGGGGCAGGGGGCTGTGCGGGCAGCACGGAGGAGGAGGCGGAGGCAGGCGCAACAACCGGGAGATGCCACCGCAGCCGATGCTCGGCCCCCTCCTTGCTCAGTCCCCAACCCCCAAACACGCGCACGGACGGCGGGGGGAGGAGGAGGAGGAGAAGGAGGAGAGAGGTTGTTGGAGGGAAGGGGACGGGCAGCAGCAGGAGGGGCAGCAGCAGCAGCAGCAGATGGGTACTGTGGGATTTCCTCAGGAACGAGGGACGCCCTCCCTCCGGAAGAACCGCCGCCGCCGCCGCTGCTGCTCTTGCGGCGTTAGTGGAGGGAGGCGGCCCTGGCCCCGCTGCAGGTGGCGAAGTTTCTCCGCGACGCACGTGCTCCTTAACACACACACACACACGCACACCGCCGCTTCCTCCTTTGGCTCTGAAGGCCTGCATGGAGAGAGCCCGGGGGCGGGTAGGGTGGGGGGGGGGCGAAGGCTGCCGCTGGAGCCCGGGTGCCCCCTCCTTTGCGCCCGCTTGAGCTCGGTTTTGAAAGGAGCGGCCGGAGCCAGGCGCTCGGTGCGCACCTGCTGCTGGGGGTGGGGAGCCCCCGCCCCGACCCCGCTGTAGAAGCTCTCCCCATCCTCAAGAGGCCTTCTTTCCCCTCCCTAGGGCATCTGCCCTGCCCTCGGATCGGGGATGGTCCTTCGAGGGTCCACCGTGGCGGAGGGAGCGCGGGCGGTGGGTGGGGTAGGGGGTGGGACAACTTTTATTTTGGCGACAGGCTTGGTGGAGAGGATGGCGGTCTTCTTCTCCTGAGTATCTGGCTGAGGGGTGCGCGCTCAACACGTGCAGACTCTCGAGTAGGGAAAGATTTTTCTGTTGAATTTTGATCTGATTTTGGAAGCTAAAATGCCTGGCCTTGGGAATAGTGCAAGGTCGGCCCTGGTTAGTCCTTGGCCCAATGGGAGACCACCTGTGTAGGGAATACCAGGTGCTGTAGGCGCCTGGGTTCTAGAACTTTTCATTGAAACACTCCAGTGTTCCTGCCAAGAAATCTCCATGGTAATTGGGTAACGAAGAGTCGGTCAAGACTGTAGCGACACAACACACACACAACACAAGTTACTGTTAAAAGCACAAGAAAAGGTCAGCCTGGGTTCTTTATAACCGGTTGTTGTCTATTTCCTCAGTACCACTGCTATACAATACCTGGTTAGTGCAATAAGCAATTATTATAGAGTTTACCTTTGGGACCTATTTTAATATGGGAAGTTCTAACATAATATGAAATTAAAATGCCTGGCCTTGGGAATAGTGCAAGAAAATGATCCACATCCTGCATTTACTTTCTGCAGTTGTCTCCTGTTGCCCAATCAGAGGTTGAGGATGTGAGGGAACCTGTGTAAGGGCAAAACTTATGGATTGCATTTGTGTGGGGTTCTTATGAGGAGGAGTCCTTTTGTTTTCTGGTTCTAATCCCCAAAGTTCCTGATATCTTTCCAGTTTTTTTATTCTGATTTTTTTCCATTTGGGTGCCTGTTGCTCTAGCACATGAAGACCCACAGGAGTCTCAAAAGTATTCCCCTTCCCCCGAATAACACATATATAGTGGACCCTTGTATAACAAACAGCTTGTATAACCTAAAATTTGTACAACATAAAAAATTCCGGAGATAGGGGAAATTTGCTTAACATAATCACCTATGGGAAAAATCCGTACAACATAAAAATGGGATTACTCCATTTGCAATGCATTCCTATGGGAATTTGCATAAAGGAAAATTTGCTTAACATAATTTCATTTGGAACGAATTAATTCCTTTATACAAAGTACCACTGTACATAACAACAGGCAATCATCTCTGTCCAGAAGTGGGCAACAAAAGCAGTACATAAGATTAGAAAGTCAGAGTCACCCCCAGAACTATACAGGCACTACAGTACCTTCACTTCAAAGTTCACATTATCATACTACCCTCCTTATCAGGGGTCTTCAACCTAAGGCCCGGGGGCCGGATGCGGCTCCCCAGAGTCTTGAATCCGGCCCCTGGGACCAATTGCAGACCCCCCCACCTACCCCTTGCTTTGCGAGCAAGCAAGCCTTGGCAGCTGCTTCTATTGCTGAGGCAGTTCAAAGCAGTGGGCTATGTCGCTTCTCCCACTCCCCCCAACTACCGCCCAGATGGTCAGCATGAGGGCTAGTGGGGAATTTAAAGTGGGAGGGCTACGGCAAGGTCCCCCGCACGGGGCAATTTAAAACAGGAGGGCTGCGGCAAGGTCTCCCACTCCTCCATGGCCCTGAAGGCCCCACCCCTGCTCCTCCTCCACCCTGCCCACCTGCCTTCCTTGTGTGGCTGCCACTTGTGGTATTGTAGTTGTGAGGAATGAAGGGGGCAGGCGGAGGAAGTGCCAGCCAGCCTTCTGTGCCGGAGCAGCCATGGCAGTGGACTGACAGAGGGATGGACGGCAGGCGATCAAGGGGAAACGGAGACGCACTGATCATGGGGTGATCATGGGGGGCTCTGCCCACTTGCCCCTCCATCCCCCCTTTTTCTCCATGTTGGCCTTTGGGGGCTGTGGTCCGGCCCCCAGTGGTGTCTGGGGTGGTGGTGGAACGGTCCGCCGTTTGAAAACTTTGAGGACCCCGATCAAGAGGAAACCTTTGAGTTGAAAAGGAGAAACCGTCTTCACAATCATAAAATAAAAAACACACCAAAGCAATACTGTATAATCAACCCCTCAACCCCAAACACCATCAATAGAATATGGGGACTGGGGAGACAGCACTATACATACTGCTTACAGCAACGTGGTGAGGGACGCCAGAGAGTCCCAAAAACTTCCTTTTAAACATTTAAACCTTTGGCACACCTCTGTAGCTTTCTGAAATTCAGTTTAAGCATGTGTAATCAAATTAATGCCTCCCTGCTCACACCACCATCGTCCCATTCCTCTGTCCTCTCACCTATGTTGAATTTAACCACATTGATGGTGTAATGCAGATAATAGCCCATTGTAACACATTGCCATTTTTAATTATCTTTCTTCACCATCTCAAACCTCTGTACTGTAGAAACCTTGTATGCCACAGCCCTGTATACAACGTGCAAGGGCCTTTGTCCCAACTCTTTCTATGTTGTATTGTGCAAACAAATGGTTTGTATAACATAAAATCTGTAAAACATAAAACATTCCAGAGATAGGAGAAATTTGCTTAACAGAATTCTCTATGGGGTGAATCCGTACAACATAAAAATGGTCACAATTAGGGACTACTCTGATTTCAATGCATTCCTATGGGAAATTTGTATAAAAGAAAATTTGTTTAACATAATTTCATTTGGAACAAATCAATTCCTTTATACAAGGTACCACTGTATATAGATCCCTCACAAATACAGGAGTCTTATAGAAATCAAGTATAAAAAAGAGAAAACTTAATTTTAGGTGTGTGGGGGGGGGGTTATTGGAGAGTCAGGGGTAGTAAAGAATTCCTTTTACATGACCCCTAAAATCCGCGGCAAAAGACTTGCAGATCCGGAGCATAAAATTATTTTCCCACCAGCAGCGGACTTTAAAAAAAATTAAGTACGCCCACACTCACTTAAGCACGCCCCAGCGCACTTTACAAGTACCTGGTCTCCGGAAGTAAAACCTTTCTGATGCGGATTGTAAAGCTGTGGATGCTGGGCTCTCCTCACCTTCTGTTTGTTTTTGTTGTCGCCGCTGCCCCTTTAACAGACAGGAATCCCTACGGGGCTGCTCCAACGCCAGAGGGAGGTGAGCCTGCATTTTTTCTTCTTTTTTTTCTCCCTTTCCTCACTGCAGACAGAAGCAACAGAATGCAGAAGGGTGGGAACACAGGAAGAGGAACAAAACCCACATGATTTCTGGCTGGGGAGATCCAAATTTAAGCTACCAGCAGATCTTAGGGGTTGTGTAAAAGGGAGTCAAGTGAAATTTCAAACTATTCCAAGCAAACCAGCCCAGTTAAGGAATGTTTTTATATAGGGGAGGAATTAATGGATGTAATATGATCAGTGCTTGATCCCACCCTGTGGGAAATTATTAGTATCTTAGCATACTCTAAATTGAACATAAGACAATTTCAAGGAATCCTTGGGAAAATTAAACATTAGTTAATACAATGATTTGTAGTGTAACTCTTCTAGGTCAATTGCATTGATTTAAGATATATGGTTAAAGTATAGCATTGTTCATAAATTGCCTTTCACAATTAGATGTCAGCACAAGGATAATTGGCAGAATGGGTTTGTCAATGATTAATTATACGGAGCTGAATTAATATTTTGCTCTCTGATAAGGGTATATACTATAAAGGACATGCCATGTACCTAAAATTGGATATAGCATTTCTCTTGGGAAAGCTAATGAAATGCATACTTGATGGAACTGCTGTCAGATGGCTACAAAATGGGATTAAAATTAAACAGTGTAATTATGCATTGTGCAATGACTAGTTGAGAGGAGATGTCAAATGGGCTTCTGAAATGAATACCAGGGATCACTGATTCATTAGTGGCTTGGAAGGTAAGATGGAGAATGCACCAATCCAATATTAAAGTGTTAAAAACCTAACATGGGTTAGGTCTCATGAAGGGTAGGAAAAGAATATGGTATGATCTGAACAAACTGAAAAATTTCAATATATAAAGCATCTCATTAGAGTGAGATTTAATCAAGATCATGTAAATTACTTCTTGTAAGATAGTAAAATGTGCAAATGCAGAACCAAGACATGCTTGATAAAGTGTGAAGAGTAACAGAAAAAATGAGTGACGGCCACCCTAACTTAATTTGGCTGTCTTTAATAATTTATATGAGGACTGGCAAAGAATATAAGATGCAGAAAGTTCAGGCATCAGAAGCCATGTTAGTTATTCAGCCCAAACATAAAGCAGTCGTATTGTGTGGGGTTATTACTAGGCTCAGTTCCTGTGTAGGCTACATAATGTTTTTCATACATCAATGCTTTAGGCTTTAAATATTTTAAAAATATTTATTAAATGTAATAGAACCTCAACAGCATTCTTGCTATGCTGAAGACTCAAGTATTTGCAGTATGATGTTTTTGTATTCTGGTTTTCTTATCTATATCTTCCATCTTGTTGATATTTAAATAATAGACTAAAAATCTTTAATATGTTATACCCACTTTGACACAATCAACAGTCCATGGAATTGGATGCATGAAATTTAAAAGATGCAAATTTTTAAATATTTAAATATCAACAAGATGGAAGATAAGGATAAGAAAACCAGAATACAAAACATCATACTGCAAATACTTGAGTCTTCAGCATAGCAAGATTGCTGTTGAGATTTTATTATATGTTGAAAGTAAAAATAGCAAGTTATATAGTAATTTAAGATTTTACACCTGCACTTCCAAAGTTCTAGTGCTATTTAGGCTTTTCACCTTTTTTCTATCTAATCAGTACATGTTATACTAGCATTAAAGAGGTGTAGTTTTGCAGTTCCTCTCTGGAACCATGGTGTTCGTTTATTTATTTGATTTATAGACCATCCATATGATAACAAGACCACTCTGGGCAGTTTACAACAGTCCAATAAATACAACATAATAAATAGACATCAAACTAAAATCAAACAATTATTAAGATAAATTAATAAATTAATAAAGACAGTAATAACATCTAAACTAAAATACCAGTGTCAAAATACATATTATACTGTACATTTATACAGTTTTAGAACAATAGTTAATAGGTTTATAAAGCTGGTGGGACAAGATGAAAATCAGGTTGATGAACATAAATGCTGTAGTTCTGGGTGGTCTGTGGGAATTCCTATAAAATAGCCGGGTCTTTAAAGGATGCTTAAAGGAACCCAGAGAACGGGGCAGGCAGATTTCATCAGGGAGGTTGTTCCATACGTGCAGGGCAATGGCTGAGAAAGCCCGATTTCTCATTTTCTCCTTGCGGGCTTCCCTGGGGTTAATGCCTTTAATCACCTGGCCTGGGGAGAAATGGGTATTAAGGGCAGTTCTGGTTGGGAGAAGGCTCTCTGTTATGTACCAAGGTCTTAAACCATTTATGGCATTGTTTGTCATGGTCAACACCTAAAATCAATGTGGAAGCAAACCAGTAACCAGAGCAGGGAGGCCAGAACAGGGGATATATGTTGGTGTTTTCTAGTACCCGTAATTAATCTGACCACCGTGTTCTGGACCAGCTGCAATCTCTGTGTCAGCTTCAAGGGTAGCACCATGTACAGAACATTACAGTAGTCAAGCCTTGAGATTAACCAATGTAATATGCAAACCGATGTCCAGCTGGGCAATCTGCTGAAGGTGGAAATGTGCAGAATGGACCACTGATGCTATCTGAGGTTCCATAGATGGAAGGGTCAGAAGGGAGTAACACATATGCTACCAGAGCAATAGTCAGATTCCTAATGCATAATTATGCTTGCAGGAGGCAAATGGTGTTACTCACAGTGGCTTATTGTTGGCAACTAAATAATTCTTGCCTGGCTGTTTGGGTGTGTGCCTGCCCATTGGCTTGTTCTGTATGTGTGACAATCGAAGCAGTGATATATTAATTGCCTGCAAGAAGCAACTGCAAGCTATACCATTGAGACATACAAAATAATGCAGGGCATGTGTAAAGTGGAAAGAGGGATGCTCTTCTCCCTCTCACAAAATATCAGAACCAGGGGACATACACTCAAATTGAGGGTTGGGAGAGTAAGAACAGACAAAAGAAAATATTTTCTCACCCAGTGCATTGTTAGTCTGTGGAACTCCCTGCCACAGGATGTGGTGATGGCATCTGGCCTGGATGCCTTCAAAAGGGGATTGGACAGATTCCTGGAGGAAAAGTCCATCACAGGTTACAAACCATGATGGAGATGTGTAATCTCCAGGCTTAAAATTGGGGTACTTCAAGGACCAGATGGAGGAGAGTGGTATCAGGAGACAGATATCTAGTCTCGTGCACAAATGTAAAAGGGTAAAAGGTTGCTGCCTAAAATAATATTAAAACTAGTTAAGTAACCTCCAGTACTGGACGTTACTGTGGAGTGTTCTTCGCTGAACCACAAGCCTGGAGAAAATTAATCAGAAATAAGGCGCTTTAGGGTCAGTGATGCTTACTCCAGTGCAAGTAAATACAGGATTGTACCTTCAGCAGGACCCTCCGGGCACCTCCATTTTCTGTTGATATTGAAATTGTTAATCTGATTTACCAAATGGAATTGGCCGAACTACAGAGTTGTGACTCTGAAAGATGCATTCAAATAAGCAGCCTTGCTAATTTCTTTGCATCTCTCCCCTCTGAGACATATCCTAACCTCAAGAACCATGCACTCAAAATTGCAACCATCTTTGGCAGCACCTATGTCTGTGAGCAGACTTTTTCCTGAATGAAACATCTGAAATCTCCAACCAGTTCCAGACTAACTGATGAACACTTGCATCACTTGCTACGACTAGCAGTGACAAATATAGAAACAGATATTGACCATCTCATTAGCCAAAAGCTATCCCATACTTCCCATTGAAATATTATTCCTTTATGTTGATTACAATTGTTCTTCATTTTAAATATTGCATTCTTTTTCCTGTTTTGTGCACTGTGCGTAGGGATTTGTTCATTTTTTTCAAACTATAGTGTGAAAAAACAGCATCTGAGGAACAGTGAACAGGCCTCCTGTTTAAAAAGTTTGCAGACCCCTGTCTTAGGGGAACTTTCCATTAAGGGGGAGGCAAGAAAACCTGAAACTGAAACAGTTTGTTGCATTCAATAAATGTTATTTCACTTTATTAACATTACAACTCGACTGGGACTCAGTGATTTCACACTTGTACCACACTTGTACAAGCTGGGTAACCCTGAATAGTGGCAGTGAGAATAAAAAGAAGGTGTGTTCAGGCCAATGTTCCATGAAACAAGTGTGGGTTCTGTATCATAACACACTTCAAAGGTAGTAAAAAAACCTGTCCCATTACAACCTTGAAATATTGACATTTTCTGCTACCAGTCCATTCCACCTCTGTTCGCAGAAATTTGCCAGGAATTATGGCCTGGACCTGGTGATTGCTCCTACTCATTATGGTATGGTTGGGAAGAACCTGACTTTGAGATGCCATTTTTGGGCTGCATCACCGCTGGGAGCATGATGGGCCAACTCTACCAATCTCAATTCACCATCAAGGAATTCAAGAGTTTGGCAACAGAACAACTTAAATGCTTTTGTAATATGAATTGATCTAGTATGCAATAGCATGAAATTTCATCCCATGTCTGCAACTGTGAAAAGCGTTAAAACGCACAGGTACTGTACCAAGAAATGAATTGCCTTCTGGTGGCTTCCCTGGATCACAGTTACTGTTTCTGATCTAGCACAGCCTGGCGTAGCCATGTTTCTTAATTTTTAAAAAAGGGTTCATTCCGCTTAAACCACATCACAGAAAGGGTCCATCATCTTGCTTGATGCAATGCCCTGCTGTCACCACTTGTACAAGCTGGAAACCAGAAAGTGCTCCTCAACCATACCACCTTTAGCTTTTACCTGCCTTATTCTTTCCTTATATCCATCTGCTGAGGTATGGCCATACTGATCCTTCCGTCTTTCCCCAATATAATGATCTTGTGTTACTTTGCAGTTTCTGGCATAACTAAAGTTATTGGCCATGATTTGTGGAGGGGATTAGGGTGTTTCTTTGTTGCAAGTGTGGAGGTTTCTACTTTGGGGGGGTGGATCCCCCTTTCTGCTACACACACACAAACATACACGCCCACACTTGGGCAGTGCATAACATCCCTTGAGGAAGTGGGAAGATGGGATGAAATTGAATGATGGTTTCTCAATTGGCAGTACACAGAGAGGTTAAGAAAAAGTATATTTTTAAATTTAATTGAAGTGGTTCATTGAATCAGCGATGGTCTACTAGACATAACAAATAATTTCACTTTCCCTGACCCTCTGCAGGTGATTAGGGGAGGCATCTAATTGACATGAGGGGTGATATGCCAGGAGAAGTGTGTCAAATGGCACATTGCTACTACCCACAATCTCAACCAACCCTTTGCAGTTTAATCCAGCCTCCTCCAAAATGGCCAGGCTGGATATGTTCTTACCTTGAAAGCCCTATTAGGGTCGCTATAAGTCAATTCTGATTTGACAGCACATAACATAAAACAATGGAAGTGTTTCTTTTATAGAAGGATGCTGAAAAAGAGGTACTATGGCCTCTTTTCCCGGTCCGTGGTTCACTCAGACTTGTTGGACTGCAACATCCATTACCTTCCAGCCACCTTGATGGGAAAGGGGTTGTGTGAGGACCGAAATCTGAATACAAATGGAAACCACTGGTTTCGGCTAGCTGTCTTAAGTTGAAGACAGAGACAGGGCATTCCCATCCCCTGGAAATCACTAGAGCTTTTTTCTTTCCATGCAAGCCCTGTGTCATTTAATTTTCTTCCTCCATGCTTATGGCGTCCCCTTCAGATGGTTAGAGTGACAATGTATTTGCTCAAAGATTTTTGCAATGCCCGGATATATCCATGGTACTGGCATAGGCACCTTGGTAGTTGGGTCTTTGGTATAGCAATCAACCAACTTCAGGAGGGAAAATGTCATTAAAACCACCCGTCCCAAACCTGAAAGACTGAACTTGCACAATCCAGGCAGCTGACTCAGTAGCGGAGAGTGTTCTTTTGAAGCCGTTTTGAAGAACCTTTTAAAAATTAGATTATTTTATTTCTCCCTCTAATAGAAAAACCAGGGAGCAAATGGCAGAAAAAAATAGAAAACAATGAAACAACTGCAAAAGTACACTGCTGTCTGTCTGGATCCCACCAGAAGAATTACTGGATGCATAGCCAATCCTAAAGTACAACCAAAGATGCACAATAAGCACATGTGCATATGTATAAAACCTCTGCTTACTTTAGACCAGGCCTGCCCAACAGGTAGACAGTGGGCTACTGGTAGTCCACAAAGGGTTCAAAAGTAGCCTGCTGGCCATCAATAAAAAAGTGAGGGGATATGTTCTCCATCCCTCCCTCCGCCATCCCAAGGAAAATCACTGCCCCAGCAAAGTTCTGGGATCTGCCAGCCCACTGTCTCAGCCAAGCAGGGCAGTTCAGGGGCAATGGAACATGGAAATCTGTTCCCTCCAGAACAGATTAATTGGTTTTCAATGCATTCCTATGGGAAACTGCTGCTCTACTTACAAAAGTTTTTACTTAAGAGCATGTGCTCAGAACGGATAAAATTCATAAGTAGAGGTTTTGATTAGAGATGGGCATGAAATGCCAAAATGGTGTTTCGTGGTCGTTATTTGGGGCCTGGGGTCTGCTTCATTCCATTTCCATTTGTCGGGGCCCCGGGGCCTGCTTCGTTTCCGTTTCTTCGTTTTTCGGGTGTGGCAAGCTGCGGCCGCAGGGAGCCCTCCCAGTGCTCGGCGCCACCGGAGCTGGCGGAATGCAGGCCGGGAGAGCGTTCCTGCGGCCACGGGGAGCCCTCCTGGGGCTGGGGCAAGCTCCCTGGGAGAGCCGTCCTGCAGTCACAGGGAGCCCTCCCGGGGCCAGGTGCCACCAGAGCTGGTGGCAAGCCTGCCGGGAGAGCGATCCCGTGGCCACAGGGAGTCATCCCAGAACCGGGTGCTGCTCCGACCACCACCCCCAACAGGCCGCCACCCCCAGAGCACCGCCGAGCACCGCCCTCCCTTGGGCCCCCTCCCCAAGGACTGATCCACTGCGCTGTCCACCACCCCCATTGGGTCGCTACCCCCGGAGCTCCACGCAGCGCCGCCCTAACTGGGGCCCTTCTCCCCGGGAACCACTCCACCCCGGGAGCCCCCACCCCTGCAGACCGCCGCCCCGCACCCTCCCGGCCTAGACCCTGGAAACCTGTTGGGGGGTGCCGCTGCACTCCCCCCCGTGCTCCAACGATGCCCTCCGCTCTGGCTTCCGTTCACCGCTTCGTCATGTGCACCGTCGCCGCTTCGCCACATGACAAAGATCCTGGAGCCCAGCCCATAAGGGCTCGGATCCCGCCTCTTCTCGCGAGACCGGCAAAGTCTTGCGTCAGCTCTGGTGGGGAGGGGGCAAAGAGGCTCCACCAGGCCCAGCCCTCTCTCGCCACCCTCCACTTGTTGAATGACAGCCCAGTGGGCTGTCATTCACCAATCGGAGATGGCTGGACAGGGGGCTGGGATCCTGCCTCTGCATGTGGAGGCAGGATCCCAGCCCCCTCTCGCCGCTCTCCGCTGCTCCATTTTTCATTGTGCAAGCAGCACGACGCCAGTAACGGAAAAGAACAGAACTGAAGAAAATTTTCTTGGTTCTGTTCTGTTCGGGCCTGCCCCATCGCAACAGTTGTTATTCATACCGTTATGTAACGGAACGAATAACGGAGAACGGTAACGAAAAAAATGGTCATTTCGTGTCCATCTCTAGTTTTGATGTAGTAGCCCTCAGGCACTTTGTCCCGGAAAAAGTAGACCTTGGCCTGTTCAAAGTTGAACAGCCCTGCTTTAGACAAAAGCTACATTTCACCTCTAAATTTCCTTTCCCAAACTTCAAAACAACTTGATTATACCTTGTACAGAAAGATATTGACATTATGACAAGTAGCTAGAGTGCAATTGAGCGTAGGGTCCAAAAAAGCTTACTTTTGCTTCACTAATGATGTGACTGGTCTGCCCTTGAGTTCCTCCAAGCTAATTACTATAATGCTGTGCCTTCTTCAGAGTCATAGCAGTTGAAAATAGGATTGCCTCTTGATAATCTCATGCTCAGCTAAGGAAGGCAAAAAGCACATTTCAAGCTCCAAAGCAAATAAATCAGATTTGATTTCATTTGAAAAATAATTGAATTAAAATCAGGCAGCAACCGAATAGCAGCAAATGATTGGAACTGTATTTGTTAGTCACCCTGAAATGATAATAGATCCAGCTGGTGGGATAACTCAGTGGCTTAGATATGTGGCTGTAGGGCTGGAGGTTGGGAGTTTGGTTCCCCGCTGTGCTTCCTAGGAAAAACCACTTCTGAGTAAAAAACAACAACAACAACAACACGGGTACATCAGTCCTATATTTTCCATAAAAAGGCTGGTCTGGTCCCCTACCTACTGCCCATCTGTGCCCAAACAGCATTGCACAATGCACAGATCAATTAATCTGATGTGGAATTGTGTTTTTTAAAATAGCCTTGAGATTTGTTTTCACTCTTCAACCAGAGTTACCATTTTGCTGTACCCGATGCAAGAAATGAAAAACCCAGAGAGGCAAGAGGCAACAGCTTAGGACCTGGTTACCTAAAGGACCGCCTTCTTCCACATGAGCCTGTCCGTACTCTAAGATCAGGCCAGGAGGCCCTGCTGAAGGTGCCATCCCTCAAAGAGGTAAGGGGGGTGGTATGTCAAAGCAGGTCCTTCTTGGTGGTTGTCCCCCAACTCTGGAATGCCCTCCTTATGGAGATCCGCCTGGCACTAACACTTGTGGCTTTTCGGCGCCAGGCAAAGACTTTCCTGTTCAGCCAGCATTTTAATTAGATTTTTTTTTGGCTGGACACATAAGCAGCAGGGTTTTAGAATTTATAATTTGTATTGTATGTTGTTTTAATTATATGGTATTTTATAGTTTTGATAATTTTATTGTTTTATAGTTTTTAATACATTGTTGTATGCCACCCAGAGACCTCTTGGTAGTGGGGTGGCTATTTTTTTGTAAATAAATAAATAAATAAATAAATAAATAAATAAATAAATAAATAAGAGGATGCACACACCAGTACTAAAACCAGGTGACTCCCGCATGACTTTAACTTCAGTTCAAAAGCCCTGATTTGGGGACCCAGTATATTTTTTAAGTAATATAACCCTGCTCTTAGGTCCCATCCACCACAGGGAACATTCAATTCCACATACTTCACCTTGTCCTCTCAGTGTTTCTTGGGGGTCTCATGTCACCTCACACAGACTTTAATTCTCATTCTGTGTTCCATCTGCAACAAATCTGGTTGGTTAGACCAAACCAACTTGTCTAATTTCGCCATTGGGATGCTATGAAGTTGAAAGTAGCTGTGGTGGAACGAGACCCACCAAAGGAAATGGGATGCGTGTGTTGAATAAGAGCAGCTGTCTCATTAATATAATAGGAAGCCCATATCTACAGGGGATCCATTCCAAGGACTCCTACCATGCCTGAAAAATGTAAATGATAGTGAATGCTATTACAATAGGGAATACTATGCATAATGTGGTCTCTGGCTCTCTCTAGTGGTCAGTTCTGATTCTTTCATCATTGAAAATATATACTGTATAATGTATTGGGTTTTTCTTTTAACATTTTTAATATTTTCAGACCATGAATCAGCAGATAATGACCCTGTGGATGTGTGTGTGTGTGTGTGTGTGTGTGTGTGTGTGTGTGTGTGTGTGTGTGTGTGTGTGTGTGTGTGTGTGTGTGTGTGTGTGTGTGTGTGTGTGTGTGTGTGTTACTTTATTACATTTCTCTCAGGAGGCATTGCCACAGTGACAAGTGTCTATAAGCCCTTACTGCTAAATGCCACCCCATCATAGTATAGATTTTGCCCTGCCCATAAGGCAAACTGTTTGAATAGCAAAATATTCTTCTGAACCCTGGTGCAGAGCTTCTAAATATTATTTTTGCGAATTGCAGCTTCTAAAAATGGATTAGCCGGCTTGCATGCCCAACGTTCAAACACTGATCCTTGCACAACTGTCTGGAAACATGGATTTGCTCCTAAGATTGCAGGATTTGTAAACACATAAACACACACACACACACACACACACACACACACATTCCCCTGTGGAATCCTGTTAGTACTGCATGTGTAAGTAGTGTACTAGAGTGGTTAAGAACTACCCATTAGATTTGCAGACGGTGTCACAAATAATGATAAAGAAAGCAGTCCAAACAGTTTTGGATAGTCAGAGCTCATTTAGGAGTCTGAGGCAGGAGGTTTGGGGCTGGGTAGGGTGGATGTCCTTCCAGTAAGTGACGGGGAGTTACAGTTAAAAGAGCAAATCCTGTTTTGTAGCTACAGCTGCTGTTGTAGCCAGGGAACATTTGTTCTGCAAAGAATGCGAGACTTATACACTGAAGAGACACACTGTGTAAAATGATGTAGGCCATCGTATGTAATGGCAGGAAACAGTGGGTACAACTTTGTCCATGAAGCACACAGTGAGAGCCAATGAGCCTGTTGCATTATTATCAAGTGCTTAGGGCACAGTTGTACTGTATGCTACTGAATAAACGAGGGACGCAGAACAAGGTTGACCATTTTCTTGACAGTAGCAATTACTATGAACGTTGGAAGGTTAAGGCCAAATCACAGTTCTGCAGTCAGACTCCCTGTTCAATCTGAAGGGCAATTCAGGCTCTCAGCCATCGCAGCACACCTGCTCTAGGGTCAAAGCTGTTGAGGAGTTCCTACCTTTGGAGAATATTTTACAGAATGTTTGGATTCATGTTTCTGGACTTTGAAGATATCATTCAAGTAATGGGCTGCAGACTTTTGAGAACCAGTAATGCGAGATGGAAATATCACCAGATTCAAGAATAGGATTTGGCCAAAGGAAAATAAAAAAAATAGTCTATCAGCAGATTGCCCATTCAAGACCGCAGTCAGGTCAAACGGTGTACTTTGCTAAGATTCATTAGCATTACCAAAAGTGCCTTACATTCTCTTCTCTTTGAATGGTCTTTGTGGTTATGGGTTTTCCATCTTATCTTGAGCTGTGAACTTTCTCTCAGGCTTCAAGCTTCATACCCATGCGCGGGGGGCGGGGGGAATATATATATAGTATAATGATAATCTGCATTTTGTGGCATATGGTCGAGATAGGGGTGGGGACATGATAAATCATGAAAGGTCAAAATACCTCATCATATAGGTACCTGAATACAGGTTTCTTACCTATATATGTACAGTAGGACCCCAATATCCGCTGGGGATTGGTTCCAGCCTTTCCGTGGATAATGAAAACCGTGGATAAGAGAGAACACTCCCAAATCCCTAAAACTGCTGTTTTGTGACAGTATCTTGCTTTACAGCTGCTGTTTGTGACAGTAGCTTGCTTTAGGTTGCTGTTTTATGACAGTATCTTGATTTACAGTAGCTTGCTTTGTGGCTGCTGAATTTTTTATTTATTTTTTTTCTCTGACACCTGTGGATAACTGAATTAGTGGATAATGAATCAGTGGATACATGGGTCTTACTCTATTTTTAAAAATCTTTCCTAATGCTTGCTTAAAATTGGGAATGTTGCTTGCTGATTCTCCAATCAGTGCAGAACAGGGTCAGTTATATGTCCCAATAAAACATTTAGATGCAATAAATGGCTCATTAAAAACACACCACTAAAATATACATTGAAATATTTTTTACCTTTCAAATTTGCCATCTCTCATTTGGGAGGGTATTCCAGGGGCAGTTAAAAAGCCCCCTGCAGTTTCATGGCTCTTTCAGGGTGTCCCAGCCTCAAGTCTAAAGTAAAAAAAAATGTTGTCTTTAAATTGATTAGTATGCATCTGAGAGCAACCCAAGCTCAGGAACGTGGATTTGGAGGGATCTGCAAATTCTCCAAACCAGCATTTCAATCTTCAATTTTAGTCTCAGCTTTTCTAATGTCTCAGAAGCATATTGTAAAAATTGGCAGCCATTTACACTATCACACAGCAGCTGGCCTGTAGATTGTGGGGACAGGTTCTCAAAGTGAACAAGGGCTAGAGTGCATTGGAAGGCCTCTTCTGTGGCAGTGGTGGCAGTAAAGGAGTCATTCTTCTCTGCCATTGTTGTATCTGTGCAGAGTCGCCCTACAAAAACTCTTCTGAGTGGCCCACAGGAAGACAGTGCTGGCCACTCGGTAGCTCACTGTGGGGAAAAAAATTGCAATGCACTTTGCAGGCAAAGGCGCAATAGAAACAAACAAACAAAATGGTCTCATCCATGCTTTAACTGATCTGAGCAAAGTTACTGCTGCTGGTATGTTTGTTGAGTTCCAAATAAGCCGTCTCTTTATTTAGAGGTGTTCTCAGCTCATGGAAATAGCAAATCTAGAAACATATCAGAATAGCAGTACTGTAATGTAAAAAGATAAGTTAAGAATATACTGGTGAATCAAGAAATGATCAGAGGCATTTAGAAATCCAATTAATTTTATGGCATTTGTAATTAGCTTAGTTACATCAAACAGGATTCTCTGAAGTCGTTGTCATTGTCGTTGTCGTTGTCGTTTTTCGTTGTTGTCGTCATCATCTTCTTCTTCTTCTTCTTCATCATCATCTTACAAATGCAGAGCTGGAAGTGACCTTATGGATCATCAAGCAAACCAGTACAAACTACTGTATCCATGGTAACAAACCAAGTGTAGCACCAGCACCAAAAGACAGCTCTAGGAGTCATTAACATTCCTCTATCACACAGCTTGAGAATAGCATTAAGATAACACTTCAAGAATAATTATCTCGCTCCTTGTTGTTACAAGCTGAGCACACACATTATAAGCAATAAAAGCAAGACGTGAGGTACGTACGCAGGACTGAGGGGCGGTGCAGAGAAGTAGGGAAAGTCAAACAGAATTGGAGCCAAGGATTATTGCTAGGCTACACGTGCAGATAAATCATGCGGTTCAAAGTTCCTGTCACTGCATTAAGATCAGATGGAGGGACAGTCTTGAATCTACTAAGCCAGTGCTGGTGAACCTATACAATGGGTGCCAAAGGTGGCACTCAGAACCCTTTCTGTGGGCACCCGACATCGCCCTTTCACAACCACCTGTATTCAGGTTAAATTGCTGTATTGGCACTTTGGGAAAAAATACTGGATTTTGAAAGTTATTGTTAAGTCTGAATTGACTAGATAATTACCACCATCACCTTAGAACTTCAGAGCTGGAAGAAACCCTATGGACCGTTCAGTCCAGCCCTTGTCAAGAGGTACATTAGGGGAATTTATATTATTTCTTATATTATTTTAGTGTATTTTTTACCCCGCCTTTCTTCTTGGAAAAGGACCCAAGGTGGCTTACAGTAATTGAGGTCCCAATGTCTGGCTCCACGCCCAGATACTTAAACCATTGAACAGCAGCAACAACTATTATTATTATTATTATTATTATTATTATTATTATTATTATTATTATTATTATTATTATTATTATTATTATTATTATTATTATTATTATTATAGCCACCATATATTCATGGTTGAAGACTGGTTTCCATGTTATCTCTCTTCCATAAATGAATGCTGGAGGCTGTTTCTTTGTTTACCCTTTTTTTTGGGCAACCTTTTTATTATTCACAGAATTTCAGCTGCATTTTGAAAGCTCAAGGTCTCTAGCTCTGCCTGAGGTCCAAATAGACTATTAATGTTATTTTAACCTTTGCATGCTGTGTCTGGTCAGTTTGGCTAGAAAGGATTTTCTGGGCTGGGCTGGCTGTCAACCAATCCAGCAGTCACCAATTGTTCCTTCCCTGCCTCTGATTTTGAAGAGAGACGCTCCTTACTGCATAAGAGTCTTTCCCTCTCTCTTTTACTCTGCTGGTTGTTAGTGTACAGGTAAGCAGATAATTCTGCTAGAATGTAGACTGCAGTAGTTTGCTGGAAGCAGGCTGTGATTCTGCTGAGGCCTGTTCCTACACATCAGTCATTTTTGTACATTATGGTGGTTTTGATCTGTTCAGAATTGTATGTAAATGAAACTTTTTATTCTTTCTCTTACCAATACTTCAGAGTGAGTTACTGAGACTGTAAGTGCCAGCTAATGAGACAATAAGGGTGGTCTGATATGGGGAGACTTGAAGCTAATTCTGTTCCATAAGTCCTAGCTAGACATTTTAATCAAAATTCAGAACTTTTCATTCAAAATTTAAATAATTTAATTACAATTTTTAATTAAAAATTCAACAATGCTGATCAAAATTCAAAACTGTGTAACAGAGGTGATTTTTAGGGCCGTGCTCGCCATTAGCCAGATTAAGGCCATCACAAGGATTAGCAGCAGACACTGTCACTGAAGACCCATAGCTG